>OZ010595.1:61145547-61150547 GCA_963932145.1 Acanthosepion lycidas
TTGTACATAAATATTTATTCAATTGTAGATGAGGTCTCAAATATTTATAAAACCTTTAACTCACGGGATGATGTTTGGGTGTAATAATTCGTATCTCTCGGGTGAGCTTATATTATATAAAATCACACTTCTCCAATCTCTTTTGAATATTTAAAAGAAAATTCTCCTTTTTTGAGTCGTCTAAAGATTGAGTGCACAGAGCTTTATTTTATTCAGATATTTTCCCCAGAGTTAATATATAGAGAGGATACCTAACAAATCATTTTGAACTGATAAATAAAATCTGAGATAAAATATGCCTATTTATTCGCATTTTTATATATAGTAATTCTTAGTGATGAATAATTTGTACAGCTAGTATTAATCTTAACTGGTACTTAACATAAATGTCAGTCAGTAACGTGAGATTGGTGGCGGTGCATTGTTTTGATAGGATTGATTCGGGTTTCTCAAAATCTTAATATATTGCCTCTGATGGGGCACCTCGAGGTGGTGTAATGTAATGTCTCGCTAGAAAAATTACGACTGAGTAGTGACTTCGATTCCCACTAGGTGCAACCCTAATTTCGGCCTTGTGCCACATCTAACCTATGCTTGGAAAATCAATATATTGCTTTTGATGGCGAAGTCTCGTTGTGTACCACAGATAAAAAATTAATAATTCTCGACTTGCGACCATGGTAATTTGTTTATTTGCGTACGAAAGAACACCAGGCGTCAGGGCTCCTCCAAGAAAATAAAAATAAAAATCACTGTCGATAGGTTTATTGAATATCAAAATTCGTGAAGAAAATGTCTCCATTATATATATATATATATATATATATATATTTCAATTAAAAGGTGCAAATATAATTTATAAATTCATGAATCATTCATAAAAAAAAACAAATATAGAGGTTAATAATTTAAATGGCGAGAATACATCTTCGCAAACAATATAATTAAGATGCATCAACCCCGAACCTGTATATGAATGATATGATCCCCGTTTATAAATTCCAGTTGCATAAGGTCTTTTTAATTTTTTACAAGCTTTCGTCTGGAACAGACATCATCAGGTATGGAAGTAGATTTTGTTCTTGTTTTACTTCTCAGTAATAAGAGGACAACGAAAATAGAGATGTAATCCGAAAAAATGCTATGAGAAATGTGTTATTGTTTTGGAACGTGCGGTCGCAACGCTGAGTTTGAATTTAAATTTAAATTTTGATGATGTCTATGGGAACAGACGGAAGCTCGTAAAAAAAATAAAAAGACCTTATGCAACTGGAATTTATAAACGGGCATCATATCATTCATATACAGGTTCGGGGTTGATGTATCTTATTTATATTGTTTGCGACGAAGTATTCTTGCCATTTAAATCATTAACCTCTATATTTGTTTTTTGTATGAATGATTTATGAATATATATATATATATATATCCTCCTGTCAAGTTTACCTTACCGTAGATTAATGATTATGATGCTAACCGGACACTGGAAATTGCCGGCCTTTTGCTCGACTCAGCTAAGTTCTGTGTATCAAGCCCTGTAGGAATTAACCAGCTTGTTGCATCACGGTATTAAGTTGATATGCACTGTATACGTCTGTTATGCTACAATGAGTGGTCACTTTGATAATAAGATTCCATAGATTTCGACATCAAAATAATTTCTTATAATTCTTAACAGAAATTAATTTAGGAAGAGTGAGATTAAAACTATTTATGAATTACGATTTCGGTGGTTATAACTGATTCCAATCAGGTAACATTTTGCGTACATTGAACGATATGTTAATCTTTTTCTTTCTTAAAACATTTTTCAGGAAACTGTACATATCCAGCCTACTAAATTACTCATATTACATATTAACTCCATTACTGTGACTGCTTTTTCCTCTTTATTCTATAAGTTTCAGATTATTTTTAACAATTGTACTTATATACGTTTCTTTCAGATTAATGAGTTACATTTTGCCATATATTTCTCGGACAAGTGCTTACATCACATTAATTAGACGTTTCTATAAAAGAAATAGTTCACATTCATTGACAGAACAGTCACTGAGCTGTTGATTGAAATTTATAAAATATCATTATTAAAACCTTATTTTACGAAAATTAAAACTCATACAAAAATATCTTTAAAAGATATTAACATTCTTGCTTTTTTTTAAATAACATTTCTTTTTTTTTCTATAGATTTTGCACTATTCTTTTCAAACTTGGTTATATTTTCACTTATCTCCAATGTTCTGCGATGAATGGCTTTCATTATGCCGTACATTTTTCGGACTACAGATTTCTTTGTAGTTTTAAATAACAATGATATAAGGTTGGTGCAAAAATAATGACGTAATAATGTCGTTTTTTGACGTATTTTTAACGTCAAAAAACGACATTATTACGTCATTATTTTTTGCACCAACTTAATAATTATGAAAATACCCGTTTCAATACGGGAAATATTAGACGTTCAAAGAACGAGCAGTTTCCATTACTGTCGTTTGAAATTATACAGTCTTTTCCTGAAAAAAATTTTCCAGGATAGAATTCTTAAGACTGGATGTGCGTTGTAGAGTATGGATATAGGGCCGGAGTGAGAAATCGGAGTGCCGAGTTCGAATTCCAGTCATCTTCTTTAACTGAACTTACGCGAAAACAGCTTTGGAAACAATATGTATCATTCTCTTCTCGTAATGAAGTGGGTTAGATAATAGTAGAGACCGGATCCTATAGCCTGTATTAGAAACCAATCTACATCATAAAGAAGCGGTAATCTAGAGCAGGGAAATATTGCATCTGGTCAGTGATAACTCGAAATAGACACGATCGTCTAAGCGAGTATCACATATAACACTGAACGGACTGAAAGAAAATATTCATTATTTTCTTACATTGTTTCTAATTTAAATACTTGCATTTTAATTTCGCATTCTTTATTATGTATGTGTCAGCTATTTCCTCTTGATTTGCACCCTTGTGCAAATTATTTGAAACAATCCTTTTAGTTTCCTTTCTTTCGCCATACAGTCAGTTTTAAATCCACTGGAGTGACAAGGTGTAACCGATTTCTATTTTTCGTCAAATTAGATCATTTGCAGTGGTGTGAATACATTTTCGGGGTTTATGATGAAATTTGTTTGGCATTGACAAATATAGCGATATCTGTGATTGCATCAGATTTTCATCACGCCCAGACACTATTGTCTCAACTGTTTATTAGTTGGCCTACGGCCATTGTCTGCGATGGACGTTACTCCAAGGAAGCGTACGAAAATGGTATCACCGCACGAAAACAATGGCAAGCCTTACAATTGAGCAAATCAAAGTACTTACCACTGATTTCGAAACAAATCTGATTTAAATTCAATCGAGAATTTGCGGTTAATCTACAAGGAAAGACTTCGTGGGATAGAAATACGAAGTACTATCATGTGTTCTGGATCATGTTTTTTGGAAAAATAAAAAAAGTAAATAATAACGGAATTATCCGTTTTTGTTTCAGATAATTTGCACAAGTGTGTACAGACTTGTTCATCTTTTTAATCAGCTATTGTTGTATTAAGTGAACACTTATAATCTTTGCGAATTTTTTTGAATTGGATACGCGACAATAGGAGTGGTTTTCTTCTAGAATTAGATAAAATTAAAATTGCATGTCCAGTAACATGATATTTGCATCCCATATGTGTTGAAGCATTTATATATCGTATTCATCCATACGGCTGTCGATCAATAAGATCAATTCATTTACCCTCATTTTTCCTTTGGCCACAAATTCAAACCATATCGATTTTTACGACGTCATAACGACTCGAGCAAAAGCTCAATGTCCTTCCAAATGTTTTAATTTCTTGTAATCATCTCCGGTTTCCCGGCAGTCATAAAATTTTATTAGTCTGTGTCATCGTCTCTTGCTTTGAGTTGTCGACTGACGTCCGATTATATGTGCTTTCGTCATCAACGCAGCATTTTGTGAATACACGGACTCTGTTCAGCTTCGCTGGAAAAGTGGATTTCTGCTTCATTGCGTTCAGAGCCGAGACGCGACACAAACGAGACATAAACGGAAGATAGAATCTTTCTTTCGATTCAAATTATAGACCATTAAGGAACTATACTCTATAGTGTTTTATGCAATTGACAACCAACCCGCGGAACTTAACGTAATTAATGATCCCACTACGACACTGTTTATTATGCTTCAAGATGAGTTAAGAATGGTAAAATTCAAAAGTAAAAATGGAACGGTATTAATGTGTATTCTTCTGAATTTTTGATTCGTATGGAACTAGCATTAGACTATTTTTTTTTTATCAACCTTCCAACAAGTTTCTATATTTTTCAGAAGTTTTATTTATTGATGCGTCATTTATTTTTCTGTGTAACCTTACTGATATCATCGAACTTTTCAACACACGGTATCGAAAATAATTTTATTTAACATTCCACTATACTTTAAAAATATCAATGTTAGTGCTCTTCGATGTCATGTAATGATGAATCAGAGTAATTACCACCTACTGAGTTAGATCCACATTAGGTGTCTCCTATATTAAGACATTGGGTCGCATCTGAGTAGCCCTTACTAAAAAATTAAAATGAAACGGCAAATTATTTGAAAATGGGAAAAGCCGCGTGGAAAAGATATTTTTAGACTTTAAGGATGTAGAGTGAGAGAGAGAAACAGGGAGAGAGAGAGAGAGAGTTTAACTACATTTTTGTAAGATGAATTCAGGAGGAAAACGTGACGGCCGATGTGTGATGTCAGCTTCTGGCGTGACGAGACAAAGTTGCTGGGCCGACCGCGAAGAAGAAAGGGATCAGTGCCCGCAGCTGTTAGAACAAATGTCTACAGCAAGGAACACAAAATATACCAGCGGCCTTCCCATTTTCTTATTGGGAAATATAGCTTTATAAAATTGCGATTTTCCTCGGGAAATATTTATTATTTTTTTATGTTCCCCCGTTCACATTGGGGGACAAACTGTGAAATCTATATAGGTGAT
>OZ010595.1:61153047-61188047 GCA_963932145.1 Acanthosepion lycidas
GAACACAAAATGATCAGCTTTAAAAAAAAAAGGACTCGTAACTGGAAAAAACCGAATGAAAAAAGAATGTTAACAACAAAACCTTTCCACACACAAACCAGTTCTGCGGAATCAGAATCAACGTTGAGTTTAAGCAAGCGAATGAGCCAATTGGAGTAAAGTGCCATGCAGATTTAAATTTTTCCCACTTGTGACGAATGCAACTATCGATTTTTTGCATGTTAGCATGCTAGTTAATATTCGTGTCAGTCAGCTGTTTGCTCTCACGCTGGCCAATAGAATCTTCCTGCTTATTCGTGGCAGCCAGCTGTAGGCTCTCACCCTAGTCAACAGAAAATGTCCGCAAACTACATGAAAACTGCCGTAGAAGCATAAAAAAATGGATTTTTCCACTATCGATGGGAGTTGGGAAATGCAATGTCGGTCTTGGTCTTGCCACTAACATGGAGCATGTGCATGTAAATTTTGGTGCAAATCCGTCGAAAATTGCGGCCGTGCATTCGTTACACACACACACACACACACACCTCCTGCCTTTATATATATATATATATATATATATATATATATATATATATATATATATATGAAAAATGAAGAAAAAGATTTTAATCGATTAATTAAACGTTTATTTAGTTTTGCAGACGCTCTATTCATCTAAGTCAGAATGTCATAGAAAATCCGACGCTCTGAATGACGTGCCGTGTGTCCGAGAAATCTCGAAACTGATCAAACAACTATTTATTTCTTTACTATAGTTGCTTCAATTCTTTACCGAACCCTTTCTTGAATAAAATTTCAGCTCGCATTACAATAGCTCCAATTCTATCAATTTTTCGTATTTCGATATGTTTTACTGATATAAATATGAAGTTGGTACAAAATTAATGTCGTTTTCTCACATATGTTACTATCTGAGAAAACGACATTATTTTTGCACCAACCTAATATATCTCTGTAATAACCACGAAATACTGGACTGACGATGCATGCATTCTGTCTTCTTTCACTCACTGTTTAATTCTTTATTCCCGCTGTCTTTTAATACCCTATCTATAGCTATAGATACCCTATCTAATAGCTATAGTTTTATAAACACAGTGCAATCTGTCAGTGGCTTATTGTTAAGTAATATTTTCCTCTCGCTCAAAGTACATTTACTTTGAAATCTGTGTAAATCGCTTTGCAACTTGAGTTATTTTTTTTCTTACCAGAATCTGTCATATTGACGTTTGGTTTTCTTTAATTACTTTAATTAAAATTATCAGATTTTAGATACCGTTTTCATCAAACAGCTTGAAAGTATTTTACAAGTAGGGTTAAAAAAGAATGGGAGCCCGTAATTTTTTTTCTATTTTAATACGAGATTAATCTGAAATAGAATGAAATAATGTGTGATCAATTTAATAAAGTAAAAGAGATTTCCGGTTTGTGAAAAAGAAATGGAATAGTACAACTCCTCTTAAGATTATAGATTCCATGTGAATTGCAAAGAAGTGTTTGAGTGCAAGGAAAATAGTAAGTTCGATTCTCACTTGGATTCTCACATACTTCTTGCAACTGTTGCTGATTTTTTTCTTCTTTAACACGGAAAAGAAAATTACAATATCAGAAGATAGCCGCGGACAGAGTGAAGAACGGACTAAGCATAAACTACAAGAAAACAGAATGGATGGTCATCAGTAAAAGGATGAGCCCGAAATGCGATTTGCAGGGTCGGGAACACTAGAATCAAGCAGACGCGGAAGTTTAAATATCTAGGAAGCGTTCTTGACGGAGGACGGTAAATGCAACACTGACATCGGTATACCTTTTGGTATGGTCAAGGGCGCATTCCAAAAGCTAGTCAGAATATTGCGAGACAGGAGGATTTATTTGGTAACGAAGAAAAAATAGTGAACTGTTACGTGATATATGTCCTTCATTACAGTACCGAATATTCTACAATTTCCTCAAAGATGAAGAGACTCGAGGCGACGGAGATGTGGTTTTACAGAAGAGTGCTAAGGATATCGTGGACCAAGCGTGTGAGCCACTATGAGGTCTTAGAGAGGATGAAAACAAATAGGAGACTTATACTTAACACTAGGAACGGGTAGCTGATATTTCTGGGATATAATATGAGGAAGAAGGGTCTGGAGATTCTGACACGGGTTGAATAGAGGGAAAGAGAGACAAGGGAAAACCACTCATGACATACCTAGCGGGCTTAAGCAAGTGAATGACAGAAAGTGGTCTGTAGGCGGTGTCAGAACGAAAGAACTTGTTGAGAGTTGGAAGGGATAGAGGGAGATGGATAGCCATGATCGCCTACGTCCTGAAATGGATGCGCCACATAGAAAAATAAAATCCCTCTGTGTTAACATACGCTGGGGAGATTGACATTGCCGCGTTTTATTGGGGTAGACTTTGGCCTTGTACTTCAAATAGGAATCTAGAAAAATAAGGTCGTTTTTTGACGTTCAACTTCAAAAGAAAAACGACTTTATTTTTGCACCAACCTAATATTTGCTTCAGACACCGATGCGGTAACGTATAGCATAAGGAGCCAGTGACGCTCTAATCAATCGGCGCTTTTACCGGAATAAAATAGATGCTCGCATGCATACAATGGCCTGATTCTCTCTTTTAGAGCAGGTTGTCGTTATTTTATGTTAATCAATACCTATTTTGATCAAGGGGTAACTTTTCGAGTATAGCAAATGTTACACAACGATCTAACTACACACGTATCAATTTACATTAACTGTATAATATTTAAGCCATTATTGGCATTTTATATCCAGCGACTTCTAGAGTAATAAGGATATATTTCATATTGGCATATTTCAGATCGTATGGATTTTAATGCAGAAAATATATTGGATTGTTTATCAGAATAGCACCAGTTTTTCTTTTTATTATTTTCATATGGATCGAGATATATATCTATATTGGTTGAATGACCTTCCAAACTCAATAATATCTATTTCGGTTCAATAATCATTAAGAACAGCTTCGTAAGATGGAAGGACAATGAATTTGGGAAAGAATGTTCGATTGTTTTTTGTTTTTTTGTTAGATTTTTTTGGGTGGGTTGTATTTCATTTGGGAGAGAGTGATTTTTCGTCAGAATAGGAAGTCATTAATTTTTCTGGTCTCAATTACAGACCTCTGTTTTTCATCTTTTTCTGCCCTGTTTCTTCGGTGTGTAGCCAATTATTATTTTTTAGCCATCTCCTTTAATTTCTTTATATTGTGCATGATGAAAACTGATCTTAGAAAAATAATGGCGTTATCTCTCTTTGGTTTAATCTCGATCATGAATTCCTAATTAAACTTCCCCTAAAATGGTTGCCAATCATGGCTATAAGAGCCCACTCTGGCTATTTATATTTAACTCCTAATACAGATACTGTATGGGAAGATTGCCTAGGAGTTACTATGTTCGAGTTTGAATTCTGATTTCATAATTTACTTTCTATTCGTAATACCGCAGAAAAGAGTCCAGAAGTTACTTATGTGTTGAATATCTGGGTGGGCTAAGTTCTCATTGTTTTAAGATGAGGTTATCTCTGAATTTAGCCCAAATTTTAATTTGAAGCACGAGACGGGCAGTCATTTTGTCTAATCTTGCATGTGCCTCTATATGCATTTACTCTTCGACATAATTAGTAACAATTGTATCACTAAATCATTATTATCTGAAAAAAAAAATTGTATAATCTAAAATTATTTTCTAGCTTTAACTAACCTGCGAATGGTTGATAAGCCGTAGAAAAGTAATCAATCAATAAATCTATCGCCATTCAGACATAATTTGCACAGGTGTATACGAATTTACAAAAATGGCAGAATCAATAAATCTGTCGTCTTACTGATTTGTATATAATATCGACTTTGCCTCCCGACCGAACTATGTGGTCGCAAGTTACATGACAAGGAAAGAGATTATGTTTAAAAATATATTATTCGTTGCACGGAATAAATCATTTTTTATGACATTTTTAATATCGAGGATTTCTGGATGAACAAATGCTCTCTTGCATAGATCCAGATTTAATTCATGGTGCAAATCATACAGGTTAAATTGCAACCATTTTTAAAACATCGAAACAGATGTTCAGTTCAAATATATCCATCACAGTCTGCGCATGTCTACTGATATTGGCTCTATGGAGACAGTAAATGATCATTCAATCAAGTATTTTTAAAACCATCGGACATTGTTACGTTTATTACATATTTAAATAAGTTCTTCCTTGTTAGCGGTATAAAATTTATGTCTTGGTTTTAACACCTGTTCCCAGTTATTGCTAGTATTAACATTAAAATGTCCACTATCTTCAGGCATTATCAAGAAAGAATTTTTAAAATATTCAAAGTTCTTTTTGTATTTTGCATATTTATAACGATCTCGAAGGTTTAGTATTAGTTTTGTCCTATGAGCTGGGTGTAGTGTTTCTTTTTTGGTCTGTTGGAACTACGAGGTCACCTTGATTCGTTTGCGAAGGTTATTAGATTAATACAGAACCAAACCTGGCAGCAACACCGTTGAATACGGATAGAAAAGTAATCAAGTAAATATACAAAAAAAAGAAATGGTTTTAAGACAATGATGTATCTTGACACCGGAATTATTCAACCTATACCTGGAGGCGATACTGAGAGAACTAGATGTCCTACCAGGATTCGTTATTGGCGGCCACAATCGGAAACGGAAACGGAAAACACGATATTGATAGCTGACATAGAACGGAAACGGCAAAAGTTCCTGCAAAAGGAAGTGAAAGAAAGCGAGAAGAAAGCAGTGACAACAATTGAAAGAAGTGAGAATGTATGATTGTTACCAAGGGGAACAGACCAACAAAGAAAATTAATATGAGAGATTTCAAAATCAAACATGTACAAAAACCTAAATTCCTAGGAAGTGTTTAACAGAGGACAGAATTTGCGATACTGAAATCCGAAGGAGCAATGGGATAGTAAAAGAAGCCTTCCTAGCTAAGCATAGTATTAAGAAACAGAAAAAAATTGTTAGAAACAAAGGAAAAAAATAATGAATGTACGTAGTATCCGTCCTCTTATAGAGTAGTGAATGCAGAACAATTTTCCCAAATATGAAGAGATGTCTTGAAGCAACAGCAAACTTGGTTTTACTGAATGAGGCTGAGGATAAGATCGACCATATGAGCAAGGATGAAGTTTTAGAGGAAATGGAAACAAAAAGGACATTTATATTTGACATCAGAAAGTGTCAGCTGAAATTTATAGGGTGAATTATGAGGAAAGAGTTCTTCAACGTTTCATAAACACCGTACAGGTTGAGAATAAAAGGAACAACGACCAAGCGAACTTGAGTACATCGATGATGGAACAGGGTTTTGCAGAGATAACAAAATGACAAATATTGATAACAGTTACGAAGAAATGAAGTCATGGAAAAGGAATGATCGTTAAATTCTTGATGAACAAGAAAAAGAAGAGAGCTATTAAATTGAATCTTTATTTTGAAATGGTAATGTAGGACATATATATATATATATATATATATATATATATATATATATGTGTGTGTGTGTGTGTGTGTGTGTGTGTGTGTGTGTGTGTGTGAAGAAATATAGTCTTAAGGTGTGCTATATTTATGGAATAAAGTTCTCAATATCAGAGATAGACCGTGTGTAAATATAAAAGTGAACATAGAAGTCAACACTTGGAGGCGACAGTCTGTTTCATGCTATATGCAATCGTTAGGCCACGTGTGCTGTTTTTTTTCTCGGCTATTTATATAAATACGGTCAGTGGTGCTTTGCGGGTAGTCCATTATGGCGGTTATTTTAACCGAAAGTCGTTCGTTTATTTATTTGGGTTAAATTATATTGCTTGTTTTATTTTTATGTTTTGTTTTTTATTTTATTTATTTAATTATTTTTTAATCGGTGTTTTTTTTTTTAACGTAGTAAAAATTTGTTTATATCACAGTATAAACAGAAAAAAATTTAACCTCGACTACTCCCTAAAAAACATACCCATCCCATCCCCTCCTATATATAAAGTAAAATTAATTGAAAATATAGAAAGTTTCCTAAAAAGAATGAGATTGAAAGTCCACTTTTAAAACCAGGACCTACACTCAAGGAAAAATACGGCTTCAAAACAAAAAAAATGACCCCCACAACAAAAAGAATTAGACGATTTCGAGAAAGACTTAACTGACCTACTTAGAAACATAAAATTCTATAAAAAACAAAATGCATTCCCAAAAAAACTAAAATAAATTAAAATAAATAAATAAATAAACTAAAATAAACAATTCAGCAAAAGTATTTATCGCTGCTGACAAATTTATACAAACTAAGCCCTCCTACACACAATAAATTACTCAAGAACAACATAACGAAAACAAACAAAAAGTCAGCCAAAACAATAGAACACGATATCAATAAGGAAGCTAAAACAATCGCCCAAAAATTAGACCTAAATGACCGAATTAGTTGTATTAGCAAGGCACGAGCATTTATCACACTAAAAGACCATAAAGAATATTTCAAAACCAATCTTGCATGTAGACTCATAAACCCAGCCAAAAGCGAACTAGGGAAAATAAGTAAAACAATACTAGAAAGAATTAATTCTGAACTTAGGAAGAAGTTAGGAGTAAACCAGTGGAAAAATACGAAAACAACTATTGACTAGTTCCACAGCATAAATAACAAAAAAATTGCCAATTCCTACAATTAGACATAAAATAATTTCACCCAACCATAACAAAACGCATGTTAGATAAGGCCATCAACTTAGCTCAGAAACAAATAATAATAAAACCAATAAATAAATAAATAAAATAAGAAACAAAAAAATAAAAATAAAAACAAGCAATATAATTTAACTCAAATAAATAAACAATTGTTTTCAGGTAAAATAACCGCCATAATAGACTACCCACAATGCACCACTGACCGTATATATATAAATAGCCGAGAAAATAACAGCACACGTGGCCTGACGATTGCATATAGCATGAAACAGACTGTCGCCTCTAAGTGTTGACTTCTATGTTCACTTATATATATATATATATATATATATATATATATATATATATATATATATATATATATATATATATATATATTCAAATTACTGCCTTATAATTATATTTTTAAATACTGCTAAAGTTGCATAATGTTACAGGAATTTCCATTTAATTAAATATATTTATTTTATATATTTACATAATTTAATTAAATTCTGGAAGACTGTCAAAAGTTCAGAAGATAAGAATGAACACGAATTGTGAACAGTTTCTTTGCAATTTCGACATCAAGAGACCAAACTTAATTTGTGATCTGGAAGACAGCATCAGAATAGCTCAACATAATTTAAATATAACGTGAAGCGTCATAATTCCAGTGATTAAATAAAATGATAATAAAATGATTTCGGTTAAGAAGTGGAAAAAGAAAGAATAACCTACAAAAGACATATCGTATACAGACAACTTCTCTGATAAAAGGCCATGTGTTAGATCGCGTAGTGGTAGGAAGGCCAAATCAGTGAAAACTCTAGTATTTTAATGTTGACTGCTATGGGGTCCACCCCTTTTTCATATAAGTGGACTCGACCAAAGTGTTACTTGGACTGCTGCCGTTAAATATCCAGAGTCAATCAGTAGTTCACTACCGACTGTTCGGTTATACTCTCTTCCTACGGACGGGAGGAACCTGAAGGAGGCTACGCCGAAGGGCGGAGTCTCCTTCGGGGAGGTAGACCGGGTTCAACGGGCATATTTTTGGCCGAGCCCACGTGCTCGGAGTGCCAACGTTAAAAAGGCCTTGTGCCACATGACACCCTCGTGGGGGGGTGACTGAATATTGTCAGTCAGTAGTTCATAACCGACTGTTCGGTTGTACTCTCTTCCTTCGGGGAGGTAGACCGGCCCTGAACCCGTTTATACGGGTTCAATAGGCATATTTTTGGCCGAGCCCACGGGCTCGGAAACCCCACGTTAAAAAGGCCTTGTGCCACATGACACCCTCGTGTGTGGGGGGGGTGACTGAATATAGTCAGTCAGTAGTTCACTTCTGAACCGACTGTTCGGTTGAACTCTCTGCATTCGGGAGGGGAGGGACCCGAAGGAGGCTACGCTGAAGGGGGGATTCTCTCTCGGGGAGGTAAACCAACCCTGAATCCGTTTATCGTGTTCAATGGGCATATTTTTGGCAGAGCCCACGGGCTCGGAGAGCCCACGTTAAAAAGGCCTTGTGCCACATAACGCTTTCGTGGGGGGTGACTGAATATCGTCAGTCAGTAATTCACTTCTGAACCGAATGTTCGGTTGAAATCTCTGCATTCAGGCGGGGAGGAACCCGAAATAGGCTACGCCGAAGGGCGGATTCTCTTTCCGGGAGGTAAACCGACCCTAAACCCGTTTATACGGGTTCAATGGGCATATTTTTGGCCGAGCCCACGGGCTCCGAGATCCCACGTTAAAAACGGCCTTGTGCCACATGATACGCTCTGGGTGGT
The DNA here is from genome assembly GCA_963932145.1 of Acanthosepion lycidas. NCBI lineage: Eukaryota > Metazoa > Mollusca > Cephalopoda > Sepiida > Sepiidae > Acanthosepion > Acanthosepion lycidas. The sequence goes on from OZ010595.1 coordinate 61,161,556, forward strand.
GGTGACTGAATATCGTCAGTCAGTGAGTTGACATAGTAAGAAGACTGAGATTGTGATTGAGTTGGAGGTAGAGTAATAGTGTGAGGTAACCGCTTGTAGAACTCTAAGGAAGTCCTACTTCGAGACTGTATATATCTATATGTTATTGCTACTAATAATATTTTCTTTAGTTTCTTGTAAATAGATTTGTGATCATATTGTAAATACTAATTGGAGTTAATTTTTAGAATTATTGTTTTATTCCCCTCCCCCCACAGACATTGATTTGTATATATGGGGATTAGTTAGTTATTTTATATAGACGATGAGGTATTATGGTGTTTGTAGTTTGAAAGGTACGTATGAATGTGTTGTTGGGTCAGTGTTTGCGGCTAGCTAAGTTATAATTAAGACAGAAGAAGACTGTCCTCTCCCTATTCCCCTATTTCTGCCTTGTACCACATTTCTGTATAAATACAGAATAAATATCGCTACTAACCGCGTTCCTGGATTTACTAACAGTATTACCCTTTGTATTATTGTGTAAATAAATTTTATTTCTTATATTTAATTCTTGCTTTTGTCATTCATTGGAGACCGAATTTCATCTCGGAATCCACAACATTGACACACACAAAAAATATATATCTTTGAACATGAAGAAATGTGAAGACGATGAATTATTCTCCACTCTGTAACTTTAAACTACTGATAAAAGGACGCCATCCATTCACTACTGTATCGCTGTTACTATGGGGGATGATCGCATAAGTTACATTTAAGGACACCATCATTGCTATCACCCACCATACTGTGGTTAAGGTGGAAAACTGCACTCATTTCTTTCGTGTCCCTAATATAAAAAACATGTTTCAATATAACTTCTTCCAAAGATCTGTTACCCCGTGAAACAAACTTCCGAAAGCTGGCTTCCCTAGCAAAAACATTCTTCGTCACTTTAAGTCACTTAATTGATTTATCGATTCATTTTTCTACGGCCGTTCTGGGTATGAAGATAAAATACATCCGTCTCCTGGGTATGACGATAAACTACATACGCGTCCTGGGTATGCAGATAAACTATATCTGCGTCCTGGGTATGAAGATAAACTACATCCGCGTCCTGGGTATGAAGATTAACTACATCTGCGTCCTAAGTATGAGGACAAACTACATCCGCGTCCTGGGTATGAAGATAAACTACATCCGCGTCCTGGGTATGAAGATAAACTACATCTGCGCCTGGGTATGACGATAGACTACATCCGCGTCCTGGGTATGAAGGTAAACTACATCCGCGTACTGTGTATGACGATAAACTACATCCGTGTCCTGGGTATGACGATAAACTACATCCACGTCCTAGGTATGAAGATAAACTACATCTGCGTCCAGGGAAAGACGATAAACTCCATCCGCATCCTGGATAAGACGATAAACTACATCCGCGTCCTGGGTATGAAGATAAACTACATCCGCCTCCTGGGTATGACGATAAACTACATCAACCTCCTGGGTAAGACGATAAACCCCATCCGCGTCCTGGGTAAGACGATAAACTACATCCGCGTCCTGGGTATGAGGATAAACTACATCCGCGTCCTGGGTATGACGATAAACTACATCCGCGTCCTCGGTAAGACGATAAACTACATCCGCGTCCTGGGTATGAAAATAAACTACATCCGCATCCTGGGTATGAAGATAAACTATATCCGCCTCCTGGGTATGACGATAAACTACATCTGCGTCCTGGGTAAGACGATAAACTCCATCCGCGTCCTAGGTAAGACGATAAACTACATCCACGTCCTGGGTATGAAGATTGACTACATTCGCCTCCTGGGTATTACGATAAACTCCATCCGCGTTTCGGTAAGACGATAACCTGCATCCGCGTCCTGGGTATGAAGATAAACTACATCTGCACCCTGGGTATGAAGATAAACTACATCCGCCTCCTGGGTATGACGATAAACTACATCTGCGTCCTGGGTAAGACGATAAACTCCATCCGCGTCCTAGGTAAGACGGTAAACTATATCCACGTCCTGGGTATGCAGATGGACTACATCCGCCTCCTGGGTATTACGATAAACTCCATCCGCGTCCTCGGTAAGACGATAAACTACATCCGCGTCCTGGGTATGAAGATAGACTACATCCGCCTCCTGGGTATTAAGTAAACTCCATCCGCGTCCTCGGTAAGACGATAAACTACATCCACGTCCTGGGTATGAAGATAGACTACATCTGCCTCCTGGGTATTAAGTAAACTCCATCTGCGTCCTCGGTAAGACGATAAACTACATCCACGTCCTGGGTATGAAGATAGACTACATCTGCCTCCTGGGTATTACGATAAACTCCATCCACGTCCTCGGTAAGACGATAAACTACATCCGCGTCCTGGGTATGAAGATAAACTACATCCGCCTCCTGGGTATGGCGATAAACTACATCCACGTGCTGGGTAAGACGATACATTACATCCGCGTCCTGAGTATGGTGATAAACTACATACGCCTCCTGGGAAGACGATGATCTACGTCTTGCATCAAGGCCTCTGGTCAGGTTTTGAGGAGAGATGAACCACCTCTCAATTGCTGATATTCACAGGTCCGTCGAGATCTGGGGTGGTAGTAACTGTTAGGATCTCAGATATAGGCAAATAGTTAACCACGAAACCGGGGTAAAAACACTATGAAAGTGTAAAAATAAGTTTTAATACCAGAAATACTTTGTAAAAAATTATAACCAGCAATAAATTTTTGAAGAAAAAAAACTATTACAAGCAATATATTTTTGAAAAAAAAATATTACCAGCAATAGTTTTTGAAAAAAAAATATTGTCAGCAGTATATTCTTGAAGGACAAATGTCACCAGAAATAGCTTTTTGACAAAACAAAATATTACCAGCAATAAATTTTGTCGACATTAAATAACCCATTGAGGTTGATATGCTGTAAAATAAAACAAGCCAAACTTTTTTTACGGCTTATCAATAATGTGCAGGTTATTTAATGTCAGAGAATATGTTTAAATTCTAAGAATTATTTTTTTTTAGAGATAATAGTGATTATACTATTTAACCCATAGCTGGAAGAATAAATGTATTTATACCTTTGCTAAGGATATTTAGCCGCTAGTGAATATGACAAACCAAACTAAAATTTGAACTCGACTTTCTGTTTTCCAATTCCGAGCCGTTAACCATTATACCACTCGCGCATACAATCTCGCAGTCCTTGATATTCTCAATTGGACACTCATCTAGGTACTGACCAGACTCAACGTTGCTTAACTTCGGTGATGCGACGGGAAACGGTGTTAGAACGTGTTATGGTCGTAACCAGAGGGCAAAGAACAAAAAGAACAGTTTCATACGGTTTAATTTTAGGCTTCTGAGAATATATGCATTTCCGTTCAAGAATAAACAATTCAGAAACATTATTCGTTACACCACCTGCACACCCAAGCTTACCGAGCCTTGTATTCTCAAGCGGGAACCGGTGTTTCAACGACATTTGGCCGTAAGCATCTTTAATTTTAGAACCACCCAATATTTATCCTAATCAGATTAGATTCACCCCATCGTAGCGTAATGGTTAGCAAACTTGTCAAAGTTTCAACTGAGTAGTGAGTTCGCTTCTTTCTGGATCCGCAACACTTTCGGCCTTGTGCTACGCTCAGAAAATCAATAGGTCACCTCTAGACGGTGTAATGGTTAGCAAACTTTTCTCTCGGACAATTACGACTGAGTAGTGAGTTCGATACTCCTTGGGTACCCAATACCTTCGGCCATGTGTCACATCTAAGTTATGCTTGGAAAATCATTTGGGTACCTCGAGCCGGTGTAATATTTAGCAAGCTTGCATCGATAAAATAATTACGACTGAGTAGTGAGTTCGATCCTTATTGGGTGCCCCACCCTTTCGGCCTCGTGGCACATCTAAAATAAGCTTAGAAAATTGATCAACAGGGCACCTTGTGGCGGTGTAATAGTTAGCAAGCTTGTCTAGCTGGAAAAAATACGTATGAGTTCGATGCTCACTGGGTGCCCCACACTTTCAGCCTTGTGCCATATTAAGCTACCCTTGGAAAATCATTTGGGCACCTCGTGACGGTGTAATGTTGAGCAAGCTTGTCTAGCTGGAACAATTACGAGTGAGTTCGATCGTCACTGGGTGCCCCACACTTTCAGCCTTGTGCCATATCTAAGCTACGCTTGGAAAATCATTTGGGCACCTCGTGGCGGTGTAACGTTGAGCAAGCTTGTCTCGCTGGAACAATTACGAGTGAGTGCGATCCTCAATGTGTGCCCCATGCTTTCAGCCTTGTGCCACATCTAAGCTACGTTTAGAAAATCATTTGGGTACCTTGAGGCGGTGTAATGTTTAGTTTGTCTCACTGGAACAATTACGAGTGAGTTCGATCCTCACAGGGTGTCCCATTCTTTCAGCCTTGTGCCACATCTAAGCTACGCTTGGAAAATCCCTACATATGCTATTTTTCTATATTCTTCTCTCTTACATTATCCCGGCATCTTTTCTTACGTTCTCCCTCAGTATCTATCTACCTCGAGTGAAAGCTGGAGCTTGTATTGTAGGAAACTGTAGATAAATAAAAGAAAAGATTATGTAGACGAGAATTTAGCAGTGCTCTCTTTGGGAGAATGCAGACGACGGAAAATAAGAGGAAAATAATTCAAAATATAATCGTCATAACATTTCTGCTGACTTCAATAAATGTATTTATCTGTGTGTATATATATTTGTGTGTTTGTGTATTTGCGTTCATATGTGGGTGGAAGTCTATTTACTAACATCTATGCAATCACACTAAAAAATCTGATGCAGCAAATATACAATCAAATTTTGTTTCGCAATTAATTGAACACAGATTGTTCTGAGCAGCTTCGATGTGAGATCTATTTTCAATTTAATTTTCGACATTGTGCTTTGTCGCCCATTGTTGATTGCGTGCAAAATGAAAATAAAATTGTTTTTCCTTTCTGAAATTTCAACCGGCATTGTTTTGGTAAACAGATACCCCAACTCCAGGCACACACACACACAACACACACACCTGAGATTCCAGCAGCTTCTCCTGCCTCAGTTTTTGTTTTCACTTGAATTAAAAATATTTTCCGATGTCCTGTTTATTTGAATTGACGTTTAACCCATGTTATTTCCCCCGATTTTACATTATTTCTATTGAATCTATCTATCTATCTATCTATCTCAGCCAGTCTATATCTATCTATCTATCTATCTATCTATCTATCTATCCCAGCCCGATTCTATCTATCTCTCTATCTCTCTCTATCTATCTATCTACCCCAGCCCGATTCTATCTATCTATCTATCTATCTATCTATCTATCTATCTATCTATCTATCTATCTATCTATCTATCTATCTATCTATCTCAGCTAGTCCATATCTATCTATCTATCTATCTATCTATCTATCTATCTATCTATCTATCTATCCCAGCCCGATTCTATCTCTCTCTATCTATCTCTATCTCTCTATCTACCCCAGCCCGATTCTTTCTATCTATCTATCTATCTATCTATCTATCTATCTATCTATCTATCTATCTATCCATCTCAGCCCGATTCTTTCTATCTATCTATCTATCTAATCCTAATAAGGTAGCAAGGGATAAAAGACGAGGGAGGCGTTTCCATACTAATCCCCAGCCCTTTGATAAGTAGATGTTTGATGTTTAACCCTTGTTATCTGTTTAGTATTGGGTTTCTGGCTGCTTCTACAAACTTCTCATTTCCTTTCACTCTCAATGGCTACTTTGCGTTTTATTGGTATTTTCGCTTACCTTGGGGTGTATATTATTATTATTATTATTATTATTATTATTATTATTATTCGCATAGAATTTAGTGCTTCTTTCTCTTCGATTGGTCTCCACGCGATTTATATATATATATATATATATATATATATATATATATATAATGAAAAACAAATCACTTTAATGTACCATTACGATAATTTATTTCACCTAAATCCTTTTTTAAGGATTCAGGATCATCAGGTAAACCTTCCAACAACGAAATGAGAAAAAAAATTACCTGATGATCCTGAATCCTTAAAAAAAGGATTTAGGTGAAATAAATTATCGTAATGGTACATTAAAGTGATTTGTTTTTCATTACATATTAGCTCTGTCCTAACATTGAGCTCTCAGGATTTCATCCTCTTTGGATTTACCAATTCGGTTTACCAAGTTCCTTATAACTTAACTATTTATATATATATATATATATATATATATATATATATATATATATATATATATATATATGCGGCTCTGCAAGAGCGTGCTGAATAATAGAAAACCCTCCATACCTCCTTTGTTCAACCAGTTCGAGGTCCTGGCCTCCTCTACAGACAAGGCTGAATGCTTTGCTCTGAAATTCTCATTTAATTCACCGCTCGACTCCTCCGGTGTATCCATACCAAACTTCCCTCTAAGCTCTGAGGCCCTATTTAGCGGGTTGCACATAACCCTGTCATTGGTATTGGGGATTATCTCCGATTTAGACCCCCACAAGGCTAGTGAAGAAATGCGCGCCTGAGCTAGCGCCCGCCATCTCTAAACTATATAATTACTGCCTCAAGGAATCCTGTTTTCCTGACTGCTGGAAGTCCTCATCCATTGTTCCTGTCTTTAAAAACTCTGGAGACCCCTCTGACCCCTCTAATTACCGTCCTATTTGTCTCCTACCCCTCTTCAGCAAAGTCTTCGAAGCCCTAATCAACGCCGAAGTGGTTAACCACCTTACCTCAGATGACCTGCTCTCAGATGTTTTCCGCTACGCCCGATCTACAGCTGATGTGCTTACGGCCATCACTGAAATCGTCTACCAAGCCCTTCAAAATAACGGTGAGGCTCGTGTCGTGGTCCTAGACATCTCTAAAGTGTTTGATAGGGTTTAGCATGCCGGCCTTCTTCGCAAGCTCAAGGGTTATGGTATTACAGGTCGATTGTTTGACCTAATACAATCATTCCTGTCAAACCGTGAATTGAATGTCGTTCTCAACGGATTCTCCTCCAGTATCTATCCCACGAACGCAGGTGTTCCCCTAGGCTCCATCCTTGGCCCCACTCTATTCCTTATTTTCATCAACGACCTTCCTGACGCCATAGATTCCCAAGTTGGCATCTACGCGGACGACACTACAATTTACTCCTGCCTCAAAGACAAATCTAGTGTCGGTGACAAAACTAACCTGGCCGTGCATCTTGAAATCGACAATCGATTGTCAACTGAGGCAAGAACTGGCTGGTCAACTTTAACGCCTCAAAAACTAAACTACTCTCTATTAATCACCATCGAGATCCTTCCTAGCCTCTCATTAGAATGTCTGATATTCAACTTCTTGAGAGCAACTCTGCGTCTGCTCGGTCTCAAGTCGACTGCTGACCTGATATGGAACAAATACATTGAGTCAATTGCATCGTCCACCGCGAGGAAAGTTGGCCCTCGGTGCCGCGCCCGGAAATTTTTCTCCCCGGAATCGATACTTCAAATATACAAATCAACCATTCGCCCTTGCATGGAGTATTGCTGCCATATATGGTCTGGGGCACCTTCTGTTTACCTCGGAGTTCTTGACAAGATCCAGAGAGGGATATGTAATATAATTGGCCCTGATCTGGCACCTCGTCTACAGTCGCTCTCTCACAGACGCGCCGTCGTCTCTCTCTGTCTTTTCTACAAATACTTTCATGGTAATTGCTTCGAGGGGCTGCTTTCCCGGGTACCAGACTCCATGAATTCAAGCGCCCTACGAGGCTGGCATCCCGCTCTCACCCTCTCACTGTAGAAACTTTTAGATGTAGCCGTCTCTTCTACTCCAATTGCTTCATACCTCACACCTCTCGTGGAACACCCTTCCCAATTACTGTTTCCCTGAGAGCTATCATCTCCAACTATTCAAATATAATGTCAATCGACATCTCCAGTTGCCTTGATCTATCCACTATCCCTCTTCTCATCCTTTCTTCTATCACTCCTATCTGTTCTCGCTCTAAGTCTTCTGCAACCACCTGCATCGTAGTGGCTTCACACCTTGCTCGGGCGTAATGCTTAAAAAAAAAAAAATTAGGCAGACATCCCTATTTCATACATATTTCATTTAATACGACAGACAAGGTGTTTTTATTTAGTTTTTTTATACTATTTCTCATGTTTGTTTTTTTTTTCTGTTCTGATGATAAATTATATAAAAACTGTCCGAATGTTCTTTTTATCCGAGTGCTTTCGGATAAACATTTAGCCATTTTCAAGGATTAACTATTTTAACTGTTAAATAAGAAATTGCTTTTTGCATGTATGTGTTATAAAATGTTTTCATTTTTAAAATGTTTAAAAACACGGTCAAGATATTATGTCCATGTTCATAGTTAATATTATTAAGTGTCTTTTATTTTATTTTATTAATAAGGCTTCCATTATTTTAGCCTTTTTTTGTATGTAGATGATGCTATTATATTAGTGTTGTCAACAAGTTTGTTACGAAGAGTGTCCGGTAGGTCTCCATGAATATTTAAATGAGCTATGATCAGAAAGGTGTAGAGTGAATCTACGTGCTAAACATGTTGTAGTGTGGCCTATATAATTATTTACGAATTTTGATAGATCAGGAATACAATTATTTAATGGGCATTTAAATTCGTAAATAATAATTGCCCTATTTAATTCTAAGCGGTGAATTATTATTTTTAACTATAAGCTTAGAGGTTTTAATTTTTTGTAATAAATAATTAATACAATTTTTTGTCATTGTCAACTGCTGTTACGCATTTTTTATAATGTTCTTAATTCTGCTTTCGTCTTGTCTATAATTTTCTTTCGTTTGATTTTTATAAAAAAATATTAATGTCATTGTTTATGTTTCTTTTCTCGTTGTTGCTATTAGCTACTTTAGACAGGAAACGCCTAATATGGAAATCCAACAATTGATTATGAAATCCGTTATTAATCAGCGTTTGTTTTACATTGTTTAATTCGTTAAAGAAAAACGTGCGAGAGGATGAATTCTCGTGCGCTCTCGTGAGGAAAGTTTTAAAAAACAACTATTTTATATCTAAGAAGGCGTTCACTAGAGAAATTAAGATTGCAAGTGTTTTTACTAGTATATATAATAATAATAATAATAATAATAATAATAATAATAATAATAATAATTATGGACTTTCCCGTCGGTTTCGACGTATGAGGATCTGACAGCTTATTGATTCAGTTATGAAATTTTGTGTGATAATCTTAAGTGGCATTAAGACCCGCTAATAATTTACAAAGGAGGCCACATATGGAGCTAGTGTGAGGATTGTGAGATGAGATCATTTTAGATTGGCTGACCATTTAGATCTTGCTCTCGCTTCTTGAAGATAATTCAGACAAGCAGATTGAAAATTGCTGAGTCCACTAAAACACGTTAATCTCCATTCTACCCGCTCCAAGACTAAGCGCTCAAGGGTGTTATGTGGTATATTGACTGCTGACAAGTTGCTTTTCAACTTGTCTTTGTATCTTAGCCATGGGCGTCCTACATTCCTGTCGCCCTGATCTAACTGGCTGTACATTAGAATCGTGGGTATCCTGCCATCAGACATTCTCAAGACATGACCAGTCCATTAAATTAACTTGAAGTACATAGTTGTGTTTCATCCTCAAGCGAATATTGGAATAACTAATTTTGAAAATTACGGGGCTTTATAAGCATATACATTTAAGCATAAACTCCGTAAATTTCTAAATTAGTCATTTCAAAATTCGCTTGAGGGTGAAACAGAACGAGTAGATACTTTATTTCAATTTAATTTCTATAGTTGAATTCAAGTTTTTAGCTTCTGTTTTTGAAACATGAGAACTCTTATGTAGCGATGGAATCATATTTAAAAAAAAATAATTATAATATAGTGCCGATCATTAAGGGAAATTAAAAAACACAAAAAATAAATATCATTAAATATTTATTCAACTAAATGTGAAATATTTCAACTTAAAGATTTCATCATTTTGGGAATTTCGGTGGCTTCTCGGCAATGAACACTTTAAGGTTTTTTTTAATATCATCCAAAGAATTAAAATTTTTATGTTTAGGGAATATGGCAAGTGAGGTAACACATCTCAACCCATCTGCAACAGTTTTTGCCGGGTCGCCAAAGAAATGTAAGGTCTGGCACTATCTTGATGGAAAACAACATCATTCCTGTTCGCCAATTCTTGGCATTTTTCTTAATTGCTGCTTTTAATTCGTTCAGTTGCGAGCAGTACTTTTCAGAATCAATTACCTGGTTACTTGGCAGAAACTCTTAGTACATGATTCCTTTCCAATCCTACCAGATACACAGTATGACTTTCTTAGGATGAAGGCCTGCATTTGAGGTGGGTAAAGTTGGCCCATGTCGCTTATCCCAGGATCTTTCTCGATGAAAATTGTTGTAAACTATCCATTTTTCATCACCTGTCAAAACCTTCTTAATAAAGTGTACATATTCATTGCGGTTATACAGCAACTCGTAAATGAAATGCGAAAGATTTTTTTTCACTGAGATCACGGGGTAACCAAATATCATATCAATTTGAGAACTCAAGCTTTACTAAGTGTTTATGTATAGTGGATTTCGATAAATTTAGAGTCTCTGCCGGGCACCAACTTGTGTAATGCAGGTCATTCTCAATCAATGTATTGATTTGCTTGTCCTGTGTAGTCCAGGGAAGGATCTGTCTGAGCGTTCTTTATCAATAAGGCTACAATCACCAACTCTAAACTTAGCGAACCATTTCGGTACAGTTCTCTGCTAAAGCCCCTTCACCTTACACAGCGCATATCTTCGTTTTAATTAGGACTTGCGAACCATTTTTGTGTTTAAGTTAAAAAAAAAGCATCATGTGTCTAAAATGCACCTAATAATCTTCCGACTTCATAGGGATGCATTTCTGTAGGATTTTTTGTAGTTCCCTTCCTGTGTCTGCTAACAGCACAGCAAAATTAAAAAAAAATGATTTAAAATTTTAGAATGGCTATATATCAAAAGTCGGCTACCTACCTTCAATGATATATATTCAATTTCAGAGGGAATGAGTTAAAATTCATACAAGAGCTTAAATAATTAATACTTAGGTATTCGGGATTAAAGCACTCGTTATTGTTTTTGCCTTATTTATTCAGGGCCTAGGTGGTCATGACTTTCCGCAATTTCTTATCTTTTGGAGTTAATAAGTTTTGTTTTTTGCTATCTCTTCTAAAAATTGCTCCATCATTTATTTACTCAAGCTTTCTAGGTAAAGTATCCATTCTGTTCCATTCTCCATTTTGTCTTCAATCTGTCTGAGTATCAAATATCCAAACCGTCTTTCCTCGTTATGTGTTCCAATATTTCGACTCTTTCTGACGGTAAGTCTTTTTTGGTTGCATTTTCTTGGAACCTATGATCTGACCATGGTATTCTCAATATCCTTTTGTCGCTCTATATGTTTGGTTTCAGTAGAATTTGTCTCCCTAAATGAATGCACCATCTCATTTGAGTAAACGTAACAGAGTGCAGGCTTATTCTACAGACCTCATGCCATGACAAAGGCGAAAAACCAGGAACTGGATGAATTCTTTCTATACGTTTCCAAATGTCACCGACCCTGTTTAAACTTCCGGCAATATGGCAACGCACACAGATACCTCTGATGGGATATCGTTTTTGAGATAACATTGCTGAAGTTAATTATTTTAGGTTCTGATTATCTTCGGTAAAAAGATTAATATGAAACTGTTTTTCACCGCACGAATAATCGCCATCTTTCTTCTCTTGGCCTTGTCCAGACTAAGTAGTTATAAATACTAAAAAAAGAAAAAAAAAAATCTTACGTGAATATCTTAAATCCAAAACGTAACACATGAAAGAATGCAGAGAAAGTCTGAAAAAGTAATATGAAGCATGAGAAAAATAGATATATGAGAGACAAATAAAGGAATTCGAATGAAAGTGTAGAAAAATACAAAAGATTGTTTCAACGGAATAAAGAAATGGATAGGAAAATCAATTATAAAAGATAAGATAAAGTCTGAGAGAGTTGAGTCAGGGAAATTAACGTTGATTGGAAAGCTAATGCCGCGATATATAGGTCAATGGGTTTTGTGCATTCAATCAGTAATTTTGTTTTGAACCAATCTAGTGATGGCAAATATGAAACACCTTACTTTTTTATATTCAAACGTCATTGTTTTTTTTTTCTTTTTGCAAATGGGAAAAAGCAAGGAGAGACTGATTGTTAAGAAATTGGATCAATTATCTATCTCTCTCTTCTCTTTATCTATCTATCTTTCTATATATCTATCTATCTATCTATCTACCTTTCTCTTATGGTATCTATGTATGTATGTATGTGTCTGTCTATCTATCTATCTATCTATCTATCTATCTATATGTATATCTATATGTATATCTATCTATCTATCTATATATGTTATATATATAAAATTAAAAAAAAACAAATGAAAACTACAGACAAAAGTTCATTTTCTCCATCAAGACATTCATTTCTGTAGTTTAGTGCTAGCAGCAAGCAGAAATATTTCTCCTCCCGATGATGGCCATTTCGGCCGAAACTAGTCGAGGAATCTAAATGGAATAATAATAAAGAAAACGAAAGAATATTAATCTACAACCCAGTGTGTCTGACGATTTTAATTTTTTATTTTTTTTTATTGTTCAATATATATATATATATATATATATATATATATATATATATATATATATATATATATATATATATAAATTTAACTTTCTACCATTGTTTCTATCTGTCAATCTATCTCTGTTCATATATATATATATATATATATATATATATATATATAAATTTATCCCTCTACCCTTGTTTCTATCTATCTATCTCTGTTCATGTCTATCCATGAATTTATCTCTCTCCTTGTTTGTATCTATCTATCGATCGATTGATCTATCTATATCTGTGTGTTGCTCTCCCTACCTGTCTCTCTATCTATTTATCTTTCACCAAATATATGGAAAGTGATGGAGATTTCGTGAAGCAGGTTCAAGTTCTACTGGTGCCAACTTTTACTTTTTTCGTAATGATGACGCACAGAAGTAAGTAAACGTTTAATCTTATTTCGTTGTGATGACATCAGTAATATTCACCATTTTATTGCAACTGGGTGCTAAAAAGTGCACACACACACGCGCGCGCACACACACACATACACAATCACACACACACCCACAAAACACTCACACATAAACACATCTGCGCGTAACTACACACACAATCACGCACTCTCCAACAGAAACACTGACACGCATACGCATACGCATGCAAGCGCACACTGCTATCATTACAGGATCAAGCTTAGGGCTAATAGTTATCTTCCCCTCTTTTCGTCATAAATTATGCGTCTTACTGTGTTACACTCTACCTCTAGTAGCTCTTGAGCCTTGTACAAGTTCAGAATCATTCTTAAAAAAAAAAGAAATAAAACACTTTACAGCTAAGATCCCCCATACTGCGTCCACGGAATCAAACCATTGCTCCTCCTCCCGTATTCATAGTACAAGGAGGAAATTCCACTGACAAGTTTTTCTCAAGAAACATTGATTCGTGCCCCGAATTATGAGACCAGCAATACATTCTGTATATGTCTATATTTTTTAGATGAGACATTGAAACAATTTACACTATTTACTTCGTTCAGACTGTTCTCATCTTTTTTTGTCATATTCAAGTCGTTTTGACCGCTGTACGCTTCGACCTTCTTCCGCTGATTGGAATTTCGATTCGCACCCTTTATTTCCTCCACCGGTGTAGATTGTTCTAGATTCATGCGACATGACTCTTCTGTATCTCGCAATATCTGTTATCTCCCTTTAAACTCAAATCAAGTATTTGTTCACCTAGTAGTCAGGTATTAAACTCATAACTGTTTGGGTCAAGTCACTGGATTCAACCACACCGGGACCTGTGTCTACTTGGAACCAGACCAATCTTCCCCGGTGGTCGAAATAAGGAGTTCGAATCAAAATCCCAATCATCTGAAGAAACGTCGTGGGTACAACCTTCAGAACAATGTCTGTTTTTTTTTGTTTTTTTTTTTCCCGTGACCTGCTGTAGAAGTGGTGTCTCTTAGGCAAGATAACCTGATGGAGACCAACCCTTTCCAATGTTTCGAATTCAGATTTTTCCTTCTCCTAGACCGGTGGCCTCCAAAAGCTATAGAACCTTTCCCTTCTGCTATTTACCTATAGCTGGAAGGAGGAGAAGAGGATTCAAGCCGTTCCCAAGGGTTTTAGCACGACTGGAATTCGAACTCAGCTCTCCTCAGTCCGAGCCGCTATCCATTACTCCATCGTTTCTCCCTTAACAGTGTAAATAAAATGATATTTGTAATCTATTTACGTATGTATTTATGCAAACGAAATATATATAGAGAATATAGAACCGATTTTCGATTTTCCTTGTTAAATTTACTGTACCGTGCCGTGTCCCTTCGGCAGGTTGGCTACCATGGTTTTCCACAATTCCCTCTCCTTTGTAGCCCTTAGTTAATTTTATCCTTTCGTTATCTCTCCTAAACCTCTTTATGTTATCCATTTGCACAAGCTCGTTAGGTAGGTTATGCACTGATATTCTGTCCTTCTTACCTTCTGTACATCATGTGGGTGCAAAATTTTCCAGTCCCTCTTTCATTATTATATACACTAGAAATTTCAATTGCTTCTCTTTGATGTTAAGTAAAGTTTCCTTTTTGCATACATTTTCTATAAAACTTCGCCATTGCTCACATATTTAGTCTATGTTATTCTCTGCATCATTCTGTAAAACCATATTTCTGTTGCATCAAATCTCTTCTTCATCTCTAGGAAGATTCTTATGAATTCATTCTCATATAGGAGGACTGATGTTATGTAACAGTTCAGTAAGTTTATTATTATTATTATTTTTTTTGTTATTAATGAACTTTTATGGTTTTATACTGTACTGAATAAATATGTAAAAATATTACAAATGGGACAAATATGTTATTAAAATGATGTGAAACTGGTTAACACAAGAATATTAAATGCAAATAATACTTATCAATAAGTGATCTGCTTGTTTCACGGCTGGATATTTGGAACGGGTCCCGATTGAATAATAACTACATTTTGCTTGTTTTTTTTCATACTTTGCATTATACCAAATTAATGTTTTATAAATTTAATGGAATTTAATTTTGTATAAACTCACTTCCGGTGCCATGCTATTTAGTAATCTTTGATCTTGAAAAATTTAAATGCAATGTTACTCGTTAACTAATGTCTTCTTGAATACATTGTTCTCGCTCATTAATAATGTTTCCCATGTTTTTTTATTCTTTAATACATAGTAACCCCTTGTGTCATAATGGTTTTACTGTCTTGCTTGTGGTGTAATTAATAAAAAACTAAATTAAAAAAAAACCCTAATAAGACAGGTTTATCAACACTTTTCGCTGAGCTAGCTATGACTTTCCGACCAGAGACAAAGACCAGTGTTCAAACGCAGACTACAAGTTGAGAGGTACATATGTTTATTTTCAATGTAATCACGTCTCCCTGCTGTGGAAATTTATACAAGCCAACCGTTTGTAGTAATCTCGCTTACGATGTAAAGCTTAGTAATGATCGTTATAGAATGTGTATGTTCAGAGGGAAGAGAGAAAGAAAGGACAGAAAATAAAGGATAGAGAGTTATTTAATAAAAAAGGAAAACCGAACGATGGCGAAGAGGCGAAAATTGACTAGGAGCGTCAATTGTTGTTTTTTTTATAGTTTCGTTTCTTTTTACCATTTTTTTCAAAAAAAAAAAAAAAGAAAAAAAAAGAAAAAAAAAAAAGAAAGAAGTTCTCCAGTTGAGACGAGGCCAAGTGACCAGATCGGAGGAGGATAATGAGCCAAAAATTTTGCAGATAAAACAAAACGCTAGACAGAAATTACGAGAAAGAGTAAAATAAAACATAAACATGTCGGAAAAATCCTGGACAAATTTTAAAAAAAAAGGAAAAAAAAATTCAAAACAGAAAATTTATTTAAGAACAAAGGCAAGAAAGAAGGAAACACTATATTTAGGTTTGCTGTTTTTTAAACGAAAAAAATACCTTGTATCTCTTTGCTTTTCTTGTCTTTATTGCCTTTACTCTTGGCTGTGTTGTCTCACATCTTTTTACTTCTTATCTCGTTTCTTCAGCTCTTTATCTTACTCTTTAACATTTCTCTTTCACATTCTTTGATTTCTGTTCTCTTTTTCTTTTTATTTCTTTTACTCATTCATCCTTTCTTTCTTTCTGTCGCACGTTTAATTTTTAAATTCTTTAGCTTTCTCTTCGTTTACTAAGTCTTTCCTTCTTTCTTCATTTCTTTCTTAGTTTTACTTTTTACAATCTTCATTTTCCTCTTCGATTTCTGCATTATAACTTCTCGCTTTGTTCGTTCTTTATTTCTTTCTTTTGTTCTTCACAGTTTTCAATGTTGTTTTCTTTATTTTTCGTCTTTGTTTGCTTCATTATAACTTTTTCTTTAATTCTTTTTCTCTTTTTTTTCTATGCGTTCTTTCCGTGTCTTCTTTCTTTTATTCTTTTTTTTTTCTTTCGAACTTTCTTCTCGGTTTTCCCTTTCGGTTTTTTTATCCTTCCTCGTCACTCCTTTCATTAGGCGTTTATCTGATTCCTTTCTTTTTTTCTTTAAATCTTTATTTCTCTTTTTTTTTAATGCTTTCTTTCGTTTCATCTTTTTTTTTCTCAGTTTTCATTTTTACATTATTCATTTTTCCTCTTCATTTTCTTCATTATATCTTTCTCCCCTTCTGTAATTTTTTCTTTTTTTTTTTCGTTCTTCCTTTCTTCCAGACTTATGTTCCACGTATTCTCACTATTTTTTCTTTAATTATTCTAATAGGTTTCTAATATTTCTAATATGAGCTTCTCATTAATATTCTTTTTTCTTACACTTCGTTACTTAATGTTTCAGTCATATTTTTTTACTTCATTTATTCATCAAGAAAAACATTTGTTTTACATTTCTTTTATCCCACTTACATTCTTGATTTCTGTATTTTCATTGACTGTATGTTTCCATCTCGCTTTCTTCCTTGATTTATTTCTTAATGTATTTATATATATATATATATATATATATATATATATATATATATATATATATATATATATATATATATATTCTTTTCTTTCTTGCTATATATGTAATGTACCTTCTATTTCTCCTTTCATCAATTCTCATTCATTTTCTAGTGTTTCCTCCTGAACAATAGTTTTTATACTTTACTCTTTACTCACCAAACGTTATTTTTTTTCTTTTCATGGGGTATCATACTTTTGTACATGTATTAATTAATTCCTCTTTCTTTCTTTCTTTCTTTCCTTCTTTCGTTCCTTCTTCTTTTCTTTTCTTTATTTCTTTTTTCTCTTTTTTTTACTGTTTTAAAATTTCCTCTTCATTTCTTCATTATAAATTAATTACTTTCTTTTTCCTTTCATTCCTGCTTTCTTTCAAGTTTTCTTCCTTATATTCGTATTTCCAGTTCACTTCGTTTCTTATATTTTTATTTCTTTTTACTCGTCTTTCCTTCATTGTAACTTACTTAATCTTTATTGGGTTTTTTTTCCTTCATGCGTACCTTTCTCTCCTTCTCTCTTTTTTCCTTCTTCTTTTCTCCGCTCCATTGTTAATTTATGTTCCTCATTGATATATTATCTATCTTTAGTCTTTCACCCTAAATCAGTCAGTATTCTTTTCTACTTTGTGACCCTATTGCTTTGTTTCTTTGTTTCTTCCTTTCCCCGAAATCATTCAGTATTATTTTTTCTTTGTGATCCTAATTCTTTGTTTCTTTGTTTCTTTCATTGTTTCTTTGTTTGTTTGTTTCTTTCTTTCTTTCTTTCTTTCTTTCTTTCTTTCTTTCTTTCTTTCTTTCTTTCTTTCCCCCTAAATCAGTCAGTGTTCTTTTCTTTTTTGATACTAATTTTTTTTTTCTTTCTTTCTTTCTTTCTTTCTTTCTTTCTTTCTTTCTTTCTTTCTTTCTTTCTAAAGCATTTCCCCCTAAATCAGTCAGTATTCTTTTCTGTTTTGTGACCCTAATTCTTTCTTTCTTTCTTTCTTTCTTTCTTTCTTTCTTTCTTTCTTTCTTTCTTTCTTATTTCCCCCTAAATCAGTCAGTATTCTTTTCTGTTTTGTGACCCTAATTCTTTCTTTCTTTCTTTCTTTCTTTCTTTCTTTCTTTTTTTTTCTTATTTCCCCCTAAATCAGTCAGTATTCTTTTCTGTTTTGTGACCCTAATTCTTTCTTTCTTTCTTTCTTTCTTTCTTTCTTATTTCCCCCTAAATCAGTCAGTATTCTTTTCTGTTTTGTGACCCTAATTCTTTCTTTCTTTCTTTCTTTCTTTCTTATTTCCCCCTAAATCAGTCAGTATTCTTTTCTGTTTTGTGACCCTAATTCTTTCTTTCTTTCTTTCTTTCTTTCTTATTTCCCCCTAAATCAGTCAGTATTCTTTTCTGTTTTGTGACCCTAATTCTTTCTTTCTTTCTTTCTTTCTTTCTTTCTTTCTTTCTTTCTTATTTCCCCCTAAATCAGTCAGTATTCTTTTCTGTTTTGTGACCCTAATTCTTTCTTTCTTTCTTTCTTTCTTATTTCCCCCTAAATCAGTCAGTATTCTTTTCTGTTTTGTGACCCTAATTCTTTCTTTCTTTCTTTCTTTCTTTCTTTCTTATTTCCCCCTAAATCAGTCAGTATTCTTTTCTGTTTTGTGACCCTAATTCTTTCTTTCTTTCTTTCTTTCTTTCTTTCTTTCTTATTTCCCCCTAAATCAGTCAGTATTCCTTTCTGCTTTGTGACCCTAATTCTCTCTTTCTTTCTCGTGTCCATTATTTTACATTACATTATATCCTTTAATGTTCACTCAACAATTTATTTTAACATAATTTTTGCTTATTTATTTTCATTTCAGAGCTAGGTTTTTTATATCTTATTTTGTTTATTGCTGACCTCTCTTTCATCTTCTCATTAAATTTTATTTTCCTTCTTTTCTTTCTGCCATATTTTTGCCTTTTTTGTTTTCCCATTTCCCACCTTTCAACGCTTTTTTTTTTACTTTCCTCATTAATAATTTCAGCATCGCCATTTCTCTCTCCATTTCCGAGTTATTTAATTTCTCTCTATATATTTTTTTCATTTTTTTTTTTACTCCGTTCTACTTTCACCCCACAAACGAAAAAAATATCAAATTAATGCAGTCTTTCTATAATGAGAAGACCAATTACTGATGACCTCCTCAGTAGAAATCTAAATCACAAGCCAAGTCCACGCATGCGTGTATCTAGATGAACTTCCGCTTATCATTATACGTGTGTGGTTGAGCCCGTTAAACGGATTTATCTTCCTACGTGTCTAATGCCTCCAATTTTGTTTGATGCTTTTCGTTCGTGCGTTTGTACATTGATTACGTACCACTAAAATCACAGATAATGCTGTGCAAATCTGCATTTCAGAAATTAGAGATATCTGAATCTTTCCCAAACATCATTCCCAAAATACTGAGGATTTCTATGAAAAAAATAGATATTGGTGCTTAGGTTGGTTGATTTTGTTTAGCGGCATGTCAAACGGTATGGGCTATTTAATGCTGAAATCTAATTTTTTAACACAATGATTGGCATCAACTACACATAAAATGCATTGTTGAACATACTGCTATGAATTAAGATATTGTAGATACTTTTTAAAATTAAAACGCGTTGCTTGTATTTTTACTATAAAGATGTGTTTTTATACATTCATAGTCTTGTTCTTGATGGTGTCTTCACTAATTTGCCCATAGCTTGGACCCTAAAAGATGCTACAAACCGGACTACGGTAACCCTGGGAGCAACATCAATTAAGAGATTGTTCCACGCTTTTCAAAACGTCTAATTTCAGAAGGTTTGTTGCCGGGTGTAGTTTATCGCCATACCCAGTAAATAGTTTTGTTGGCATTCATATAAAATAAGTTTCATGGTCCAAAGTTCTCCACTTCAGATTTTCGGTTAGTTCTATAGTCGAAATCAGTGTCTCTCTACCGGGGTTGAACCCCAGTGTTCTGTCAGAAGCTGCTAGAGGTTCCTTAAGAAACAGTAATAAATAGGCTAATGAATTTTTTATTCATTTTTGTTTAATTTAATGTCTACAATTTAGTTATACACCTGGGGCATATTGTTGGAAAATTATTGGTTATTATGATAAATGCTAAAACAAATAGATATTGATAACGGCATGTACTATAGTTTATTCAGCGGTTCCCCGAGACATGAAAACTATCACAGTTTCCACAAGGGTACGAAGGTTGAGAAACGCTGAAATAAGATTAAAGAGCTGCTTTTGGAATGTGGTGGTACAGCAATTGGGAATTCATGGGTCAGTACTGCAGAATTAGATGTAGTGGAAAGAGGTCAAACAATAATCTACTTGTACCGAAAAGAAGAGGACGAAATATACATATATATATATATACATTGGGAAGAGAGTAAAATAGGTCCGTGTAGGTTAATTTCAAATTATCCTGGAGGTTATCGGGATCGACCGGTATAGAAAGAAGGACAGAGCGAAACGTTTTTATTAGGTTGGTGCAAAAATAATGTTTTTTGACGATTGTTTTTTTATTATCGTTCACCCATTTATCCAACTTTTTTGATTTCCCTATTTGCTTTAAATGTCGAACGACTGTTTAGTGGTCGACCTCGAGTTCAACAGCAACTTCTCGTGTGGTTTTGCGAGGATTAGCTTCAATTAAGGCTTTCAAATGTTCGTTATCAACCGCAGTCGGTCGGCCGCGACCGTCTTCATCTTCGAGGCTCTCGTCACCATTGCGAAATTTCTTGAACCACCGTTGTGCCACACGTTCGTTAGTGTTTTCTGGGCCAAACGCATCATTGATATCACGAGCTGTCTCGGCAACTTTTCGGCCTAGTTTGAACTGGAACAAGAAAATCGTGCGGATTTGAATTTTATCCATGCTGTCGAAAAGCCTGCAAAAAAATGAATGAAGAGATTGAGAACGGTAACGAATAACACGATTCGATAGAGCGAAAAACGCGCTTCAAAATGATATATAACATGGCTATATATAGCAATGAATTAATTCAGAAATCATATATAAAATTAACATATGTGAGAAAACGACATTATTTTTGCACCAACCTAATATAATAACAACAAAGACGGGGAAATTAGTTTCAATATAAATAATGAAGATTCTTCATTCCAGAAATTTAGACATAATTGTGTGTCTCGCAATATTTAGAAGCCGGTTAATTCGATGACTTTCAAATATTAAGATTTCCTGTGTCTTTTCTATGAATATTTTCAGCGAAATTGTTCTGACGAACTTTCCTCTGTGCTAACTAGAATTTATTAATTTGAGCGCAGTACTAGATTGTTGGTAAGGTATCATCATTTGACAGTGGAAATGCTGGGTATGAGGATAAATTACCTCCCACAACAAGCCCTTTCATTAGGAGGTTTTTAGGAGCGTTGAACCATCATTTAACTGCTTTTTTGCAAGGTCCATCCAGACACCGGGTGATACCAACCGTTATGGTCCAAACTAGGTGTAAATTGTTAACACCCAGGCTCCGGACTGGGTGTTAACAATAACTATGAAAGTATAAAAATACATTTTTGAAGTACAAATGGCAGCAAGGCATTTCATAGTAAAGGAAATTCAAGCAATACATTCTGTAAGGAATAATATCACCAGCAATACTCTTAAAAACTTAATACCAGCAATATATTTTTTTTAAAGAAAAATTGCCAGCAATATATTTTTGAGGAAAAAGTTACCAGCTATATATTTTTTTTTTTTTTTAAAATTACTCATGTTCCTAAGAAAATTAAATTTTGGTATTAAAAGAGTTATATTTGATATGATATATTGAGTAATATTGATATTTTAAACAAAACTAAAGCAAACAGTGGAAATGGCTAGATGTAACCATAAGTCTCCTTCTAACTCAATTCTCGCTTTTGGAAATCTCTTCTTACTTTCCAGTCAAGTTTGATCTTTAAAAATTGAAATACAATGTCAATCGTTATATACTGTCTTTTTAATCCCTGTTTTTATTGTTCTCTCTCAGTAATAGTGTTTCATCTTTCTAGTGTTTCATCATATTCTCTAACTTTCTGTAACTCGTTACGTATTAGTGGCTTCATTGCCTTCTTTAGAAGTGAAATGATTAATAAAGCTCTGATTAGTATATAAGCACTTACGTCTTATTTGTGAGGTTATATCTTATAACCATGGAAAAGCAAGCATAAGCTGTTAGTATTTTCAAACAGATTTTTTTTTTTAACAAAATTAAAATTCCGATCTAATCTTGACTACCACATCTGTAGAGCGCAGGTGGCCGAGTGTTTAAAACTTTAGAATTCCGACCACGAATTCATCGGGGTTAATTTTCGATAATATCAGTATAGAGAGAAGATCGATGGCTCTCAACAACTTAGCTTTTTTTTCCTTCTTTTTAAGCTCGGCATAAGTTTTGTCTTTTTCATATTTTTTCTTGTTCCGCAAATCGTTTTCACAACCTCGTTAAGTATGTTATAAACTACTTTCCTCTGTCCTTCTTGCTTTCAATATGTCCTGTGAATGTTAAATACTGCAAGCTATTTTTTTCTCTATTATTTACGCTAGAACATCCTACCACCTCTTTCCGATTCTAAATATGGACTCTCAGTATTCAGGCGGTTTGATATACCCAGATTCTTCTGTGAGGCTGTGTCGCTTGATGGCATTGGCGATCATGGCTCTCCACAATATTCTGCCCTTTGTATTCCTTCATATAATTTGTCTTTTTTCCATCTCGTCTGAACCTTGTTTTGCAATACATTTGCTCAAGCTCACTATGCAAATCATGTGCTTTTTTATTCTGTCCATATTCCCTTGAGTCTGTGCTTTGAGTATGAAATTATCCATTTTTTTTTCCCTCGTTATGTTCTAGAATGTGCAACTGACTTTTTCTGATGCTAATTTGTTATCCCTTTTGTTGCTTAACCCAGTGAAATCCGCGCACACATCAAGCAGCACGAAAGATCAAAACATAACCACCAACATAATCTACAGCACTGAAAGCAAACTTAAAACTATATTAGCTCTTATACAAAATAAAGAGCCCATATTAAAAAGAAAAAAAATATATATATGTATATCATTCGCCACTGGCGAATAATATAATCTATCTCTAAAAATTCTGAACATTGAAATATTCTACATTCCCATATATGTGATTACATATTATATATCACTATTTACTATGTCCTCATCTTCGATGCCATATTTATCACAACTTTTCGGCAGTTGTACGCTCCTCCCTTCTTCAGGTGGTTGAAATGTCGAACTGATGAGGAGGCACGGTGGAGTAATGGATAGCTTGGATTGAGGAATCGGAGAGCCGAGTTCGAATTCCAGTCAAATCCATTACATTCACTTATGTGCTAATACCCTTGGGAAACTTGTGAATCCTCTTCTTCACCGTCCAGCTATAGGTAAATAGCAGGACAGACTAGGTTCTATAAACCTGGATGGCAACTGGTCTCGGAGAAGGAAAATTCTGAATTCAAAACCTACGGAGGGTCGTTTGGGAACCTTGTGGCACGTAGTGCACCAGGTGTCTGTAATCGGCCCTTCAAAAAGTGTGGATGATCCTGCACGAAAAACCTTCACCACTATAATCAAATCTCATGTGCTATGCATGCAGGATGGGGACCGCTTGTGAATTCCAAATTCCCATGAAACTCCAATATTGGAGCCGGATCAACCCACCTCGGGTGAATGCCGTTACAAGAACAAGAAGAGAATGTCGAACTAAACCCTCACTGGGGTAGACTGTACTAGTTCTACGTGCCATGTCTAATGGATGTCAGTTATCAGTTATCTCCTGATAATTCCTCTCTAAAAATTCTCCACCGCCTTAACCAGAAATTGAACTCACACTCTTTGGGTCCTGTCACTGGATCGCCTTTATCGATAGATATTCTGGATCAGTTCGGTTATTCTTGTTCCTAACGGAATTACTCTATATCTTAATAGCCTCTTTTATACGGATGGCACGTATTTATACCCGATGTGTTTATAACTGTTCATACTCCAGTGTGTATAGAATCATTTCTTAAGGTCGATGGTTGAATATCTTCGATCCCCTAACTCTTAAAGGGGAAACATCGTTTTACGGACTACGTTGGAAGTCCGCGACATAAACACAAAGAACTATACCAAATAAATGAAAACACAATTTTTTAAGCATTTCAGCCCAAGCAAGGCGGGATGCCACTAGCATGCAAGGGGTAACAGCGTCGGATCGAGCGTGATGGAGGTTCGGATGAAAAGAAGGCCAGAAAATAGGTCAGATTATCTGGAGATTTCTATTGACATTACATTTGAATATTTGGAGGTTATAGCTATCAGGGAAACAAGTAATAGGAAGGTAATTCCACAGACGGGAATATAGGAAAATTCTTCTTAAATTAACAGAGGAACTCTTTAGTAATAACAATAAATTGAATATAATCTTTAATAAAACGAATTTGAAAGTTAGTTACTCATGTGTAAACAATATGGAAAAAATTATAAATTCTTACAATAAGAAAGTGATTAAAATCCTGCATATGAATCAAATACAAGAACATACTTCTACCTGCAATTACAGAGTTAAAATTGAGTGCCCAGTGGGAGGATTATGTTTGGCAGAAAATTCATTTTTTGAGGCCATAAACATTTATTTAACATTTAAATATAGAGGCCATTATAATTTGTCTTCCCTTTGTCTTCTTTTCTCTACCTGTCTAAAAATTTTTTAAGTAGTCAAATTGCCTGGCCTCTTAACTGAGTACAATTGAACATAAGTAAATTATAAAAGATTATTTTAAAAGAACCTTATCCCTACTTCCGTTTCCAAAATAGACCATTCTATGGTCCCCCCCTGCTACCACGTCTATCAACTTATATCAATCTAAAACTATCCCTGAAAAACTTGTATTAAAAATAAAAGAAACCAAATTCCTTTGTAACTAGAGAGGTGATCTAATGAACCCAACAAATATATTTTCTGCGGAAATAAGTTATAATTATGTAACCTTAAGCGTGTCTCTTTAATTTTATTTAATATATATATATATATATATATATATAAAGAAAGAACAGTAAAATATATAATCCGATGTTCTTATAGATATTCTTATTTTTTTTAAAATAATGCTGAATGTAAATTTACAGAGCATTATAAATTAATTGATTTAAATATGGGTTTTTCGCTACACAGTTCTAACCTTGTTTCAAAAATGGAAGCTAAAATCTTCGAATTTAATTTTGTAATTAAATTAAAGACATTAGTTCCATTTTATCCTCAAGCGAATTTTGGAGTAACTTATTTTTAAAATTATTGGGTTTTAAAGGCACTGCAAAAATTCATAATTTCCGTTTCCAAGGATACAGAGAAATTCATTCATCCAGAGAATGGGTGGTTGCATGTTCATTATCACTGTATTTTGTTGTATCAGTTATTAGTTACGTTTGAAGAAGTGTTTTCATTTAGGTAGGGGTAGTGATGTATTTTTCATCGAATTCTGACATCCGTAAAATGCATGTCGTCTGGATTTTTTTTTAAATTATTGTTAACGGCAAAAATTCTTACGGCATTTTTTCTAGTTGTATACTTAAAGATTTTTGGGTGGGTGTTTAGGTTAGAATACGCTTAATTTAACTAACTATATATATAGTACGGTAATGAATGCTTTGGCAATCCGTGTGGATAATTCCAAAGTGGATGTAATCCAGACCAGAGAGTTCAATATAAAAGCAGAGCAATTATTAATTAAATAATTAAAAAAGAGACAGCCTTATATTTATATCTACATACATATATGTTTGTGTGTGTGTGTGTGAACAGGTGTTATCAAACAAGAGAGACTATCTGTAAACAATCCTTTGTATAACTTATATTTTCCTAGTTTGTTGCACATACTAATAAATATTGTGAATGAACTTACTAATGTTCCTTACATTGCTCTGTTTTTATTCCATTCTTTTGACCGCTTCAGTAATAACATAATCCGATCGAGACTTTTATATGGCTGTCATGATTGGCGCCAAGCCCGTTCAGAAACTGTCTGCAATATACAACCGCTTTCTTCGTTTGTTAGTGAAGATGAATTCATGTCTGTAGGTTTTGTCGAAGGCCATACCACTACGAACATTGTAGTCTGGCGGTAAAATATCAAAAATAATATACCAGATAAACGAAAAACGATCACTTGATGACTTTCGAAAGCAGCAACAATTTAAATCATTATCAAATCTAACGCGAAGAAGAAATAATGACAAAAAAATATGTTGTCTTTTCACATTACGTCAAACAAAATTATGGAAGGCAACTTCATCAACAGTGCAAAGAGCAATAACAAAT
>OZ010595.1:61193047-61210547 GCA_963932145.1 Acanthosepion lycidas
ACATGTGTTACTCGACAAAAATGACAGGGAAATACGTTATCGGAACTTGGAAAAAGATTGCATTTTCGCCTTATTAATTCTATTTATGTCAGCTTAATTTGCGTTAACAAACAATTAAAGGTATTTCTCCAATAGAAATCATCACTAAAATCAAAAAAGGAACAAGAATGAACGTCGTGTAATTGTCAGCCGACCTGAATCAGAAGAAATAACGTCGAATCTTCATATATGAATATTATCAGTTTCTCAAATTATTTCTGAATTTCGATAGATTGGAGATGTATCATATAAATCATGATCTGTTCTTCCTTGAAACCTACAACAAAGGATATTTAAGAAAGTGTATATAATATCAAAACATCATTCAAACCTGACTGTAACACAACTTCCGCTGAATGCGACCCTACCCAATTTGATTTCACGAGACGCCATTATACGTATCCTTCAAGAAAAGACAATCATTGTATAACTGCTAAAAATCAACGTTGAACAACGTAAATTTAAAAGCCATGCTAGGGTGTTCCTGAAACGAGGGAGATATTTAATTGGATTAAATCGTATTCAGCGGCAAAAGAAAAAATCGATTCGCATTAAAAAAAAAAAGTGAGTTTTCATTGAAAATCAAAAAAGAAAGAGAGATGACCTCGCTTTAATAGAACAAAAAAAAAACATTAGTGTTTTGAAACCAGAGAATAATGCATTGGACATACATAAAGAATGATGCTTCTAGAATGTTTATAAAAGCGGAATGGAAATAAAATCGTGTTAAATACATTGAATTGTTGAAGTAACACACGATCCCTTATTTGAATTATTTCAGCATGACGGAGCTCCGTTCCATAAAGCATATGCAGATCCCTAATATCTGGCTAATGACAATGTAAATTCATTAAGATTGGCCAGCGCTAATCTAGTATTATCGAGTAAAGTATTATCGAGCAAATGTGGTAAGAATTGATGAAATATGTTTGTCTAAAGAGTCCACATAACGGAGTAGGATTATGCGAAGTACAGTCAGAGAGAATTGAATGATATAGCCCAAAAATTAAAGAAGGATTTTTATGTGTCTCTTTTACGACGGATTAAAGACATTAATCAAGCTAAAGCAAGGGATAGAAAATATAAATATCTCGTTTTTTTGATTTTTTTTTTTAATCTGGAATACTCTATAAAGTTTTCTTTTGGGATTTTAAAAATATATAATTTTTTGTACGGATGCGAAGGTGTCTAAGACTGAAATACAGCCATTTTGTAATACATGGAATAATTTTCCCTAAAATTTTAAAAACCAGGAACAGACTTCGAAGTTTAGCTAAGTAACGGATACGCGTAAAATCAACGTATAATCTATAAAAAAAGGGATACAAAACGTCTACTTAAAAGTAGATACTTTATTTAAAAAAATTATTACAGTTTAAGTTGGCTTTTGAATTGTACTATATATATATATATATATATATATATATATATATATGTGTGTGTGTGTGTGTGTGTATGTGTGCGTATATATACATATACATATATATATATATATGTATATATACGTGTGTGTGTGTATATATATATATATATATATATATATATATACACACACATTGGTTATATTTAATCTGCCATTTTTAATACAACAAACATTATTATAGCTGACACTCTTATGTGTATTAGGCGCTGTATTTTTATCTTAAACGGTTTGGAATCAATCTATCGGTCTGTTCATTAGAGATATCTTAAGAAAGAAAAAATATCCTTCCCGCACAGATTGAAACTGCTTCCCCAGGAGGGAACAAAGTTTGACACAGCGTGCTTCAAAACTAGGCTACGAAGGGAAAACGTTTCTTTACGAAGATATTTTTTATCTAAAGTACATTACTGCACAGTTTTGTATCCGAAAGGTAAACAAAGAAGATTCTAAAGAACTGATGGATTCATTTTTACTTAAAACATTATTATAGTAGATACAAATATTTAAAATACATTCCACCTTTTCGTTTTTAGACACTGTGTATTATGTCTATCAGATTAAAAATTAAAGCATTAATTATTTATAAATCTACTGCTGTATTTGACGGAATATAAGACTCATTTTTTAAATAAATATATATTTTAAAAGTCCCCTGACTCTTCTGTGCCATATATGGTGTGAAAATTCGTGATAGACGACCGAAATTAGCGACCTGGCAACTCCTATTATCTTAGACTTTAGATTAACTTTTATATAGCTATTGTCATTTTTTAAAAGTCTGTTATGTAGATTAAACATATTATCATTGATAATATTCATTATATTAATTTTATTACGTTTATTATTAGTACTTTGTTCCAATAAAATTATATCCAATAAATTCAAATAATATATTTGTAAATTATATTTGTTTCATTATTATTTTTCTTGCGATAACTCACAGTTGCTTTGGTATAAATACAATCAGAATTTTTATATCCTAATTATTCCAATGAGGCGTTTACAAGACGCAGGTTGTACAGATCATATAAAGGAAAATTTTTGACTGAATTTTAATGTCAACTGTACTGTTTTGCACAATTGTAATAATTGATTTTTACTTTGTTTTCTTACATTTAAATATATAGTAAAGTTTTTGTGGGATCATGTTCTTTTTTCCGATTATTTTTCGTTTAATTCTAATCATGGCTTGTTTAACCAAAATAATACGTCATAAATATAGTCTAGGCTGTACCATTTACTACTAACTATTATTTTTTTCTTCATTTTCTCTGCTGAAATTGGGGTGCATCTTAGACACCCGTGCGTCTTATATTCCGTCAAATACGGTAATTAGAAATACTGGAATATATGCATTATATACTGAGTGTGTTATGGAAAGAATTTAATTTAAAAAAAAAAGAATAATTTTTCTATTTTTTGCGGACACAACCTCTAAGTAATTCAATTATATAGATGTACACACACAAATATATATATATATATATATATATATATTTATTACTATATATATATATACGCGCACACACACACACACATACACATACATACACACACACACACACACACACACACACACATATATATATATATATATATATATATATATATATATATATATATATATATATATATATATATATACATATTAGGTTTTTGTAGATGAAATAAGCAATTTATAAGTAAATAGCAGGGACTAGCCGATGTTGACCGGGTGGGAAATATGTTGAACGTAAACAGCAATTCCATTTCTTTACCCTGTTACCACCCGACAGGACGTGGGGAAGAGGTTGGATTTTAAGAGACAAAAACGTTTGGTAGGTTTTGGTTGTTAAGCATGTCAAACCTTTTTTCCCTATAAGAACAGTAGAAACACACAGTTACCAATTTTCATCCTGGACTCACTTTTAAAAATACAGATGGCATTACTGCAAAGCCCTTGGTTGTATAATATTTGAGGTTTTGACTCCTGGTGCTAAGATATGAAGAGATTCTGCCGACCCTATCCTAGAACAACCTACATAAACCTGCCCATGGCTAATGCAAGGTGAAGTTAGGTTGGGACCAACAACCGCTAGTGATTTTCAATGGGACTTATTAATTGTCATGCCGAAACACACTTTAACTGCGAATTGAAGCCTTTTAAAATTAATTGAATATTCTAATAGAATAATGGGTATTCTTGGAACGAATGCCACTTCTTTTGCCCTATCAGTTAGTATATCTTCTATGAAGTGAGTCTGTATGCGTCTGACACAGATTCTTATTCCATTACATAATCTTGAAGCATCAAGATTCATGGGTAACATAATAGGGCATCAAAATTTTAGGCTCAACTTGTGTGTTGGCATAACAGATAATTCTAAGAAATTTTAAAATTCTATAGGCATTGCCCAGCCTGTTCATCATTCAAAGTTGAATTCGCAGAATAGAATTTTTTCCTGGAATTGATTTATAACATCCAGCAATTCGATTTATGTGCTAGATTTGCTTTCTCATTTAGCCATTCATGATTCACATTGTTTTCTGTTATTTTAGGGTACATTTTCTGCCCCAGTTCTTCAAGTGAAGATACAATTGATACTAGACATGGAGGAATTACAACATTGTCATGGTCGCTCTGAGAAACCTTACCATTTTCTATTCTCAATAGTAGAGATGAAAACTCACCAGCCAAGGGTCTTTATTAAGATAAGCTCTCATGTTAGTATTTAAGTTTTCTGTCTTAATGTACTTCCACAAATATAAATAATTTAGTTTTTCAGCTGAGTTTCCACGTGGAATAACTGGAACTGTTTGTCGGAATTCAACTGATAATAAAATCGTAATTCCACACAGCAATACATCACATCTCTTGAGATCACGCAAAGTTTTATCCAGAGTTTCAATTTTTTATGTTCCATTGTATATTCATATAGTACAATCAATGAACAATTCTATAAAACCTTTGGGGAAGCTGAGCCATTATGTATTTGGCAATTTGGATCATCGACTCTGGTTAAGGGCAGTGGCAATTTAAATGCTGAATATGCTGTTATACCACCAGGATGTAGATTGGCTGCAATACCAGAGGAAGCTACGGCCACAGCTATTTTGCTTTGGGATCTCACTTTGGAATTATCAATTTAGAAACAAACGTCTTTCCTGTACCTCCTGGTTTATCAAGAAATATTAAACTAACTTGCTGTTTTTTTTTGCACAAGCAAGTACGACATGATACACATGCCTCTGATAATTATTGAGTTGTTCGAGGCCATTATGAACACTTTTTCTGGATGATGTGGTTGATAAATAATTTCACGCATTCATGCATCATTGAGAGGATATTTATAAGTTCGATCAGGTGAGTCAAGACGACAAGAGTTTTGCCATTATTATGAGTAGTGTTATATTCTATAACAATCAGAGGCTTAACGAAGATGACATAGAAAACCTGTATATCGACTTCCGAATATTTGTTTCGTTTATGAAGAAGGAAATCATCGCTTAAGGATTCCTTGTGTGTATCCCAATGCCGTTTTGGATCTGACATTGCACAAGTGTCAACATAATGGCAAACAAATGTCTCAGTTTACTTGGCGATTCTGATATAGATGTTGCTTGTAATGTAGTATTCCGGTGGTTATCGTCGTCGTGGGCAATAAATGCATTCTTGAAAGTGTTCTGAATTTGACCATTGTTACCTTTCACTTCATTAAGCTCCGTGGTCTTCTGACGCATTGTAGAAGCAGTATCAAACAGAAGCATTGAAATTGATTTCGATGCACTGTGTACACTCTGCCCAAAACTTCAGCTAGTCTTATGTCTAGGTAGCCTGGAACTGGTTTCTCCTGCACTCGTGCTTTGAACAGTTTATTTTTAGTGTCCCATGTGTAAAATTCAGGGGCGACACCATGCAAAAGGGTTCTTGCAAAATCATTAGTAAACAAAAACATCAGAGTTTTTTGTTTTTTTTATCGTAGATTTTCAATTCTATCTGAGGCATTATTTTGATTAAAGTATATCCTGTATCCATTTTCTAAATGGACTGGCAGTTGAGTAACCGGGAGATGATATAAATGCATGTGGAATTGTAATCACATTTTATTTCTGAACTCGTTTATTTGTGTCAAATCTTCAATAATTAATGCACAGTCTGCTGCTTTCCACATGATATTGTAGGAGACACGTTATTATTTATTAATGTAGTTTAAATTTAAAGAAAAATCAACAAACTTCTTTTTTTTTAAATCAAATCACCCGAAGCAATGAGTGATTGCCACTATCACGCAAAGGGATACAGAAAGTGAGAGTAAGAGTAAACAGGAATGTTTGGGAAAAGGATAAAGAGAAGGAAAGGGATTAAGGTCACGGCATCGGAAGATGTCAATTGACATTACATTTGAATATTTGAAGATTATAGCTATCAGGGAAGCAAGTAAAGGAAGGGAGTTCCACTGACAGGAGGAGCGAGATAAGAAGCTGTTGGAGTAGAAAAGATGACTACATTTAGCGGTTTCGACAGTGAAAATGTGGGACAGATGTTGACAACCAAGTAGCACGTTTAAATTCAGACAGTTTGGGAAACAATGAATGTAGCTCGCCGGAGAGGTTGCCATGAATTACTTGTAGAAAAGACAGAAGGAAGCCACAGCACTCCTATGAGATAGCGATTGCAGACGGGAAGCCAGATCAGTACCAATCTAGTTGC
Organism: Acanthosepion lycidas; assembly: GCA_963932145.1. NCBI lineage: Eukaryota > Metazoa > Mollusca > Cephalopoda > Sepiida > Sepiidae > Acanthosepion > Acanthosepion lycidas. The sequence goes on from OZ010595.1 coordinate 61,199,200, forward strand.
ATATCCTTTTCTGGATTTTTTTAAGGACCTCCAGATGAATAGCGGGATCACTAAAACATATATGGCAGCAGTATTCCATGCAAAGATGGACTCAGGCGATAAAAAAATCTTCTGGCGCGACACAAAGAACTAAATTTCCTAGCGGTAGATGAAGTTATAGGTTCAATGTAGTTGTTCCACTTCAGGTCAGTGGAAAGCATGAAACCGAGCAGGCACAGACAGGCTTTCTCATGGAATAAGGCAACAGTCATCCTGATGGGGAGGCAGAGACGGTTCTCTATGGTAGTTAACTTAAGGCAGTTTCATTTTAATATTTTCTGTCTGATAAGAAATGATGCACAAGTAAAAGCGTTGTTAGCGTTGTTAGCGAAGTTATGTTTGTTTATATTTTTTGACAGATGAGGAAATAAAGGGGAAGTAAAATCATTTTTAGTTATGAAGTTAATTGATTGTTCCAGAAGCTCGGTAGCAAATTTATATTTTTCAAATATTTATTTTTCTGGCGCCGATAGAATATAAAAATAAAAATAAACAAAATAATATATAAATGAAATAATAATAATAATAAATAAAATATAAATTATGTAAATTATAAATATAATATCATATTATATATATATAATATAATATTATATATATATATATATATATATATATATATATATATATATATATATATATAAAGTATATAAATTATAAATATAATATAATATTATATATATATATAAATTATATAGATTATAAATAACTATATATATATATATATAAATATATAAATAATATATATATATATAAATAATATATATATATATATATATATATATATATATATATATATATATATATATATATATATATATATAAATAATATAGAATATGAATAAAAATGTTTATTTTATTCAGATTTTATTTATGAAATCATTTATGTGTTTCCACTTTTCAATAATTAATACACTGTCTGTGTTTCCACTCTTCAATAATTAATGCACTGTCTGTGTTTCCACTCTTCAATAATTAATGAAGTGTCTGTGTTTCCACTCTTCAATAATTAATGCACGGTCTATGTTTCCGCTCTTCAATAATTAATGCACTCTGTTTCCACTCTTCAATAATTAATGCACTGTCTGTGTTTCCACACTTCAATAATTAATACATTGTCTGTGTTTCCACTCTTCAATAATTAATGCACAGACAAAATAAAATCAGCTTTCCACTTTAAATTATAGATGAATATAGCGCTTCTGAAATGTTAAATAACTATATTATTTAGTTGAAATGACTGTTCCCCTAGGTACCTCCAAATTCTTGATCCCATCTTTAAAATTATTCTCATCCTTTGATGTGATAAACAGTTCAAATGTTTCCATTAAATCTTTCTTATTAGGAAATGGTGTATTACGTATGAGAAGCTCAACAGTCAGAATCAGTAGGAGATATATCAGGTGAATATGGAGAATAAAGTAAAATTTCATAATACAGGCTATGCTGCTTTTGGACAGTTGATTGAAAAGCGTGCGGCCGTGCGTTTTCGTGCAGCAAAATTGTGCCGTCCCTATTCACATATTTAGGATATTTTCGATTATCATGCATAAAATAAGTTTTCCCCCAATACGGGGTTTCTCTTATTGTTTTCTCTTGAGGCAAGAATGAATAATGACTACCCCTTTGAAAGAACACCATACAATAACCATTAACGTCCTAGCGTGCATGGAGGTTTTGTTTATAGTAATGCTGATTCACTCTCATCTAACAACTAGTCTACTCTGTGACAGTTGTCAAATAGTATCCATTTCTCATCATGTATAATGATTCCATTCAAAAATGGTTCTTTTCCCAGTTTGTACACATACGGCAAGATTACACGAGATTGATTCATTGTAATAATTTTCATTGGGATTATGAGTAACAATATATCAAAAGAAAAATAATCTGGAAAGAAATAGAGTAAGGAATGAGTTACATTTGTGTTATGTACTAAGGGGGTTACTACGTTAGATGTTCAGATCAACAACCAACGAATATATATCAGGTTGGTGCAAAAATAATGACGTAGTAATGTCGTTTTTTGACGTTAAAAATACGTGAAAAAACGCCATTTCTACGTCATTATTTTTGCACCAAACTAATATATATATATATATATATATATATATATATATATATATATATATATATATATATATATATATATATATATAATAAAAAGAAAGAACAGAGAGATATATAATTCGGTGTACTTATAGATATTTTTATTTTTACAAAATAGTGCTCAATGTAAATTTACAGAGCATTAATATTATAAATTGATTTATTTAAAATATAATTACAAAATTATATTCGTAGCTTTTACTTTCCATTTTTGAAACATGGTTAGAACTGTGTAGCGAAAACATATTTTAAATAAATCAATTTATACTATATATATATATATATATATATATATATATATATGCTAAAAATATAGTTTTAAGTTATGTTATATATATTATTTATGTGTCAAAATGCTTTAACGCTTTAAATTTATAACGCTTTATATATATAACGCTTTAAATATATGGATAGACCATTAGGTCAAAATTAAACCTTGATAGTCTGTTTCATTCTTAAACACAATCTACAATGATAACTATAATTACATTCACAGCCGAAAACAAACTACTAAAGAAACCATTAGAACTCATCTTAAAATACCGAGACAAAAACAAATATTTATTACGTTACTTAAGAATCACAAACTAAAAACGAATTCGAAAAACAAATAAATATGTAAAATAAATAAATAGATATATAAATGAATATTATAAAGAAAAGCCTAAATCAATAAATAGGTAGAAAAATGAAGAAAATAATAATTAAATTAACAAATTACTAATGCTTCCATAAACGGGGAATAATAATTAAGATACCAATATTAAATAATGAGTAAAATTTAGCAAGAACAATAAGAACAGTTATAAATAACATCATTGGTAACCGTAGTTATTTCTTCTCAATAGAGGACAGAATAATATGAAGTATAGCCATTACTCCCACCCAATAACATTGTATCATTGTAATAATTTTCATTGGGCTTATGAGTAACAATATATTGAAATGATAATTATCTGGAAAGAAATAGAACTAGGAATGAGTCAAATTTGTTTTAAATACTAAAGGGGTTATTTCCTGAGGTGATCAGATCAACAACCAACCAAAAAATGCGTCATATCATATGTGACAACCTAATATCTATTTGTATTCTGTTTACGTGAATATTTTTCAAAATATCTATTAAAACAAGCTACTACTCGAATACTCCTCCCTTGAGATTAATACGAATTGTACAAATATTTGGTGTTTATATTGATTTCCAGATAAACAGATGAAACGTAGGTACAGTTGTAGACAGAGACAAACAAATGTGTTGATTTTTCGATGGACAAGAAGATTAGGAGGAAGAGAAATATTTTAAATGTTATGTCAGATTCCATTCACAAGTGTTTACCTATACACACATCCTAATCTAATTTTTATTTATGTATAGAAAAACAGATAGGAATACGCGACGGTCTGGAAGTAGCGTTTTCATATCAACATTCTGTAATATTTACATGCATGGGTCGACTCAACAAAGACATTCTACAGTTTTCATCTGCCCATGTGTGCAATCGTGATTGTAGTTTCCCTATCGGAGAATTGACCAAATATACCTGGAATCGTGGTCTGGTCTATTCGATAAAGGTGATGTCATATTCTTTTGAATCAAACAGAAAGAAAGAAAAAAATATGTTTCCCAGTTTATTTCTTTTGAAACAGATTTAACAGAAAAAAGTAGTAAGTCCGACTTATATTTGTTGTTAAGCATAAACATAAATTTTCAAAATAGATCTTCATTTTTGTTACATATTATTGCGTCATTATAGACCTATACATATATCGATGGACACAAAGAGTGTCTACATATATACATATATATATATATATATATATATATATATATATGTGTGTGTGTGTGTGTGTGTGTGTGTAAAAATATATAGAAAATAGGAAAGAACTCGTTAATCCAAAGCTCTTTAGTATTTTTGTTATTATTTTAAAAATAGTGCTCGATACAAAGGTAGAGCATAAATCTAATTATTTATTTAAAAATATAATTCCAACGCTACATAAGAGTTCTCATGTAAGCGTAAATTTCGATTGAAGATGGAACAGAGCTTAGTACTTTAATTCAATTTAATTCAAATAATTATATTAAAGTTTTCGGCTCTTGTTCTGATACATGAGAACTCTTATGTAGCGTTGGAATCATATTTTTAAAAAAATATTTATATATATACATATATATATATATATATAGATAGATAGATAGAATAAATAGATATAAGTATATATATATATATGTATATGTATATATATATATATATATGTATGTATGTATGTATGTATATATATATATATATATATATATATATATATATATATATATATATATATATATATACATACACACACATCTACGTCAATCTACATATGTAGGTGTATATAATGACGCAATACTATGTAACCACAAGATATATATATATATATATATATATATATATATATATATATATATATATATATATATATACTAATATGCGAGAGTTTGAAGCAACCGCCAGGATTAGCATGGGTTGGACTCTACAGAATAATAAAAAAATGGAAAATGGGCTATTAGGCTTATAAATAGTGAGCGAAATAAAGGGGTCAGTTCGACATTCCGACCACCTGAACTAGAACAGTCTAGCCCAGTGAGCGAAATAAAGGGTTCAGTTTGACATTCCACCTGAAGCAGGCTGGAGCGTACAACGGCCGAAACGTTTTGAGAAATATGGCGACAAAGATGAGGACAATAGTTCTTAAATAGCCTCATTAAATCGAGACAATAAAAATAACAGAATCCACATCACTTGAGGACTACCAACAGCAGCAACAACAAAAATGGATAGCATGTAACTCAAAGAGAGAATAACGAGATACTCATTATGTTAATATTTCACAACACTTAAATTAGAGATTTTGGAAAAAGTCCCTTCATCGATACTGGAAAGAGCGATTAACAATACTAAGCTTGAGGAAACTGTTTTCCTCAAAATGTGTTTTGAGAGTGAAATTTCAATCAAAAACTGTATTGGGTGAATGCCAAATCTTTCATCATATAAAATCTTTGTAATATTACCATTACTATTTTAAATCAGATCTCCGCCAATTCCCAGATATTTAATTTATTTATAAGATAACCTAAAATGTCCTTGCTATTTTTTACATCGTGGAAGAAGTGACCATTGATACACTGATGATTGCGTACAATCCAGGAAAGCGGTGGTTTGTAGGTGGTGTCATTGCTCTTGACCAATGCAGGTACGTTGTGCACACACATTAGTCATAGCTTGTGCAACGGCTAAAAAACATGTCGAATTTCGAGGTTGTCTGGTATATGACTATGGTTGGCTTCTCTCCATCAAGGCTTTGGGGATAATGCTGTGAGTGAAAGCATTGCCAGGCATTGGTTCCAGAATGCCATGTCTGGAAATCTGTTCCTTTGTGAAGAACCCCGATGTGAAAGCGCTCATTGCGGAGAACAACAGTCAAACCTGTGTTGGGCTTGCCGAACGCTTCCAAGTTTCAGACTTCACCTGCACCGTATAGTTAAGGCGTTCAATTTAATCAAATGATTACTCCATACACTGTCGGAAGCCTACCAACTACAACAACGCCCCAGCCTGTTTCTCACTGCGTTTTCTACACCACAACGTACCCATATCTGTACATACCAGTGACGAAAACTGTGCCCTGTATAATATTTCCCGGCATGTCAGAGATTTGTTGTCACCATAAGACTCTGCGCCTCACACTCCAAGACCATCTCCCAGTCAATATCATCTTCTAGACATGGTGGTCAGTTTGACAAGTTGTGCACTATGAGCCTCTACCAACGGGGTAAACTATCACTGAGGACTTGGACTCGATGAAGTTGGAACTTATGAAACGGGCACTGATGTGGAAGGAATCAACTTTGGTAAATCGCAAGGTTGTGCAGTTCCTTCATGCCAATGCAAGGCCTAATGTTGAGCGGGGGGTCAGGGATAGCATAAGGCGAGACTTAGCCATCCACCTTACTACCTGGACATTGTGTCAACAGATTACTACCTCTTCCATTTCCCTGGCAACCATCTTACCCAGAAATCCTTCGCAAACTAAGCAGGCTTTCGGCAGGCACTCAGATATTTTTGCGTTATTTTTACCGCTAGGGTATAAAGCCGCTAGAGAAACGTTAGCAAAATATTCTGGATGCCGGTGGGGATTATTTAAGGACAAACATTATAACAAATTTGGTTTATTCCTGTTTACATTTTTGGTTACATTTGTTACGTTTGAATTCAATTTATCAGCCATAATAAGATGGCAAATTCTAAACTAAATTTAACTTTCAATAATTTCGTATAAATCTCTCATATCAAAAATTTAATTTAGCAAATACAACTCTAAATTTCGTCCAACAAATTCGCATTTTACTTTATTTTACAGTTTAAATATTCTGTATTGGGCCTTGAATTTTACAACAATTTCTGTTTTTTTTTTTTTTTTTTATATCAATTCAAATTGAAAGTTATTGATTTTAATTCTCCAGAGAATTGTGTTTTAAAACTTAATTCGCGGAGCTGCCGCACTTTATTGAGTTTTCATAACGGAGGATTTGTAGATTAAACGAAAACCATTTCCGCTAATATTTGACAAGGAAACAAAATAATGAACAAATTCAATTAGGACTGCCATAAGTACATAAATATTTACTAAATTGCATTAATTAGTTGAATATTGAAAGAATTTAATAGGCATGTGCTTCAAAGATTCAATTCAGTTTATATTGATTTTTGGGTATGTCATTAAAAAAAAAAACCCAAAAAAAACGGACATAAATAAACCCGATTCACTATATTGATAAAAAAACGTCATTAAAACATTAGATTATTAATCACTATTTTCTCTCAATTTGTCAAAAATATATGAAAATTGAATTAAAAATTTCTATGCGATTTAAATGCTATTTTGCAACAGATTTGTCATTCCCATAAAATCCTATTAAATTCCAACGTACATGTTGACTGCTTCCGCTTTCATTTATTTGAGCCGGCCCCATACCTTTTGAATCCCATGTGATGGCTTTCGTTACGATTTGGCGTCCATGCCCCCTAAGATGACCCTTGGGAACAGAATCAGATTTCATACGTATCAGTCATATCCGACAGACAGTCTCTATATCTTTGACTGCATTGACTGAATCTGCATTCCCTACAACTGTCCTGTGTACCCCCATGTTCCTTCTCAGTACACATGATGATCTGCAAACCTTCTTCCAAACAACACTCACAGATATCACATTTTCAAGATTGCATAATTGTTGGCATATCAGGGTGATACATAATTACATACATATAAACGCATCTGCACGCGCGCGCACACACACACACACAACACACACAAACACACAAAGAAAGTGTAGTATCTGCGCTTTATGAGCTGCCGGGTCGGGTGTCTGTCGAACTCTCTGCTTGCAGAGAGGAACCCGGACGAAGCTCCGCCGAAGGGTAGGGTTTTGATGGGGGAGGTTGACGGAACTGGCCCGCCTCGGCGGGTTTGGATGGTTGTTTATTTTTGGCTGGGCCTACGGGCTCAGAAATACCCACATTAAAAAGGCCTTGTGCCACATTCGATCCCCGTGGGTGGATTGATAAATACCATCTATAAAAAGAACGCATAAAAATAAAACAATATCTTAATATATATATATATATATATATATATATATATATATATATATATATATTATTTACATTATTCGGACTATTGTCCTCATCTTTGTCGCCATATTTATCACAACGTTTCGGCCGTTGTACGCTCCGGCCTGAAGTCTCTACTGCCTTAACCGGCTATTGAACTCTTTGGGTCCTGTCACTGGATCTAACGAATGCCTTTTTCAGAGAGACATTAACAGGAGATAACTGATAAATGACATCCATCAAAGTTGGCACGTGGAACTAGAACATTCTACCCCAGTGAGCGAAATAAAGAGTTCAGTTTGACATTCCAACCACCTGAAGAAGGCCGGAGCGTACAACGGCCGAAACGCTGTGATAAATATGGCGACAAAGATGAGGACAATAGTCCGAATAATGTAAATAATGTACATAATACCTCATCTCAGAAATATATATATATATATATATATATATATATATATATATATATATATATATATATACAAGTATATGATTGGTGTATATGGAATGAATTCCAATAACCAACAATTACTATTCTTAAAAGAGTGCTCAATACAAAGTAGAGCAGATATAATTATTTATTTTAAAAAATTTATAACATAAATATGTTATAAAATCACTACAAAAATAGTCATTTTGTTTCAACACCCTCGGTGTCTTATCAAGTGAACAGGTTAAAACCGTTCTGTGTCAGGACCGCTGTCTTCCAAACTGAGCAAAATTAAAATTGAAATGATTATTCGTGCTTTTAGTGATGGTACCAACATTAATACTCTGGCTTCCATCTTCAAATCCGTTAAAGAACTATCCAGAAAAACGGTGAGTAAGGTTAAAAGAGTAGAAAAGAAGACTGAATCACGAGGTGACAACAAGAAGGGGGATGGATATTTCAACTTAGACATAAAGTGATCAATTAGAAAAGATCTTAGTCAATTCATAAGACGTTTAGCAAGTGAGAGAAGAATTTCTGCGATGAAATTTCAAAGAGTAGTGTAAATGAAATCGTAAGTTAAAACTACAAGGAGCTTTTTACCCCAGGACAGGAAGATAGGAGAGGGCACAATTCAACTGGAATAAGTTGGAAAATTATATATATATATATATATATATATATATATATATATATATATATATATATATATATATAATTATATAATTTTCCAACTTACTCTCTCTAAATTCTATTTTTATTTCTGGGGTTGTTCTTTTCCGTTTTCTTTTTGAATTTGTAGGTCTGATGAATTGGATCTTATTTACGATTCCAATGTAATAAATTATGACCATGGAATATTAGTGTTTAAGCCTTTTTATTATATCCTTACTCTGTCCTGGACATTGAGTTCTACCTGGATTCTATCCTCTCGGAATTTTTTATTCAAAAAATATACATGTGTGTATATGCACCTGTGGATTTTGCATATATATGCATATTTACGACTAATATTCTCATTATCTATATATATATATATATATATATATATATATATATATATATATATATATTTGTTTCAATCCTTCATGAACTTCCAATCAATACTCAGTGTAGAATTCAATATTGTTATAAAAATTCGGAAAATTCAAGATATCTTTAATCCTAAATTAAAACGATTCAAATCTTAACCTAACAACTGGAAAAATTTGAAATGTCACTATTTGGATAACTTTGCTCTTACAACCATATATATACAAACACACACACACACACACACACACACATACACACACACACACACACACACACACATATATATATATATATATATATATATATATATATATATATATATATACTGGTTTAAAAGGAAAATTATCTAAATTGTGTCACAGCAAAATTTTCCAGTGTTTAGATTAAGATTATATATATGTCGAGATTGTAGTCAACTGAGAAAGACTTTAATGTCCACTTTATATTCATGTGCGCTCTATCCTTGATATTGAGCACTTTTATACTTAAAACTCTGTTTTACCACACACACAAATCACTTTTCACAAAATCAATTTTCAATTCTCATGAGGGCTCAATAAACTCTTATAACGAACACGCAAACTGCCCGCACCATTGTTTTGATCATAGCGTTGAAAATTGTGCAGAAGAAAGGAATAGAGAATTTGCGCACACTGGGTGCTACACGTTCTCCAACCGCAAATTTCTGAATATACAACCTTTCATTTCATTAGATTGATTGCAGATCAAAATTTTTTTATTATTTCCCCGTAGGGTAGAAGGGATTGATCCATACATTTGCAATATTACATTACTTGGCTATTTACACGTAGGTGAATACAACGAAATTAACTGTATTATGAAAACGTCTCTCAAATTTCTTAGCTCTTATTATACCTCCAATCCACCCACATCTATCTATCTATCTATCTATCTATCTATCTATCTATCTAGTTATCTATCTATCTATCTATCTATCTATCTATATATATATATATATATATATATATATATATATATGTAAAAATATATAGAAAATAGGAAAGAACTCGTTAGGTAAATAATCCAAATTTCTTTAGTATTTTTGTTATTATTTGAAAAAAAACAGTGCTCGATACAAAAGTAGACCCTAAATATAATTATTTATTTAAAAATATTATTCCATCGCTACATAAGAGTTCTCATGTTTCAAAACAAGAGCCGAAAACTTCAATATAATTATTTGAATTAAATTTAACTAATGTACCAAGCTCTGTTCCATCTTCAAGCGAAATTTTTTTGGGGAATAACTAATTCCTGAAATTTACGCATTTTATAAGCATATTCATTATTAAAATTAAATTTACTATAGTAACGGCTATAGCAATTTTTTTTTAAAAAGGGGCGTAAGGGTTAATAATTAGTATCAATATCTCAGTTACATTCAAAGACGTCAAGTCAGGGTAAGGGTGGGGGTGTCTAAATTTAAAGCGGAAGATGACATCGTCTAGTCTGGTTAAGTGTCTATGGAGATTTATTTATTATTTTATTTTTTATTTCTTTCCTGAAAGGGTTTTGTATATATATATATATATATATATATATATATATATATATATATATATAAACTGTCATAATTCGCTAACATTTGTTTTTTGACGACTTTATAATATTCCTTCATTATCCACTGGAATTTTATTAAGAAAACCTGATTAAAGCTCTGCCATTATATATCGCCATTAGGTCCCTGGTTTGCATGCAGTATACACCCTTAGGAGTTGCTTAATTTGTACATTACATAATATATACACATATATATATGTAGGATTAATACAAATAATAAAATTTGTGACCGATGCTACCGTCAGACTTCCGATTCTAGAATTTCGAAGACGGAACCTCCGGTCCAGGGAATATCAAACAATTACGGTTGATTTGGATACAAAAAATTATGCCAGATTTGTATCAGAAATTTTGAAATCAAGCAAATAGACCGGCTAAGAGATGAAAGATAATGGTGAAAATTGCCAGCAAATATATTCCTGTTTCTATGTCTCGAGATCTTCGATGTTGAACAATATGTGGACTTGCATGCAGGTCACTAACGGAACTGAAGTGTCACATAC
>OZ010595.1:61215547-61295547 GCA_963932145.1 Acanthosepion lycidas
ATTTGAGTCACAATGTTAAAAAGATTCACAACAAAATTGAAATAGAAGCAGTATAATATGAAATGTTAATATGAACGTTAGTTTCGAAGGAAATTTCACATTATAACTGTACTTGTTTCTAATTTTATCAGTAAGTTATTTAGTAAATCATTTACTTAATTATTTATCACGTACGTCATTCCCTGCCAATACATAAATACTGTATACTATTTACATTATTCGGACTACTGTCCTCATCTTTGTCACCATATTTCTTAAAACGTTTCAGCCGTTGTACGCTTCGGCCTTCTCCAGGTGGTTAGAATGTCGAACTGAACCCTTTATATCACTCACTCGGGTGGACTGTTCTAGTTCCACGTGCCATGTTTTAATGGATGTCAGTTATCAGTTATCTCCTGTTAATTCCCCTTTCCAAATTCTCCACTGCCTTAACCAGGTATTGAACTCACACTCTTTGGGTCCTGTCACTGGATCTAACTAATGCCTTTATCCACTGTGCCATGTGTCCTCAAGAACATCCATTTTTGTTCCTGTCAAGGGCGTACGCGATCGGCTCCCCACCTAAAAATAAACTGTGTCACATCTCCTCCTATGGGGGGGGGGCAGAGTAAATACCCCGAGATACCATTGTATTTTTTGCTGCACCACGCTGGCATGCTGTAAGATAAGGTCAGTTTAATGTGGGTAGCCCGAGCGCGTTAATCCGGGTCAGGGCCAAATATAGCTCATTCCCCTCAAGCTTGCATCAGTGCCAATATCAATCCTCGCCTTTTAGTGCTATGAGAGAGATACTGCTTTAGGCAGCTATTTCACGATACCCAGTATCTCTCAATAATATTTTTAGTTGAACGCTGTCCGCAAACAATGGCTGAGACACAATTGAGACATGAAATGTAGCTAATCCGTGTAAGGACAGATACTATACTTTGATCTCAGGCAAAAGTCCGAGAAACGACCGCGATAAAGCCCGATTTCTAGGAGGCGCAGTATCGAATGGCGGAAATCTACGAAGGCAATCGCCAAAAATCCACTTACCATAAGTAAAATAACATCATTTGCTGAATTATTTTTAAATTATTATAAATAAAAATGTTAACAAGAAGGTGATTCGGCTTGAAAGAAAGAAAGAAAGAAAGAAAGAAAGAAGTAGAGATGTAAGTGTTTACCGTCTTAGATCAGTACCTAAAAATTACTTTTTTGTCTTGATTGCATATAAAAACAAGGCTTAAGCTACTTAGTTTCACTGGCAAAATGAATGAATGAAAGAAAAAAAGAAAGATAGAAAGAAAGGAAGGAAGGAAGAGAGAAGAAGTTAGATGGGTTAATTTCAAATTGTTTCATTTCTATCTAATTACTGGGATATTTTATTGAAGTTATTAATTTCAAATACTTAAAATTATATTTTATAATATTTTATAATTTGATATTTTATTTCATAAGGTCATCTCCGCAATCTATCTCTCTTTCTCTCTCTCTCTCTCTCTCTCTCTCTCTATATATATATATATATATATATATATATATATATATATATATATATATTGAAATTTGAACAAGGGAATGACTCCTAGGGTACTTGGATAAGTATATTTCATTCTGATCAATGAAGGCCCTGGGGAACAAACCCCCACTGTTTCTTTTTCCTTTCGATTTAATTTAAATTTAAAGAAGGGATGACTCCTATCCATAATATAAAAAGGAGAAAGCCAGAAGTTGGAGGTCACATTGGCAAGATAATTGTGATCAAAGAGTGTCCACGGGGTGTACAACCTCTACAATTCATTTTTTTCCCCTTGATTTAAATTAAATTTCAATTTGAACAAGGGAATGACACCTAGGGTACATGGATAAGTATATTTTATTTTAATGCAAGGGGGTCCTCGGCGATACAAAATTTAAATTTGAACAAGGGAATGACTCCTATATAAAATACAAAAGGTGAAGCTGGAGGGTTACATCGGCAAGATCAAAATGAGAGAATATGGACGTCAAGTTGAGCAAGCAATCGCCAATCAGTTTGTAGTGTCTTACAATGCATATTTGTTTCGAGAATTCAACTTTCATATCAATGTTGGGATCTCCTAATCCATTCATTCAATCAATAATTTCATCAAAAACATCAAAGGATTCAGATCAAGCTGTTTCTGCACACACACCCAACTGAAATTTTTTACCTTTGATTTAAATTAAATTAAAATTTGAACAATGGAATGACTTCATCAAAAACATAGAAGGAGAAAACCAGAAGATTGAGGTCACATCGTCAAAATCATTGTGTAACATAGAAATGCATAATTTCTCTTTACAAATTATAAGAATGATTTAAAATGTATTATCATTTTCTTACAAAAATGTATGTGACTCGTAGCAAAGCGCAGGTAATTCAGCTAGTTATTTTATAGTTTTAGAACATGCAAACAGCTTATTCAGTCATTTATTCCGGGTTTCATCCATTTGTTGTCACTCCGAGTAACCTTACGGGAATTTCGAGCTGAACAATTTATTTAATATACGGGGGTAGAATATCCCAGTTCCACTTTCCCTGTGCAAGGATATATTTTTTGTTTTAATTTTGTCGTATATCTCAGTTATTGATCACTCTGTTTCCACTGAGACTAATTCTATATTTTTAAGCATTTCACCCTAAGCAAGACGGGTGTGCCACTAGCGCTCAAGGGGCTAAAGAAAGGGAAAGCAAGTGTTTTGAAGAAAGGACAAAAAGAAGGATGGGAATCAAGGTAGCAGAAGATGTCGATTGACGTTACATTTACGTTGTTGATGATTATAGTTACCAGGGAAGTAAGAGGAAGGTAGCTCCACTGTCGGAAAGTACGAGAAAAGAAGATGTTGGACTAGAAGAGGCAGTTACATTTAACTGTTTCGAAACTGAAAGGGAGGAACCAAGATGCCAAACTAGTAATACGCTTAAATTGATGCCGTCGGGGGCACCTGTGAAAATAGCTCGGCAGAAGAGTTGCCATGAAAATATTTGTAGGAAGTACAAAGGTAAGCCACATCACGTCTGTGAGAAAGTGACTGGAGGTGAGATGCCAGGTAAGGACATATCACATTGCATATCCGTCTTTGGATTTTGTCGAGAACTTCGAGATGACCAGCAGGGACACCATACCATATATGGCAACAGTACTCAATGCAAAGACAAATGGTAGATTTTTAGATTTGAAGGACAGACTCAGACTAGAAATAATTCTGACACGACACAGAGAATCAAAGTTCCTTGTGGTAGGAGGGAAGTCCCGATTATTAAAAATTCACGAAGAAAAGCTTGAATCCACCAAGCTATACCATATTAGGGACAATTGCCCAGAGATTAAAAAGTTCGTGTCCCCATCGAGTAAATAAAGTGTAAAGTTAGAAATTCATTAAAATTTACTCGGATCAAAAGATATCTGCAGAAGCCTGGAGGATACAATGTTCTACAGAAGATGATAATAGCATCTAAGATAATGTCGTTTGTTTCAATATAAATAATACAAATAAAGAAGAAATTGAAGAATCCAGGCTAAAACTACATTACAATTGTTAACACTATAAAATGTATTAATGAGATTCAGTTCAAGGAACCAAAATGTAAAACTACATTATACAGATTAACACGATGCGAATTTGTTCTAAAAATGTATTAGAGAGAGGCAGGTGAAGGTTCCTATTCATAACAACGGTTTTCGAAGCACAAAGGCCGATCATTGCTTTACCGTAAAGCGTTTCAGTCGCTCATATGATTATAATAGGTCTTGGTGTGGAATTTGAGACTTTGCCGAAAAAATGTGATAACATTTGCCAGCGATTTTATAATGATCCGCTTTGTTTTTAAACAAAATCAATGCATAAGGCTTTATTTTTCAATAAAAAAAGATTTCAAATATAGACAAGTCCTCACGAGTTCATTTGGAAAAAAAAACGATATATATATATATATATATATATATATATATATATATATATATATATATATATATATATATATATATATACACACGCTGGAAACGAAAAGATTTCAACTAAAAAAGATACGAAATCTAGGTTCGAAAGTGAGCCTATGATTTCTCAATAAACAGGCTGTTATTCAGATGCGTTTGGGATGATGGTCTTGTCGGCTTGAAAATAGATGAATAAATAATTATCTACCAGCAGAAAAATAAAGCGCACAAAAAACGTAATGTTTAAATTAATTTTAGAAAGCAAAGTCACGAATGTAATAAAGTGGAAAAAAAGGGAACGATTTTTAATTTCCGCAAGAATAATAAAAAGAATAACTACATGCCTTGCAATAAATAAATAAGCATGCATACATACATATTTCCGAGTTGTGTGTATATATATATATATATATATATATATATATATATATATATATATATATATATATATATATATATATATATAATAAGGTGTACGTGTGAAAGAAAACTATATATGCAAATAAAGTGTATGTGCTTCTGCGTGTGTGTGTTTCTCTCTTTATGTGTGTGTGTGTGTGCGCGCGCGATATTGACTCTTACTCTTTCAAATGAGATACATTTTAACAAAAGGAAGGTTATCATTGCTTATTTGAAATAGTGAGCTAAACATCCACACTGTATGGGGGGGTCTGCTGAAAGGATATTTTGCACAATATAAAAAATAAAGGCCTCATATATATATATATATATATATATATATATATATATATATATATATATATATATACATGTTTAGGCAGCATAACTTAATCCAACTATCTTTGAGAGAAAACTTTAGACAGATTATGTTAATTTTTTTTTTTATTTTAATCCTCTCAAATTCACGGATCAATTACTTAGTCTTGCTATTAAACTGATTAATAAATACTCCTTTGTTTTGGTATTTATTTATTTTCCCAAGTATTTTAAATTCCATCCAAGATCATCTTGAAGGGTGAATTGTCAAGACAAAATATTAATGTAATTGAAGTATCGATATATATTATACATGCGCGGTACTTATTGGAAAGCTCTCAATATCAGTGATAGAGCTAACATATTTAGTTGTAAGTATATGAGATTGTAACACTGGGTTTCACCTTTTATGATCGTGGCAAAAGCGTGAAACCCACGGTTAAAAACTCATAATGACGTATTTCCAGTCCGTTGCTAGGGGCTATTTTATCTTTTCGTTCCTTAATGAGGAAATTGTTTTTATTTATCTTGATTTCACTTATAGAAAACGCTGTACTGTTCTTATACTTCAACGTTTTTTCTGCTTAATATACACCTCATACACTCAAATCCATTTGTAGCCTGATAAATCACATTATACATTAGTCACTTACCATGGAGTGGGGATATATCTGTATATTATCAATATTTAAGATAGAATTACCGAATTTCTGACAGCCAAAACCTACCAAATAACGTGACATTGTTCGCATCTGCCTGGACATTACGTTTGCCCGCTCCTAAGTGGGCCTGTCAAAACCAATATAACTTATTTTAGAATCTGGTGGACTGTAGTAAAATTAAGTGATTGATACGCTTTTCTATGGCTTATCAACCGTTTGCAGGCTTTTTTAATCCAGAAAAATGTTTTAGATTGTAAGAATTATTTTTTGGAGATAATAATGATTTAGTGTTACAAGTCTTATAACATTGCTAGGGAAGAAGATGTGCAGTCATATCTTTCACAAGGGTATTGCGCGTAAATGTATATACAGACCCCAACCGTTATTGAAACTCGACTCTCCGATTACAATTCTGTGTCCATCTCCATTACACCTCCCGCACACCAAAATTTACAGCATCTGATATTCGCAAACTGTCAACCCTGTAGATACAAACCAAGCTCGACGTCTCTTGACTTCGGTGATTTTACATGAACCTGAGTTTCAACTTTATTTAGCCGTCATCCCGGGAGTTAAATGTAGATAATTTACATCTCGTAGATGAATTGGTGGATATCTTGTAGAACTAAAATATTCGTTCCATATAATCTATAAATGACACTCATTTGGGGAGGAATTCGAAAGCAGAGATGTCTTTGATGATTTATTCGTGTACCTGAAACCTTTCCGCTAAATGTAATGAAGAGTGGCAGGGTGCAGTGTATTATTAAATGATTCCATTTGCGTCGTAGAATACTGCTGTCATAAATGTTTGAAATAGCTGGTACGCAATTTTCTCCTTGTTAGTATGCTAAAAAATACCTTTCCAATGAAAGGTATTACGAGTTACTTTCAATAGAATGCACCTGGATATGACTCCCACCAGCTGATTCTTTTCTAACAGGACATGCTGAAGATAGCCTGCCCATCGACAACAGTACACATACACCATATTTATCTCGTTTAGGAAAAAACAAAACGATATTATAAGAGCAGACTACATTTGATACGATGTCTAGTTCCAATGCAGAGCATCTGAATGAAGTCCCTTTCGACCCACAATATCGTTCTAGGTAGCTCTTCTGCTGGGTTTTTGCTTCTGTTGCCCCACAATAGTTAGGAAATAGTTGTTCTCATGTATATCATCACAATTAGTCCCAGGTTTCAATCGTCTGAATTAAGAGACGTTTATTCTTCATCTTGTACATATCAGTCGGCCTTTCATTTGGTTACACCAATATCGTCTCCAAGATCCTGCGAGACAACCAAAGACAATGGATTATGGTGTTGATCGAATTAACGTACGTACACTAGAGCATCAGGTTATTAATTCAGGGTCATACATCTAGAAGGGTAACACCGTAAGTCTATAAGACCCAATATCTCTTGCTATTTACAAATATATTGCCCTCACGGGATTACAAGTGCTGGATTCATACGTTTCCTGAAAATCGAACTCTGATGTCCGAGTCTTCAACACGAAGCACTATCAATTAATCCACCATGCGCCCTCTTCATATAACGCATCGATAGGTCTTGGAATTCCGTTCTACTTTTTGCAATTGAAGAATTTTCTTTCTTCGGGCAATTACTGGTAGAAAGATTCCCCAGGTAAATATGTGTGCGCAAGTACTGTTTCTCTAAGTCAATGACCTCGTCTTCTTAGCGATAAGAATTTGGCATTTTTCTGATGTTTTTTTCTCAGAATGAGATATCTTATATTCTCCCAAACCAAACCGTCAAAATTAAGTACTTGCGGCTGACCTAACAGTCATATATCAGTGATTCCGACATACGCAAGTGATAAAAGAAAGGCATAATCATCCTTGCTATATATCGCAAGTCATAAATTTCTGCAACATCAGTAGTAAAGGAAAGATTCTACCACCCTCTATATACACACGTATATATATAAATATATATATATATATATATATATATATATATATATATACGTGTGTGTATGTGTACATGTATTGAGAGCGAGAGAAAGAGAGAGAGAGTGTGGTATAATATTAACCTTTACTATTAATGTTGCAGAAATTTATATATATATATATATATATATATATATATATATATATATATAAACACACATCATACAAAGAAAAACACAAACACACATCTTTTCCCCACCAGTCGCACAAAATGATTTAATGCACGATGTAGTGGTAAGCTGATTGAAAAGCGACCATTACATAATTTAAATATGGATAATCATACACTACTATAACGATAGTTGGGCAGTACAGTTATTTACAGGAGGGGATAATAATAATAATAATAACAATAATAATAATAATAATAATAATAATAATAATAATAATAATAATATATATATATATATATATATATATATATATACACACACTTATTTACGTCAAAATACAAGCATACAACTATAATTTAAATACAAATACACACCTCAATATGTACTTTCAAATACATACACACAATTATCATTATATATACAAATATAGCATATGCTTCCAAATTTCACAGATATATTCATTTATAATCTATATCTATATATCTACACATCAACATGATTGTTATTGTATTAATACAAAAACAAGTATATGCTCACAAATACAATATCTATGGGAACGTACCTGTGAGTGTGTAGTGTTTGGATGTGTGGCGCGTACGTAGGTCTGTTTTTGTGTCTGTGTGTGCTGTGAGCAAAAATATATGTAAACTATCGAATCTCTTGGTATTAGATTCAAGTATTTTCGACTGTGTCAGTCATTAACAATAACTAGGTATTGTCAGCATGACACACAAGATTTTGTTAACCACATTCTGGCGTTTTTTGAAATCGCAAAAATCAGATGAATAATCTATTAAAAATGATACAGGCCTCACCGCTGAACCATTACATATGAAGTTAATTTGAACTGATTGCACTTTCACATATAGTCATCTAAAAAAAAAAATTGTAGTCAATATATCTTGTCTACCATAACGGTCACACGGAGTTCAAGCAGAAAAGAAGAAAAACACTTTAATAAGTCGAAAGTAGGAAACAGGAAGGAAGGAAAATTAAAAAAGTTTATCCACAATTCTGATTTCAAATATATATTTTACCAAATAACAACTAGATGAGTTAAACATAGACATGAGCCGTGGAACGGGAACCATCTACATCCATTGATAAAATAAATGGTTCGGTTCAGAATTCCCAGTAAATAATTCAGCTTGATATGCCCCTAAAGAAGGTCAAACAGTGCAATGGGCGAAACATTGTGATAACAACAGCAATAGTCGAATATAGATAGTGTAAATAATCAGTGCTTCTCATCCCAGAAATTCACGCATGAATTCAAAGAGAAACATTACTTGAAATTTGAAACAATACAGTAAAAGTAAAACAGACAGAAATTGTCGCTGTAACGTGAATGAATCCTTAATACCAAAATAGATTTCATACACACACACAGACATATACGCACACACACACACACACATCTATATATATATATATATATATATATATATATATATATATATATATATATATATATATATATATATATATATATATATAGCATAGAATGTCTCGAGATCCGTGTTGATCTCCGTATCAGCTTTTATATATGCAAAAGTTCTATCCCTGATATTGAGCACTTAAATAAATATCGGAGACGTTAAGGCATTTTATCATATATATATATATATATATATATATATATATATATATATATATATATATATATATATATATATATATATATATATGCGTGTGTGTGGGGATGTAGTCACGCTCACGTGCGTTAATGTATGCCAGTGTGTGTGCTGATATTCAAAACTTAAAATATAATCAGATTGATCAATCTCTTAATGTCAAGTTACCTAACATCTCCTGTGTCTCGAGGGATATTTCAATCATCTGTGGATACGAAACCTCAAGAAAATAAACAACTTATTTTTATCGATTTGTCAGTGTTTTTAATTTTTTTTCTTTCTTACTTTATTTCTTTCGTTCTTCATATATTTATATATTCATTTTATTTCTGTAAAAGGTATTTTGAGTACAAAGTTCCCCGAATATTTGGGTTGAACCTCATAACCTTGGAATAATTTTTCTTCATATATGTTCGGTTATGTGTTTAAAGATATACACACACATTTTATATATATATATATATATATATATATATATATATATATATATATATATATATATATATATATAAAGAGAGAGTGAGTGTGATGATGAAATTATCTAAACAAAAGATACGATCAACCATATATATGATCATTTGTGCATATGTAGGTATATGTGTAATTATTAATATATATACACGCACACACACGCACATACGCACGCACGAACGCATGCACACACATATATATATATATATATATATGTGTTTGGACATTGAAATCAACACCCATTGGCGACAGTCTATTAAATGCTTATACGCAATCGTCAGGCCAAGTCAACAACTATTATATTTACATTAGCTCTATATCTGATATTGAGCAATTTAATACACACATATATCATGTCTCATATATATATATATATATATATATATATATATATATATATATACGTATATATATCGACATATATATATATATATATATCTTCATATATATATATATATATATAACTACATATATATATCGACATATATATATATATATATATATATATATATATATATATATATATATATATATATATAAATGTATACCTGTTTATGTGTAGGGCTTAGGAATCTGAACTTTTCAGATATTTTATTTTCAGGTTGTAAATTTGTTAAAGGAACTCTTACTATTTTTTTTATTGTTACTGTTATTAATAATAGTACTAATAATTTTTTGATAATAATAATAATAATCGTATTAGTAATACACTTTAAGAATCCCGCGATTATAAAATGATCACGTAGAATTTTACCATCGCAATAAGAAATATTTCAGAATAACTATAACAATATATTATAATCATAATAATCAAATAATGATCACATAATATTATAAGCATAATATGAAAATATCATACACATAAGTATGAATAAATATCATTATTTAAAATCGTAATGCACAAATAAAAAAATCCACAATTGACATTTCACTGAAGCAGACGTTTTGATTTTGTTTCGATAATCATTTGAACTGTCATTGTGAATAATAAAAGCGAAACAGAGCACCGCTTATTTTGGGACTGTTAATCGATCAAGTTAGATTTGAAATCAGTAAAGAACAAGTGTAATTTTTCAATTAATTAACTGACCGAACATGATCAATAACTGCCCACACCGCTGCTTATATACAGGGTCATTAAATACAATCCAGTAACACAAATATTTTGAACATGAAATATAATTCTGTTCATTCAACGTTTTAAATGGATTCTAGCGAAGGAAGACGGTATGATATAAAGTGAACAATCTTTCTTCTAACCTCGCGAGTTGGTTGCGCAGAATTACAAAGAAAAAAAGGTACAATATAACTGTATACACATCAGTTGAGTACTTTCGTCAGGAGTAAAAACTAAAACGCATATCACATGTAATTCTTCAATGCTTCTGTAATGCTCCAACTGTAGCCTAATCAAGATGTTGAGATTCCGCAATCCTTTTAGTAAGGAAGTGCCCATCAATACTGGAAATCGCCATAACATTTGAAGCGTGTTTCAAGAAATTGTATTACTTTAAATTTGGGCCATCATAATCCTCATATGTTCTATGACCAGATGTGATTTTAGGATCACTGCTTTTCTGAGCACCTGAACTGTTCTCCATCATGATTAATGTCGTGAGAATGTAGGGCTGGCTGTCCATCCAACTCCAGGTAAAACGTCCTACAACTTGAAGGCTTGCCTTAGTGACGGTCATGTAGCTCTTGGTTCCACTGGGTTGGAGGTCTTGGCCGTTGATTCCAGTCTAGTGTCATCGGCACTGTGTCATCATTGCGCAGACTGCAATATATTACTACAGGGCCAAGTCGATAACTTCGCTCTAGATTGACGTCAATACATCAAGGTTCATCCTCCCTTTGACAGGTTTTGTATTCAATCCTTCTTGTCATAAATTTATAGTTGTGAAGTTATAGACAGGTCAGTGTAACACAGAGATGCTCAGTCCTGGGTAACCGATTCCCGTAACAGTATCCCCCTCATTGCTCTAGAAAGGAGGGTATGTATACCGATGCAAGCGCAACCGATGTTTGCAGAGACTGCACAATTTTTTGCCTTGGCCTGGTTGTACATTCTCGCGTGCCCCATATTAAACGCGAATTTATATCATATCAGGTCTCTGTGGGGAGACAGGGTAAATACCTACAAGCCAGCATTCTCACCAAAAAAGCATGGTGTAGTACCCTAATTATTCACTGATGTCCCACCATGCGGACGGTCGAGATGTGTCACATGACATCGGTAGTAGTCGTGGAATGATCATTTCGATTTACTCACAAAATATTAACTTCTGTTTTCTAAACAATCGTTTCTCACGGGGAATGTTTTTCTAAGAAAGATATTTTGCGGAATATCTGTTTAAAGTTTGGTAATGAGAGTAGCATAACATTTACCGGCGGAAGAAATGAACTCCTGTGTGCGAAGTCCATCGGAGTCTGATTCGTTAACTTACTAATATTACCCGTCAAAAACACATCTAAATAGATCTACCTCAAAATATGAGTAAAAACAGAAGGGGAAACACGAATCTTTTACTTTGACTGGCAGCCAGTGTTAGAAAACATAAACTCTGAATTATAATTTATTGTAAATAATGTAGGAGACTGTGATCTTCGGTGTTGGTAAAAAAAAGAAAGCTAAAAAGGAAATGAATAACTTCGAATTCAAAGCCAGGACGAAGAATAATATTCTGCACCAGGTTATCTTGCATTAAACACATAAACTGATCCTCATGCAGAATTCCCTTAAAATAAGTTAAGTGTCTTTTGGCTATCCAAATTTGGTGGTTTTTGTGTTGATTTTTGCATAAACTAATTGATTGGTTATCAATAGCTTAAATATAACTGTGATATCATGTTTCTCCTATATAATAAATGCGAATATCAGTGTGTCATTATGTCCAACATTTTTCTGCTTAAAGGGACACAACTCCTTAACTTTCAATAGCTCATTTCAAATGAAGAAAATACTGTTCTCAGATTCCAGTGTTTCAAAATAAAAATTTCCGTGTTTTCAACTTTAATCCTAGAGGCCGTAGCCCACCATATCATACCATTTTGAGATCAGGCCGACTCCGTAAGGAAATAAAAAAAAACATTCCAGGTCGGATCCAGACCCCCAATCCTGAAATATTGGATTTCCAAGTTTTCATTACTGCGATTGTTTTCGGTGATTTTTGAGGTGATTTTTTTTCGCGAATTTTTTGTATGATAATAATTTTAATAACATTGAAATATGTTTGGGAATAATTGAAATTAATTGCGAAATCCATCATTGTACGGAACGTAAGAACATACGTCATTAAATTAAATTAGAATTATGGTTAAAATTTTAAAAGGTAAGCTTAAATATTAATACAATACTTTAATGCAGTGATCAATTTTGAGTTCTTCTGTAGTTAATTGTTGCCTATCGCATCTATTTATCACTAGCTATTGTGCGAAGCCTAAATCAAGAGCCCCCTTGAATAAGTTATAATTCAGTATTGGTATGCGTTGACAAAACATATATATCTACTTTGGTTTGGAATTTATAAAAAGGAAATCATTCTATCTGATTTCCGTAAAGGATAATTTATGAAAGGTTCTTCTATGTGCTGTGTCTAATATGTCCTGTTCTTTGTAGATCTTAAGGAATTGTGTCATTTTGTTATCTTAGTCATTTACTCAAGCTCAGTTTCCTTTGTCTCTTTTGGTTTCAATTTATTGTGTGAGCATCAAAGCATTCTTTCTTTATGATGTGCTCTCTTTCGACTGGCTTTTTCCTGATTTTAAGTATAAATATCATTTTTGGTTCCGCTTTCTCTAAATCTCCCTCGTTCCTTCCATGGCCAGTCCGTAATATTCTCAGCATTCTCCTCTGTTGATTCACGTCGCTTCTTCAACTGTCAGTTGATTGGTTTGGTTTGGTTTGGTGTACGGCTTATCAACCTCAATGGGTTATTTAATGCCGACAACTTTTTTCCTGGTAATATTTTGTTTTCTCAAAAATCTCTTTTTGTAATATTTTTTTTTTCCTCAAAATATATAGCTAGTAATAATATCTTAAAAAATGTATTGCTGGTAATAGTTTTTTTTTTCTTGAAAAAATTATTTCTGGTAATAATTTGTTTACAATGTATATCTGGTATTAAAACCTATTTTTACACTTTCATAAGGCTTTTTACTGAAATGTGGGGGTTAACTATTTGCCTATAGCTGGGAAACTAACAGGTGCTACCACCCCGGGTCAGGATGGACCTGGGAACACCAGCAATTCAGAGGTGGTCCCACGCTCCTCAAAACCTCCTGATCAGTGGCTTTGCTGTTGGGCGTAGTGTATCGTCTTACCCTGGACTCGGATGTAGATTATCGCCATACCCAGGACGAGTCTGTTGATTGTTTAGTATTCATATTGGACGACTGATAATACATAATACTTCAGTCATCTTTTCTTTGTTCCGAACGAAGTTATTTCGTTTCTTAATACTTTGCTTAGTTTTTGGAAGCCTTCTTTCGCTATCCTAATGCGTCTTCGGATTTCAGTGCCGCACTTTCCGTCCTGTGTTAAAACAATTCCAGCATATTTAAATTTTTGTACTTTTTTTTAATTTTTGTGTCTTCAATTTCTAATTTGGGCTTTGAGCCGTTCCATTTTCAAAACATTATCAGTTCCATGATGCTTAAAAATTAACGCTCACATGACGTTTTTCTGAATTTATGTTCATTCAGCAAAAAATACAACACTCATAAATTATTTATCTCCTGTATAGTATGCTTATATTTTGTGCGCTTTTTTTTATATATATACTTAGTGAATTAATTTTCATTTATACATTGTAATGTATAATGCATTTTGACTGGCAGTCTGTTTTTGGTAATATTCTTGTGAAGCATTGTTCTTCAAATATTATACCACCTAATAACCTAATATGAACGTAAGCCGCGTTAGAATATAGATATCTGATTCAATTTCAGAGAAGGCTCTTCATAACCATCAAACGCAGCAGGCACCTTTACCCGCAGTCGCACATCATGCTTCTTTGGGCCTGTGAAATATTACCTATATCCTAAGAGTGTTTGCAATTTCGTCGTTTTGAATAAGAAATGGCTGCCAGAGCGTCCATT
Source organism: Acanthosepion lycidas (assembly GCA_963932145.1). Lineage (NCBI taxonomy): Eukaryota > Metazoa > Mollusca > Cephalopoda > Sepiida > Sepiidae > Acanthosepion > Acanthosepion lycidas. Next base: position 61,230,162 of record OZ010595.1, read on the forward strand.
ATTCGTGTTTGAAGTCATAGACAGGTCAGTCATTTCTGACTATCTCAGCGTGAGATTAGATGAAAACATTAAGTTCTTAATACGTTCGTCTTGTCTGTCTTCTTTGATTTGTGAAACAAACGAGGAATTTTCGACCGATTCTGAATCAATTAACAGGTAATGAAAATATTCAGAATTTCAGTGTTGTTATGGATACGTATTTCCCACTGAGTCTCAAATGAATGTTTAGTTCCGGTGAAAGATCCATAGATCCGGATTATGACAATAAATAAAGCAATGTTGGCAGGTGGCTCGGATTGATAAATCGGAGAGTCGAGTTCGAATTCCAGTCGAATTCATTACTTACGTGCTAAGTAGGGGAAAAGTTATTAATCCCCTACTTCTCTCCCCAGTACTGGGTAAATAGCAGGTTCTATAGCCTTGGATGGCAACTGGTCTACCGAAGAAAGGAATGGCAACTTATTAGGTTTGTGCAAAAATAATGACGTAATAATGTCGTTTTTTGACGTATTTTTAATGTCAAAAGTCATTATTACGTTATTATTTTTGCACCAACCTCATACTTTAAGAAGAAATCTGCCTCGCCAGATATCGAAAGATATCTGCCTCGCCAGATATCGAAAGATATATGATCGTATATCACGCATGGCACATAACTGGTTGAATGAATATTGGCAGGATATCAAACAAGATTTTCTTCAGGTGGATCAACTGGGAGATATCGTGAGCGTATCGCCTGTAGGAAATATATGGTGGTACAAGACATGGTTTCAAATATTACTTCCACCTTGTCTTAACGTTTCTCTGTCTCTGTTTTGGTAATTTTTTTCACTCTCCCTCTCTCTCTCACTCTCTCTCTCTAATGATATTTCTCTTTGAGTGTAAGTCTATCTATATATTTCTGTCTGTCTCTTTGTCTCTGTCTCTATCTCTCTTTCTCTTTCTTTCTCTCTCTATTTCTCTCTCTCTTTCTCTCTCTCTCCATATATATATATATATATATATATATATATATATATATATATATATATATATATATATATACAGGGTGTTTCAAAAAGAATACACCAAAATCATTACGCTGTTATTTTTTCAGGTCTATAGCATTGTAGCGGACTGAATCAGTGGTTATTTGATAGAGTAGTTGTCAAAGTTTGATTAGGTGTCAGTTTCACCGCTTCTGGTGCAGCTGAATTGTGGGAAGATCAATCAAAATGGCGACTCCTCAGCAGAAGGCATTATGCGTGCTTGAGTTCGCGAAACCAAACGCCATTGTCACGGTGCAGCGTGCTTTCAGAACAGAATTCGGCATTGATCCGCCCCATCGTGAGAGCATTCGACGGTGGGTTAAACAGTTTAAAGAGAGTGGGTGCCTGTGCAAAGGAAATAGTCCTGGAAGACCACGTGTTACATTTGGAGCAAGTGCTGAGGATTCATGATGCATTTGAGAGCAGCCCACGTAAGTCCGTACGTCGAGCAAGTCTTCAGGTTGCCATCCCTCTGGCATGTGTTAAAGAGACGATTACACATGAAACCATACAAACTAAGCCTCGTTCAAGCACTTACTAATTATGACAAGGTGATGCAGAGGACATTCTGTGACTCAATGCTGGAGATGGAGGAAGGTGATGAAACTCTCTTTTCACGTTTAGTTTTTAGTGACGAAGCGAATTTCCATTTGAGAGGCACAGTCAATCGTCACAATGTGTGCATTTGGGGAACAGAGCACCCAAAACTGGCTATTCACTTTACTGCAAGCAGATTCGAATGACTTCATTTTTCAGCAAGATGGAGCACCACCCCATTGGCATCTCGGGGTTAGTACTTATCTGAATGAAAACGTGCCTCAGCAATGGATTGGGAGGAGAGGTGCTAAAGATCTTACTCTCTGTGCGTGGCCTGCCAGATCCCCAGACCTCACTGTGTGTGACTTTTTCTTGAGGGGGTAGGTTAAAGACCAAGTTTATGTTCCAGCACTATTCCAGTATCGATGACTTGAAAGATCGAATAACAGCTGTAATCAACATGGTGGACCGTAACATGCTGAAGCGCGTTTGGGAGGAATTCTCATATTGGCTTGATGCTGTCCGCGCTGCCGGTGGTGGCCACATCGAGCACTTAAAAAACATGAAATGAAACTTGAATGTATATACAACACATGTGTTCATGCTAGAGGTTTGTAATTTTTTTCGTTTTTGACACATCACGTGATGATTTTGGCGTATTCTTTTTGAAACCCCCTGTATATATATATATATATATATATATATATATATATATATATATATAAATATATATATATATATATATATATATATATATATATATAGAGAGAGAGAGAGAGATAGATAGATAGATAGATAGATATAGATATAGATATAGATATATATAGAGAGAAAGGACTGAAAACACCACAAAAATAAAATACATCTGAAACAGTCAAAACATGAAGAGAAAGTAACTACACTTAAAACCAAAAAAAAGACCTTTTGAAAATGGCTAGTGGTCGAAAGGATTTGAGAATATAAAAAATTGATGGCCATTTTTTGCACCCTCTTACTTCCTCAAGGACACATGGCACAGTGGATAAAGGCAATGGTTAGATCCAGTGACAGGACCCAAAGAGTGTGAGTTCAATACCCGGTTTAGGCAGTGGAGAAATTTCAGAGGAAAATTTGCAGCTGATAACTGACATCTATCATACATGGCACGTGGAACTAGAACAGTCTACCCCAGTGAGCGAAATAAAGGGTTCAGTTCGAAATTCCAACCATCTGAAGAATGCCGGAGCGTACAACGGCCGAAACGTTGTGATAAAGATGAGGACAATAGTCAGAATAGTGTGTGTGTGTGTGTGTGTGGAACATTTTATAACTGTTCGAACGAAACAAAAATGAATATTTTATAAAACTAGAGAAACCGAAAACGTGTTTGGTTATAATGTTTGTTTTAGTGTATATATTATATTTTATTCTTCATATTTTACTACACGAGTTCCCGGTCTCCTGACCTTCTTCAGGCAAATTCAAGCAATTAATTTTAAAGGTAAAAAAGAGCCTATGTAAATATAAATATATTTTGAACTAAAACAAAACTAATTCTTTAAACTAAAATAATACAACCACACCGTGAAAAAATAAAATAAACAAAATGTATAAATAAATCACTAAACAAATTAAGTAAACGATAAAGAGATTAACAATCTATGAATACAAACAGATACAGAATATATATGAAATAATAATCAACAACGAATTATTCAGGAACTGATAATAAGTAATGAATAAGTAGTTAATAAACAACACTACAATTTAGCTAGGAATAACCGCCTTCACATCGACAATTATTTCTACTGAATATCTACTAGAATAATTTTAAAGAATAATCTTGAGGATGATGCAATATATCTTACTACCCATAAGGCACCATTGCCCACTATGTATAAATAGTCGAGCCAAAATACAACAAACATGTGCTGAAGTTTACGTTCAAGCAAGTTGATCTCAGTGTTTAAGTAGACATCTCCGTTATTTTTTCGAATATACCAACCTGTAATCAAGACTGTAGCAAAAGAAAATATGAGGAATATATACCTTTTGTGACAAATCAAAGCCGAATCATTCTTATAGGTAAAAACCACGTACCATATAAACTGTAGCCTGCTCAATTCCCCCAAAAGTACAAAACAGAGCAAGTAGTCTAGAGACATATGACCATTTGCGAAACAGGAAAATTGCGGTGCAGTGAAGGGCTTTCTTTAAGTTCACCTTGGTTACAGTTAGGTTTCCCATTATAGTCGGGCTTTCGCGCGTTAGATCCCTGAATAAAGACGCACGAAAAATAGATATTATACACAAGTAGGCGTCAATTAAAATATGTGAGAAAATGTGTAGTTTTCTAAAACATTTGTATTCGCTAATTATCAATTATATATATATATATATATATATATATATAGTTAAATTCCCAGATCAATTCTGTGGACAAGACAGATTGGCATAAATAAAATGACAATTGGAAAAAAGATCTTAGATTTTACCGACGCGTTTCGTCTTCCGACTTTTTCAAGGCAAAAAAAAAAAAAAAATATGTAATTTACATTAACCAGAAAAAAAGGCTTAGACAGAAGCGTCTATCTTTTTAAATTTGGATTTTTTAATGTAACTATAACAACAAGAACATTTTGATTTCATTTTTGCCTTGAAAAAGTCGGAAGACGAAACGCGTCGGCAAAATCTAAGATCTTTTTTCCAATTGTCATTTTATTTATACATATATATATATATATATATATATATATATATATATATATATATTTGAGCAGTTTCTTAATGGTACAGAATTTTATAACAGCAAGATATAAGTAAGATATTGATGGCATTTTAACTAAAAACTAAAACGACCGGTTTGGACCCAGATCTTATCAAGTGTTTTCTTGGTATATCTTACAGGACTAAAAGGATGAAATGAGGGAATGAGGTATATATATATATATATATATATATATATATAGCCAGGTTCCAGATCGGAGAGATTTGGCAACAGTCGGAGATTTTTCCCGTAAATTATCAGCTCCTGGCATAGGGGGAGGGGAATTTTTACGTATTTAATTATTTATTATTTTTTGAATAATCACTCCATTCACTCTGAGTGGTCGATTCATAGAAGCGCTTTGCATTGTCAGCAGTTGCAGTCACTGTTTATAAATTGGCGCTTACCCTCTAAAGTGCTCGACCAAATTTCATTTTTTCGGTGGCATATATATTGATAGTCAGACTGTTTCTATGTATCACATGGATAATATATATATATATATATATATATATATATATATTTTTTTTTTTTTTTTTTTTCAGAATTTTAGTGTAAAATTGAAGAAGCAGGGATCTGAATTTAAAATATCGAAATATCTCTTCATTTCACTCTCGTCTTAAACATTTGTTACCAACTCGACAGAAAATCTAGAAATTTTTAATTGTTTACATATTTATTGTTTTTTTTATTCATATACAGGCTGCCAGGGATAAATTGGAATTGGAATCTAAATTATGCAAAAGTGGAAATAAGTCTGACATCTCATTTTAACAGATATATTTACCAAAATTCACAAAAAATATCTTGAATTACAAAAGAGGAAATAGATTCAGCAAAATCGCCATGGCGTTTAAGCACGGCTTCCTGTCAACTATGGAATGTGATCTCTAACCTATGGTCTCATTGTTTAAGTCAGTCAGTGCTACCATAATCCTTGCCTTCAGTTAATCTTGGGTGTTACAAAGGGTTTTTCTTGGTTTCTCACTCAACTGCTCCCCACACAGTGGTTGCAGTCTGCTGAGTTATGTGACCAGATGTAAGGAGTTGTGTGGTCGCTTTGAGTAGTTTCTTCTGCTTGTGTGACATGGTACAGAATCCTATTGCCAGACATAGTTTGTTCCAGGAGCCACCCTCTTCGCACGGGGCAGCACTTCGTCCTCAAGGCATTTAGTGTAGACATCCATGCTGAGTCTTAGCCCCCGTGAGAAGATGAATGGAATGCATAACCTAGCTAGCACAAGTGATCATTCCAAAGACGTTCGCAATCACCATTAGACTCATCCATCTCTTTCTACTTTGCGTTCAGATTAACACCCAAACACTCTGATCTGTTCGCATTGTAGCTTCCAGCGCGCATGCCAACCACTAAAGCAGGCCGTTTCCATTTCTGGTGGCATGAGTTGCATCATGATACACTTTTTTCTCACAGACGCTGCCGAACTGACACTACTGGGCAGCCTCTGAAATCAGAAGCAATCCACGCGCATTCGTGCAATTAAAAAATGGCGAAAATTTATCCCTCGCACCCTGTATATACACACAGACCCACGCGCACAGACACATGAACATCTGGTTTAAGGAGTTGGAAACTTTGTGCTTTCCTATATTTCTACTTATTATTTATATTTTATGTGAAGACCATTAGATTGTTTTCCGGGAAGAGTTGGAACAATTTTACATTTTACCAGTGAGGGTGAAACATTTTGTGAATTACTAACTTCACACAATGAACTACCGGTGAACTTAATCAAAATTAATATCAAGAACCTTTGTTTTCAGCAGAGCTGATCTCCCGAGGACCAGGCATATAATGGCCTCACTCATGGAAATAACGAAAGAGGAATCATAACAGACAATCAGTCGTGTGTATCAGATTATTGACAATGGTAGAATGACTTATAGCCTAAAATTTCAAATCGGTTATGCCCAAACATATATAAAAAAACAGGTCTACCTAGCTTAGATTAGATTGACAGGAAGTATATAAGCATTCCACCCGAGAAAACCTAAGGCCTCGACCCTTCGTCGGAAATTCACAAAAGGTCAACGTTCGAAGAAATTCCCTCAAATCTCACACTCTCTCGCTGACATTAATTCGCGATGAGCAGAATTGAATAATCAAAAAGGTTTTGTATGAAACACTTGTCTCGTATTCTTCTGAATCTTTACAACGATGAAGTTACAAATACATCTAATGTGTTGTTTCTTAAATTGAATTAGAATTTTATTGATTTTGCTTTAGGTGAACTATACATATATATATATATATATATATATATATATATATATATGTGTGTGTGTGTGTGTGTATGTGTGTGTGTGTGTGTAACAAATGAAATGTCAAAGAAATCTGATGAAAATAACTCCCGAAACCAACTAAACAAATGGCTAACTTAGCCATTTGATATTAACTTATAAAAACGAAAACGTCTTGGAACATATAGCGCATTATATTTTCAAACCCGTGAAAGTTTTGGAAAATACCAAAAATAATCTAACACTACAGCAAAACAAAACAAAAAATATATCATCGACTTCAGGAAATATTTTACAAATTAAAAATTATTGCCCAACTAAACGCAATATAGTGATTTTCCAAGCGTAGCTTGGATGTGGCACAAGGCCGAAAGTAAGGGACACCAAGTGATGATCGGACTCACTACTCATTCGTAACTGTTTTAGCGAGACAAGCTTGCTAACTATTACACCACCTCGAAGTGCCCAACTTAACTCAATATATTCGAGACGCTAACGCGCACACATATTTATAGTACGAATGAATTGTCCCTCATTTAAAAGCAGTAAATTCGACATTGCCAGCCGAACGATTCTTTGTGGCCGAATCGGTTAGGCACGCCCGGCTCAATGGCAGTTACGTATAGGAAGCAGGTTCGAATCCTGTCAAAAGACGAATATGTTTTATGAAAATTTCTCGGACATTCAGGCCGGTAAATGTTATTTAATACTGTTTATTATAAACAGAGCATTTACTTAAATACTTGTATCTATAAAAAGAACGTTAAACATAAAAAATGTCTTTAATAAATAAATTGTCGGACTTTGTCCATTTCTTAATGTATGACGTCATATATATATATATATGTGTGTGTGTGTGATTTGTATACTATTTTTTTAGGGAGATAGATTAAAATATGTTATATTTATAAAAGACCCTTTACACTTATAGAAAGTCATTTTCACACTTCAGTGTGACTTTGGTCTAACTTGTAGCTACATTAATCTTACTGTAGTTTAACTGTGAAGGATTTTGCACGGCCTAACCCTGAATGTCAGTCCACTATCAGCCTTTGGAATTTTATAGCTCGAATTTTATACAGTTAAATTTCAATATAGATATATAGATATAACTATGCTTTATTCTAAACACTTAGAATGCTTTTATATGCATTTGGGTATGAATGAAACCGATTTAATTATTCCTATTATGCGGAAAATATTAAATACCACACGGTAAGTAGACTTATATAAGCGTGTGTTTAAATTATTTGCAATGTGGAGCGATATAGTGATTACAATGATAAATAAAGAAGCCGATAATTTTATTTCAGTCTGATATGAAAATGAACATGGGCGAAATCTTAATGATATTAACGGTATGCTAATGCCAATCTCAATTACAAAAGATAAATCGATCCAAATTAACAGCGAGTGATAGTTTAAATCATACGTAGATGTCGTGAGATCCAAGAGTTTTTCCACTGCCAAGCTTCGTCGACAAAAGAGGAACAGGGCGACAGGGGAAAATAGACTGAATATGTCCTTGATTCAATTGGAAGATCATTCACAGAGACTCCGACATTAGCAAGCAATTGAGACTTTTGAAGTGGGCTGGTAAGGTGCTCAAAACCAGACCCAGCCAACCGCCACACTCACTCTATCGGGGGATTGGCAGTAATGGTTGTGAGGATGATGCTGCAATTCATTCATGATCCACTACAATGCTCTATCTCCAAAACTTAGCTTTCTTCATCCAGAAACAAAGGGTATTCCAATAACTTGGACTGATTTTAAATATGAATTAAGTTTAAGCGTCTAATGATTTCTTTCTTTTTCTTTCAAATTTGGTGGACATATGAGTGATATTATTTTTCACCCATAATTTCCATGAATTAATAACATTATCCAATAGAGAAAAAAATAAATTATCACCAATGAAACTGATTTATTTATTGCGGACTTTGATCGTCTTAATGAAACACCCTTATATATAATCCGTCTTAATGAAACACCATTTATATCAAGATTCTAAACAAGAGGGGGTATATAAATAAGCAAGATTCGATTATAATTGAGAAACAGCAGGAAATACTGAGGATGTTGGAAGGCAGAAAGTTTTAAATTTACTTCTTACGAATTGTCGGGCATGAGTTAGTGTACTGTTTTGTAAAGGGTCCCTTTTGTGTTCATATACTATTTTATTTAAATTTTTCGAGGTTTCTCCTGTGTATTCCTTGTAACAATCATTACAGGTCTTTGTACAGAATCGTTCACGTTTTAGCTTATTATTATTATGTTTTGTATTGGGTTTCTTATTTTTTTTAGATGTAATTTTAAAGAAACTTATTTTAAGCTTGTATAAAGTATTTCCAATTTTAGTTATAATAGATACTTAAGTAAAATATATCTTTTCTCTTTCTTCAATATCTATAAATACTCACGTAAAACATTCATTCTGATCTAAGTGGGACATTCTATAGTCTGTCAAACGTCATGGAATCTGTGTCTAAGGACATATATCACCCGCACTACCAGTGGAGCAATTCGATGTGACTTCAGTTTCGTAAGACGCTGGAATAACCTTTTGAATGATGACAGCTCCCTAATTAGCTCAGGTCTGTCGGATATGATAACCACATTATTTGTCGCAGATCTCTAAAAAAAATACTCCTAAAAGCAATTTTAAGTAAAAAGAGATCAAGTATAATGTGCATTACCCTGGTGGAATAACAAATCGTTGTTGGAGACCATTCAAAGCTAAAAATCAAATTAGCATAATGGTTATCGACTATTCAGATGTTAAACGGACCATCAGACACAAACAACATCACTGTGATTCAACCGTCATATCATAAGTTGATTTGCTGAAGACTAAGTTTTCATGGTCCGCGCTATATGCCATTATCTAAAACTAAGATCACCCTAGAATTTTGAATCGTAATTAAGCAAAACCTTTCAATCGTAATCCGTTTGTTAGTATCAAATCAAAATTTTCACGTGCCCAATGTGAAACACTTGACTTCTGGTGTGGTTGCTTTAACCACAGGCCCAGGGGTGGTCAGACGGTAACAGACAGTCTCATAAATCCTCCAAAGTGCGATAACGTTCATTTGATAACACAACCATTCGAAACTCCAATTAATTCCCAAAAGCACCAGCAGAAACACAGGCTGTGATTTGTATCTAATTTTAAAACTTTCTTGATAAAGACTTAAACCGGCCTATTCCTCGAAAAGGTACCAAGAAGTGACACGAAGTGTAAGCACTTCGTTCACACGTTTAAAGCCATTATACGGAAACTAAGAGTAAAACATTTATATTAAATCGTCAATCGTTATTGAATCGATTCTTAAAGAGTCTAAAACTATGTTTATCTAAAACAAACGTTATGTGCGTAAAAGGTTCTTAAATCGAGAATAATGTGCCATATGTTATTCGAGAGACCTGAGCTAATTACGGAGGGTGTCATACCTCAAAAGGTTATTCAAAACTCTTACGAAATTTCAGCCACATCGAATTGCTCCACTGCTAGTGCGAGTGGTGTATGACATTGGACACAGGTTTCATGGCGTTTGGCTGACTGTAGAATGTCTACGTAGATCAGAATGAATGTTTTACGTTGAAATGGCAGAACAGAGAAAAGATATATTTTAGTGAACTATCTATCTACAATTGAAATACTTTATACAAGCTTAAAATAAGATTGTTTAAAATTACATCTAAAACAATAAGAGACTCGATACAAAAATAATAATAAGCTAAAACATGACGTATTCTGTACAAAGACCTGTAATGATTGTTATCAGAAACACACAGAAGAAACCACAAAAAATTTAAATACAATATTATATGAACACAAAAGAGTTCCTTTACAAAACAGTACACTAAACTCATGCTCGACACTTCGTAAGAAATAAATTTAAAACTTTCTGCGTTTCAACATTCTCAGTATTTCCTGTTGTTTCTTAATTATAATCGAATCTTGCTTATTTATGTATCCCCCCTTGTTTATAATCTTGATATAAAGGGTGTTTCATTAAGACGGATTATATATAAGAGAGTTTCATTAAGACGGATCAAAGTCATCAGTAAATAAATAATTGTTATTGGTGATAATTTATTTATCGCTCAATTCGATCATGTTATTTAATTCATGGCAATTATGGATGAAAAATAATATCGCCCAAATGTCTGTCAAATCTGAAAAAAAAGAAAAAAATCATTAAACGCTTAAACTTAATTCATATTTAAAATCAGTCCAGGTTATTGGAATACCCTTTATTTATGGATGAAGAAAGCTAAGTCTTGGAGATAGAGCATTGTAGTGGATCATGAATGAATTACAGTATCATCCTCAAAACTATTATGTCCAATCCGCCGATAGGGTGAAATAGCCTTTGGGTGACTGTGTTGTTTAAAATATAAAATTACATCTAAAAAAATAAGAGGATAAATACAAAACATAATAATAATAATAATAATAATAATAATAATAATAATAATAATAATAATAATAATAAGCTAAAACATGAAAGATTCTGTACAATACCTGTAATGATTGTTTCCACTAGTACACAGGAGAAACCTCGAAAAATTTAATAAAATATTATATGAACAGAAAAGAGATCATTTACAAAAAGAACATTAAAATCATGCCAGAGACATCGTTAAAATTAGGAATCAACAAAATAGTTTCCCCTAAAGACATAATTACGAATGTACATTACTATCTGAACATAGACAAACTGGAATTATTATCCATTTAGAAACATAAAGCAAGAATTAAGATTTTTCAGGAAAGCTTGTTACTTTCTTGAAACTTCGAATGGATGAATCGTCTTTCCTTCAATTCGGAACACAACAAATTTATTATTATGCAAATTAATTGAAACAACTATTTTAGTTTCCTTTCTTTCACCATACGGTCACTTTTAGGCCAACTGGAATGAACGGGTGTAATCGATTTCTAGTTTTTTTCTCAGATTAGTTCAATTGCAGTAATGTACAGTAATATGAATCATTTTTCGGGTTGTATGATGAGATTTGTTTGGCCTTGAAAAATAATACGTCAGCAGTGATTTTATCAGATTTTCATCAAGCACAACACTATTGTCTCGACTGTCGATTAGCTGTCCTATAGACATTGTCAGCAATGGACGTTAGTCCAAGGAGTGTATGAAAATTGTAACACAGCACCAATACAATAGCAAGCCTTAATAGTGAGCAAATCAAAGTACTAGCCACTAGCTCGGAAAATCTCCTGATTTAAAACCAATCGAGTATCTAGGGTCAACCTGAAATGGAAACACTTCGTAGAATGAACATATGAAGTACTAACATGTGCACTGGGTTAGGTTTCATTGGAAATATACGAAAAATTTAAATAATAAGGGAATCATTCGTATTGTTTCGATTAATATGTATAAGGGTGTATATTAACGTTGGTATAAATAGTCGAATGTATGTGAAACATGATTAAGACAAAAGTAAAAGCTCCAGAATTTCTTTCTTCGTTTTCTCTATATCTCATTTTCTGATGGAAGTATAATAAAAGTGAAAACTATTTATAGACGTTTCCTATTTGTTATATATCTTATCGTTCTGTCGCATTCTGATCCATATTTGATTTATATTTTATCGCAACTTATCTATCTATCTATCTATCTATCTGTCTGTCTGTGTGTCTGTCTGTCTCAGTCTGTTCATACTTATCTATCTCAATCTGTTCATATCTATCTATCTATCTATCTCTCTGTCTTAGTCTGTTCATATCTATCTCAGTCTGTTCATATCTATCTATCTATCTATCATAATCTCATATGTCTCAGCATATTTCAGTTTTTCATGCTTATTCAGCGAGAACTATCTGAAACAGACTTTCTATCTATCTATCTATCTATCTATCTATCTATCTATCTATCTATCTATCTATCTGTCTGTCTGTCTGTCTGTGTGTCTGTCTGTCTCAGTCTGTTCATATTTATCTATCTCAATCTGTTCATATCTATCTATCTATCTATCTATCTATCTATCTATCTATCTATCTATCTATCTATCTATGTCTGTTCATATCTATCTATCTACCTATCTATCTATCTATCATAATCTCATATGTCTCAGCATATTTCAGTTTTTCATGCTTATTCAGCGAGAACTATCTGAAACAGACTTTCTATCTATCTATCTATCTATCTATCTATCTGTCTGTCTGTCTGTCTGTCTGTGTGTCTGTCTGTCTCAGTCTGTTCATATTTATCTATCTCAATCTGTTCATATCTATCTATCTATCTATCTATCTATGTCTGTTCATATCTATCTATCTAACTATCTATCATAATCTCATATGTCTCAGCATATTTCAGTTTTTCATGCTTATTCAGCGAGAACTATCTGAAACAGACTTTCTATCTATCTATCTATCTATCTATCTATCTATCTATCTATCTATCTGTGTGTCTGTCTGTGTGTCTGTCTGTCTCAGTCTGTTCATATTTATCTATCTCAATCTGTTCATATCTATCTATCTATCTATCTATGTATGTTCATATCTATCTATCTATCTATCATAATCTCATATGTCTCAGCATATTTCAGTTTTTCATGCTTATTCAGCGAGAACTATCTAAAACAGACTTTCTATCTATCTATCTATCTATCTATCTATCTATCTATCTATCTATCTGTGTGTCTGTCTGTGTGTCTGTCTGTCTCAGTCTGTTCATATTTATCTATCTCAATCTGTTCATATCTATCTATCTATCTATCTATGTATGTTCATATCTATCTATCTATCTATCATAATCTCATATGTCTCAGCATATTTCAGTTTTTCATGCTTATTCAGCGAGAACTATCTGAAACAGACTTTCTATCTATCTATCAATCTATCTATCTATCTATCTATCTATCTAGGAAAGAATGAGAATGGAAACTTCTGTGAGGGAGTTTGCGCGTGTGATGCTATTACATTTGTGTGTTTATACTGTTATATTATATTTTATTATACACTGATCCGGTGTTTGCTGCTTCGCGACGCCAACCACTAATGTTATGCGTATCGCTCAATAATATTTAAAGTGCAAAACCTTTAACCAATATAAATTCACATATATCCAATTGTCAACAATGAATGCAGAAATATACGAGGAAGTTATCTACCACAAATAGGCAGCTTCCGTAAACTTGAAGAAATCTATTACGGCGAATATGACAAACTCGTGAAAGTTGTTTAGATGAATAGAGAAAAAAAAAACCTTTTCAAGGCAAACCTATTAAGGATATGCGGTTGTTGAGAGTAAAGAAAAATGGTTACAAATGGTACGTGCAAGCCAACGAACGCACACACTTAAAGATGCATATAAATACGCAGTTACGGACACACACATATAGGCGCGTGGGCGCGCAAACACACACAGATATATATATAAATTACATTACAAACATACACACATATATTGAAATTACGTATCATACACAAACACACGCACACAGGTACACTTACGCGCAATCATACATGGGTGTGCGCACAGACACAGTCACACACACACACACACACACACACATATATATATATATATATCAAACACACAGAGAAAATATTCAAATTACGTAACTCTCTCCCACACAAGTGCGCGCGTGCACACACACACGCACACACATACACACACACACACACACACACACACACACACACACACATATATATATATATATATATATATATATATATATATATATATATGATGAAATATTGTTTTAATGTATGTTATATTTGTTGGCTTAACTGCTCAGTATACGGGACAGAGCATTTGTAAATATAAAAATGGACATTGAAGTCAAAACACCGAACCGCTAATATGTTTCATACTAAACGTAATAGTCACCAGGAAATTAACTGTCGCCTCTTAGTCTTGACTTCAATGTCCATATATATATATATATATATATATATATATATATATATATATATATATATATATATATATATATATATATGTGTGTGTGTGTGTGTGTGTGTGTGTTGTCTTCATAACATACCTCAACACAGTATTTAGACTTTTATAGAACATTCTGTATTAAAAATGTTTCAAACAATATAATTCGGATTATTAAAAAAAATTGTTCACTAATTATGAAAAAAGGGACGAAATACTTTAGAATAAAATATTATTCTCATCTTTCATTTTACTAGATCACCCATAAATCCGTTGTGTTCCTGTAAAAAAAGACAAAAAACAAAAAGAACTTCATGATATAAACATATGGAGAAATAAATTATTAATTTTATTATTATTTAGACAAACAACAGATTTTCAGAATGAACAAAAACTTAACAGTAGTCCCGTGATGACAATTTATACAACCTTGAGTATTTACCATATTATAATTTCCAAAATTGAAAGTCTTTAAAAAAAAACCTCAAAATAATCGAAAACAATCAATAATTGTCTCCCAATGGAGATTTATATTTACTGAAATATCATTATGGATTCTTTACTTTTGTAGAATTAATTCAATGGTAATTCTTTCAAAATAATTATATTCTTAATATGCATGTTTGTTTCTTACTCAAATTTATTTTAAAATATGTAATGGCGGCAAGCAAATGAGCAGTTATATATTTATTTAACATCAAGTCAGTGGCCCAATATTCTAGTCATAAAAATTACGTTTACCCCCCGCATATAGTGTCTTCATCTATCAATTTCTTGCCAAACGGCAGATATATTTGTCAATAATAAAGTTGTAATTTAGTGCAGCATCTTACTTATAAAACGCAGATTGTGTGTGTGTGTGTGTGTGTACGTTTATATATTGGATCGGATTTCCTACATTTTTGAACCGATTTCAACATAACTTCACAGGACTACCTTGTGGTGGTTCTGACAGCGCCTAAAATTGGAAAAACACAATTGCTTTTTGCACGAAATCAATTTGAAAACACGATTAAATGCATTAATGAAAAGGGGACAACTCATATCGAGTTATACTTATTAATATCGAGTTATCGAATTATACTTATTATAAAACCCAGGTTGATTGTGTGAGTGTGTGTGTGTTTGTGTGTGTGTGTGTGTTGGTTTATATATGGGATCGGATTTCCTACATTTTTCAACCGATTTCAACAATAAGAAACACTACCTGCCAAAAAAAAAGTGAGGTTTTGTTGAAATCGGTTGAAAAATGTGAGAAATCCGATCCCACATATAAACTAACACACAGACACAAACAACCTGGGTTTTATAATTAGTATAACTCGATATGAGTTGTCCCCCTTTCAGTCTGGCGACAGAAACGTTTTTTTATTGTGTTTTCAAATTGATTTCGTGCAAAAACAATTGTGTTTTCCCAATTTTGGGCGCTGTCAGAACCACCGCAAGTTAATTTTACGTAATCCTGTGAAGTTTTGTTGAAATCGGTTGAAAAATGTAGGAAATCCGATCCAATATATAACGTACAGACACACACACGCAATCTGCGTTTTATAATAAGTAAGATATATATATATATATATATATATATATATATATATATATATATATATATATATATATATATATATGGTACGATAAATAAAATATTTGTTACATAGCTGATTGTTGTATTATTCAGCATCTCAATTCTGTAGTTTCGCAGACGATTCCATTTTGTATTAGTTCAGTGCACTCGTCAGGATTTTTCAGCAATTATATGTGCAGCGACATATATAATAATAATAAAATTTTTACGTAGATCATTTTTTAATAACTATCAATTATTTTTTGATGAATATAAAGTCGCTTTTCACATTATTTCTAATGGAAATTTGATGCAGTTTCATGTATAAATCTGGCGAAAAAGTATAGCAGTTAGAAAATAAACCTGAAAAACCATTCCCCTCTAACATATGGTTTATCAATAAATACATAATGAAAGAAAGAGCTTTCAAAAGAATGGGCGTCTTCTGTATAAGACGAAAATAAAAGCTGCGATGAGTAAATTTACGTTATTTTATATTATGAATTTCGCGCATGCGCGTTTTTTGTTTTGGCGTTTCGAATGCATAGTATAGTAGGTTATGTTGAGCACCGTCTGTAAAAAAAAGAGCACCATGATGTAATCCACACTACTTTCGTAACGACATGCCGTAGTGCTTGCCATTAGCGTCGGAAGCTCCAATACGAACAATTTAGAGTGCATGGGTGTCAATTTCAGGAGACTTCAGAGGATTCGGAAAGAGTTGGATGTATCTAATGGTGATTATCAAGGTGTTTTTGAGAGATCGTTTGTGATGGCTAAGTTATGCTTCAATTCATCTTCGCATAGAGCCCCAGACTCAACACGGAACTCGACATCAAATGTATTGAGGAGTTAGTGCTGCCCTGCGTGAAGAGAGTGTCTGCAAGAAGAACCTATATCTCTCAAAATGACCCTACACCATACCACACAAGCAGGAGAACCCAGTCATAGCTCTCTTTAGAATTTCTGCAACCATATCACGCCTTACATCTGGTCACCTAACTCCTCAGACTACAAGCACATTGATTATTTTCTGCGGGGTGCAGTTGAGCGAGTGAGCTACGAAAATCATTGCAACACCAAAGATGAACTGAATGCAAAGATTATGGCAGCACCCACTAAGCCCTCACAGACCGTCCAGAAGAGATACAGAATAATCCGAAGACGGCTTGAGTATGTGGTTGATGCCAATGGTGATTTTATTATATAAATTTACTCTTTAGTATTTTCAGATTATTTTTTTTTTGTGTAATTTTGGTAAATATATATGTTAAAATGAGATGTCAATGATATTTTCAATTTTTCTCGTTAAGACGACAACTTAACGATCGCACTCCGTACAGCATTAAATAATAATAAAAGAGAGTTTATGGGTTCGTTATGAAAAGTATACGCCATTAAAAAAAACGAAAAATCATTGGATGAAATCATGGAACGAATGTATTGCATAAAATAAGAACAAAATTCAACAAGAAAAGAAAAATAGAATGAAATGATAGTCATAAATACATACATGAGAAACATCTCTCCACTTATTAGCATTTTTGTCTGTTTTTCATTCAGAATTTTATTTTTTCCATAAGTTATACCCGATCAAACGCTCTGCTCTCAGCTCATAACTAATTATTAACGCTAGCTTCACAGTTACAGCCTCTTTTTCACACGTGGCAAATATAAATTTTGTATATTTTACCTGTCTTGCAAAATTGCCTGTCCCTGTGTACAATCATATGACGTTTGAGACCCGCGACAGATTTACAAACCTTGTCACAAAACTCGCACAAATAAATTGCAGATCTTTCTGGTAGCGCTGCATCCACATAAATTTGCACCTGGCCTCTCTGGTAGGATCTCACGTGACTGAATAGACCAATCGCTGAGTGGGTGACAAATACTGCAAAGTGTTGGTGTGAAACTAACACTGGGGCAGATTCGATTTCTCCCTTCCTAATGGCGCGCTTTTTGTTGAAAGGCTCAATTCTCTTCTTCAAGTTTGTTGCAGAATTACAAAATGAAATTTTATCCAAAGAGTTCTATGTCCAGCATCAGTTCCCCAGTCTATAACATTAACGCCAAAAGTTAATCTTGTTGGAGACATACATACATACATACATACATATATGGTGGCTGTAGGTTATGTCCGTGCGGTTCTTAAGGTCGCATGCAGTTTGCACAGCACTACATCGACCCTCACCACAAAACCACATTGTCCAGTGACAAGCAGTTCCAAGATACATAGTGTGACCATGAGTCAGTTTTTCTATCAGTTTCCTTCTCCTGGGAGACTCCAAAACGCTTGGGCTATTTCTATGGCCTCACGCAGAGATCGCTAGATGGCCGTTAACCTCTCAAAGAGGTTCTAACGCACTTTGAAAGGTCTGGTTTTTGTCGGGCACATTTCTCACCAGGAAGGTCTGGTGAGGAAACGGTTTAGATGAAGATTGCCGAAACACGCAACATCCCCGTAGCATCCCATCAGATTTACCATACATATCATACATAGATACATAATATAAGGTTGTTGCAAAAATAATGACGTAATAATGTCGTTTTTTGACGTTAAAAATACGTCAAAAAACGACATGATTACGTCATTATTTTGCACCAACCTAATAGTGGGCCACCCGTATTTGAGGACCCGTATTTGTAGACGCTCGCTCATTTTTGTGTTTGTTCAACACCCACAGAGCCCACATATGCTTTACACTGCAACTATGCTGAGTAGATATTAGTTGCAGTTTGTGGGAGAGAGCGTGTTTTCTAACGTGATCAACAATTTGATCAAGCCCACGATGACATGTGGCTTCGGCGGCCGACAAGAGTTACGTCTACCCAATTTCACTCACAAGGTTTGGGTCAATCCGTGGTTTGGCTTTCAGGAAATTTCCAAAGGAGCCGCACGCAGGGATCGACCTCGATCCAGCCCCATAACATCAGGAAGTCGCCTTCCTGACAAATCGTGCATGGTGAGATTCGAACCTGTGTCTCATGGTTAGAGCAAACGTTCTAAACACTCGGACATACATATACATACATATATATATATATATATATATATATATATATATATATATATATATATATATATATATATATATATATATATATATATATATATATGAAGAAAGATAGAAAGGAAGAAAAAATATAGGCTTCATAGGAAAGCATCAGGAGAACAACGGATAATGAAAAAGTGGAAGAAATATTTCCACGTGAAGTGAAAAAAAAAAGAATAGAAAGACAGAAAGAAAGACGACCAGAGAGCAAATATAGGTACGTGGACTACATGATAGAAATCCTTCATTAAAAAAAAAGATTCTTATCCAGGCTTCAGATGGAATCGTGTCACGTCTAAAGAATAAATAAGACTATTGAATTTTTCTCAGTCATCCAGAGTATTTATTTGAATTTGAATTCGAACATCAGCCAAAAGCAATTCCTCATATTTAATATCAAGCGATACGAGACATAATAAACAAGGCGTTCTGTACAGCAAGCTTCCTCGCAGGCCAATGGTTACAGGCAACGAATTTGATACCCACTGGGATATTTGCAGTTATAGTTTTGTGTCAGTCTGACCTATCCTTAACAAATAACTATTACATATTGACAAAGCTCAGATTGGCACGAAACGCTCGCATGTGAGTCGAATGACCAGCGTAGAACTGCCTCGTGAGGATGGCATAGATTGACGAAAAAGAATGTGAGGGTGTGACGGATAGAGAAAAAAAAATAAAGAGGGGAAAATCAAACAAAAAAAAAACAGGAAGTTTCGGTTAATGGATGAGGGGAGGATACGTACTATAGAATCAATACATCATTCTTCAAATTGATTTCTCCAGAGCCGACTTGCACGAAAACGATTGGATGCAAAATTAGCGGGGTCAGATAAGCATTTGCTGGCCAGGCAGAGATAATCCTTACCCCTGGTGCCTGCAGGACGCTGACTAAACGCTACTTGACGTGACCCACAGTTGCTTCTTTTCACACCGTCTATGCTATTTGCCAGCTCAGATGATGAAGAATGCTAGTCATGTTGTTTAATATAATTTGGTTGATAGATAAGAGACGGGGGCAGGACAAAATGTCATGAACGTACGTTTTATCTTCTGAAATATGACAGAATCAATAATATTTATAAAATGTTAATAAATGCACTTGCAGATTATAAAACATACCGTACGGGTTTAATATTTGTGGAATGTTGTGAACTATATAGTACGTCTTAATATGTCCTTAAAATTAAAAAAAAAATATTGCTCGGTTTACACAATATTCAGGCTTTTTTCTTTATAATCAGAAATAAAATATGTATATAGTTAGTAACAAGTATCATATTTCTGTTCTATAGAGGCACATAATGACAATTTTAAATCGAAAAAATCAGAAAATTTAGAAATTAACTGATAGACAGATGCGTATATATATATATATATATATATATATATATATATATATATATATATATATATATATATATCACAATGAATCGTTCATGCAAAAAGTAGATTAGTAAAGGTAATAATATAAAATGGCAAAATTCCTTCGCTAACAAAATTTTAAAGGTAAAAATCTAAAAATTTTAAAGGTGCAAACTACAAATCACTCAATGAATGTCATGATTCCTCTTTTTAAAAATTATAAGCTGTATAAGGTCTTTCTTAAATGTGAATGGAAATAATTTCCATGCCTGAGGATGACTGAATGTACAGTCGAAAGTACTTGCGTATTTAGGAAAGACTTTATACAGCTTAGGATGGAGGTTCCAAAGTCGTCGGGAGGCGATTCTATTGAAGAAATTTACTCTTTAGTATTTCAAGACATTGTTTTGTGTAATTTTGGTAAATAATGTAATGTCAGTTTTATTTTTGTGTTTGCGTAATTTAGACAATTTATACATCGCACACAGCATGTGTTCATATATATATATATATATATATATATATATATATATATATATATATATATATATATTATAATATTAGGTTGGTACAAAAATAATGACGTCATAATGTCGTTTTTTGACGTATTTTTAACGTGAAAAAACGACATTATTACGTCATTATTTTTTCACCAACCTAATAATAATAATAATAATAATAATAATAATAATAATAATTATTATTATAATTCTCTCCTATATCTCACTGCGTGCATATGTATTTTAGTCTGTTCATGCATCCATATTTATCTATCTAGCTATCGATATATATATATATATATATATATATATATATATATATATATATATATATATATATATATATATATATATATATATATATATATATATCAAATATGTGGTGCAGTTCAATTTATATTACAATGAATCATTCATACAAAATGTAGATTAGTAAAGTTAATGATATACAATGGCGAAATACCATTTGCTAACAAAATCCGCTCGTACGCCTGACGACGATGAACGTATCTACGGGCTGTCGGAGACGTTCCACATCTTAGCAAATGTCAAGTGTCACAAGTATGTCGTAAATCTCATAGTACTACATGGAGGGTACTTTAATACGAGATCCAGTATCCGTATTTGAAAAGTGTGCAAAGTCTGTCGCTCTCGTGGAAGAAATTTTACCGATGGTTTATTGCATAGTGTAAGTTACAGAATAAGCGTTTGGTTAGCAGGGTTAAATTACTGTTTTCAAGTTACTAACCAGAAACTTCTCTATCTAAGTTATGTAGCAGGAAAGGCTATATGGCAGTCTCGTGTAGCATATAAGTTCGATTCCTGACGGAGGAGTCATATTTTCATTAGGATTTCTCAGACATTCAGGCCGGTAAATATTGTTAATACTGTTTATTATAAAGAGAACATATACTTCAAAAACTTGTATCTATATTTGTAACGTATAAACAAAAAATATAGTAAAATAATTTTCGGAGTTAGTCCATTTCGTTATATGTGTGTATATATATATATATATATATATATATATATATATATATATATATATATATATATATATATATATATATATATATATAGAGAGAGAGAGAGAGAGAGAGATGTGTATGTGTGTGTGTGTTAAGATATTTATGCTTATACATTGTTTTTATAGATACCAATATTTAAGTAAATGCTCAGTTTTATGATAAACAGTATTAATAACACATACCGGCCTGAATTTTAATACTGTTTACTATAAAACAGAGCATTTACTTAAATATTTGTATTTATAAAAAGAATATATAAACATACAAATGTCTTAAAATAATTGTCGGACTTTGTCCATTTCATAATTCATATATATATATATATATATATATATATATATATATATATATATATATATATAACGATCGAAAATAGCGTGAAACCCAGGGTCACAAACTCACATCAATTCAACTATATATATATATATATATATATATATATATATATAACTGAATTAATACAAAAGGAAAACTCATCTTACCCAACCCGACTTCTCCTCAGATGGATTTTTTTCACGTCAAATGTAAGTAATCAATTGTTCTTGTTTTGCAATAATATCCTTTATTTTGAGGTGATAAATTCCATCAGGTTAGGTAATGCGTCAGTACCATTTATTTGCATTAACATTTCACTTCTATATTTTTACTTTTCCTGGGTATTTACCCAAACACATAAAAATTTTCAAACACACTACACACACACATGCACACACATGCACACACACACGTGTGTGTGTGTGTGTGTGTTTGTGTGTGTGTCCTGAAAGGTATTATATGAAATGATGTATTCACATATAACATTGAAGATGGGCTTTCAATATTTCAATGATAGTGTGTTTTCCAAATAATTCGATTTTAATTAATATTGAAATAAGCTGTAAGAATAAGAAATATCTTTTGCTAACTTCCGTTTCGTTTACCTCAAGTGCAAACACAAGTGAAACAGAAAAAAAAGAAAAAAGAATTCACACCGAGAAGAGAACATACTGAACTTGGGAATGTCTTTTCTATTGTGATTAAGTTTGGTTCGAAATGCAAAAAAAAAAGCGACTGCGCAAACATTGCAAAAATGGAAGGCATTTAAAATTTACTTCTTACTGTGTCTCTTGCAACGCTCGTGTCAATGCGTACTTCCTGAAATACCTAATTACTTTAAAGCGGCAAACCTTTTTTTAATGATATCTTTATTAGAGAGTCCTGAACGTTTTATTAATTGGATTTCTGTGGCCTTCTATAATGTTAGTGAAAAATACCGTATGTTTATCTTCTTGAAGGAGATCATTTTAATGACGAAGGGTTCTCAACCTAACCAAATACAGGCTTACATTTTCTTTGAAAATTTACTTGAGAAACACTGGTAAATTCGGAACAAATTTGCGTTACTGAGCCCCAATTTAAGACCCATTTTCAAGCATTTGCATTAGTCCACCTGCTTCAGAAAAACATAACCCATGTAAAAAATAGTCAGGATTTTGTTGGGACGCTGTAAATCCAAAGGAAAATTAAGTGATAATTTGAAGCTTTAAGCATATGTTTAATTGAAAATAATACAACGTCTAAAATTCCAAATAAATGTCACGCATATCTGAGTGAAATTCTAATACAGTTACAATAGTTATTTTTACGGAAAGTCAGGACCTATATTCATCAAATTATCTCTAAATGACAGCAGAATAATCATCATTGAACTTTTAAAAGGTGAGAGAGATAAAATAACGCTCGATAGGGCGAATTATAAGCAAGATTAGTATAATTGTACATTCGATTAATCTTCATTCAAACAATTTACAATTCGAATAAACGTTTTTCGAATAATTATTTTCGAACAGTTATTTCGAATAGTGTTCACATAATATAATTATTATGAGCTACGAAAGAGAGAAAATTTGTAGAGAGCCATAATGGCCCACATCCTAAATGGTCAAATCATATAAAAGAAGAACAAGTAGCAGTCATCAATAATATTTTTATCATAAAGATCTTGATACTGATCTTCAGTGACGTATTGGAAACTCTCAAATCGCTCATAAGTAAGATAACGGAAATTAAATTACATCATTGAAAATCTGAAGATTCTATCACAGATTTTTTATAAGGATTACTTAAATTCATTCCAGTTAAAGATTTTCTGATTTTTTCCAATCATAAAATAGAGCAATACAATTACACAGGGCTTCGCAAACTGGTTCGTGATGACCAACTTCGATGGGCCAGATAGCTTGCCAGAAAGCCAGAATTCAGCTTACTCAAACAAATTCTATTTTCAGAGCTTGATATTGTTGATTCAAGAATCTGCTCAAAAATACTTCGCTGAAGACAAATCAAACCTGTCAATTGGGAAACAGATGCTGCAGAAGAAACCAATCCTAGAAGCGCAGTCTACGAAAAATAAACATACTTCGATAACGCAAGACGACAAATTGAAGAGACCAGAAGAGCCTAAAGAAAAGCCGTTGCCCTTCATGACCTGAACCACGGGGTGGCTACGGACGTATCATCAGATCTATCATACGACTCATTTCATTCAGAAAGAATGTCGATGTGTACCTCATTACAGAGCAAGGAGCTTCGCCAACAAACGATTTTCAAGGACGTTATCATGTTTTATTCATAACTTCGAAGAATATAATTACACTGCTATTATCCTGAAGCATTACATCCAAGGACATTATAATGTTTCCATTCATAACTTAGAAAATATAATTACACTGCTATTATCCGTAAGCATTACATCCAAAGACATTATAATGTTTCCATTCATAACTTAGAAAATATAATTACACTGCTATTATCCTGAAGCATTACATCCAAGGACATTATAATGTTTCCATTCATAACTTAGAAAATATAATTACACTGCTATTATCCGTAAGCATTACATCCAAAGACATTATAATGTTTCCATTCATAACTTAGAAAATATAATTACACTGCTATTATCCTTAAGCATTACATCCAAGGACATTATAATGTTTCCATTCATAACTTAGAAAATATAATTACACTGCTATTATCCTTAAGCATTACATCCAAGGACATTATAATGTTTCCATTCATAACTTAGAAAATATAATTACACTGCTATTATCCTTAAGCATTACATCCAAGGACATTATAATGTTTCCATTCATAACTTAGAAAATATAATTACACTGCTATTATCCTTAAGCATTACATCCAAGGACATTATAATGTTTCCATTCATAACTTAGAGAATATAATTACACTGCTATTATCCTTAAGCATTACATCCAAAGACATTATAATGTTTCCATTCATAACTTAGAAAATATAATTACACTGCTATTATCCTTAAGCATTACATCCAAGGACATTATAATGTTTCCATTCATAACTTAGAAAATATAATTACACTGCTATTATCCTTAAGCATTACATCCAAGGACATTATAATGTTTTCATTCATAACTTAGAAAATATAATTACACTGCTATTATCCTTAAGCATTACATCCAAAGATATTATAATGTTTCCATTCATAACTTAGAAAATATAATTACACTGCTATTATCCTTAAGCATTACATCCAAGGACATTATAATGTTTCCATTCATAACTTAGAAATATAATTACACTGCTATTATCCTTAAGCATTACATCCAAGGACATTATAATGTTTCCATTCATAACTTAGAAAATATAATTACACTGCTATTATCCTTAAGCATTACATCCAAGGACATTATAATGTTTCCATTCATAACTTAGAAAATATAATTACACTGCTATTATCCTTAAGCATTACATCCAAGGACATTATAATGTTTCCATTCATAACTTAGAAAATATAATTACACTGCTATTATCCTTAAGCATTACATCCAAGGACATTATAATGTTTCCATTCATAACTTAGAAAATATAATTACACTGATATTATCCTTAAGCATTACATCCAAAGACATTATAATGTTTCCATTCATAACTTAGAAAATATAATTACACTGCTATTATCCTTAAGCATTACATCCAAGGACATTATAATGTTTCCATTCATAACTTAGAAAATATAATTACACTGCTATTATCCTTAAGCATTACATCCAAGGACATTATAATGTTTCCATTCATAACTTAGAAAATATAATTACACTGCTATTATCCTTAAGCATTACATCCAAGGACATTATAATGTTTCCATTCATAACTTAGAAAATATAATTACACTGCTATTATCCTTAAGCATTACATCCAAGGACATTATAATGTTTCCATTCATAACTTAGAAAATATAATTACACTGCTATTATCCTTAAGCATTACATCCAAGGACATTATAATGTTTCCATTCATAACTTAGAAAATATAATTACACTGCTATTATCCTTAAGCATTACATCCAAGGACATTATAATGTTTCCATTCATAACTTAGAAATATAATTACACTGCTATTATCCTTAAGCATTACATCCAAGGACATTATAATGTTTCCATTCATAACTTAGAAAATATAATTACACTGCTATTATCCTTAAGCATTACATCCAAGGACATTATAATGTTTCCATTCATAACTTAGAAAATATAATTACACTGCTATTATCCTTAAGCATTACATCCAAGGACATTATAATGTTTCCATTCATAACTTAGAAAATATAATTACACTGCTATTATCCTTAAGCATTACATCCAAGGACATTATAATGTTTCCATTCATAACTTAGAAAATATAATTACACTGCTATTATCCTTAAGCATTACATCCAAGGACATTATAATGTTTCCATTCATAACTTAGAAAATATAATTACACTGCTATTATCCTTAAGCATTACATCCAAGGACATTATAATGTTTCCATTCATAACTTAGAAAATATAATTACACTGCTATTATCCTTAAGCATTACATCCAAGGACATTATAATGTTTCCATTCATAACTTAGAAAATATAATTACACTGCTATTATCCTTAAGCATTACATCCAAGGACATTATAATGTTTCCATTCATAACTTAGAAAATATAATTACACTGCTATTATCCTTAAGCATTACATCCAAGGACATTATAATGTTTCCATTCATAACTTAGAAATATAATTACACTGCTATTATCCTTAAGCATTACATCCAAGGACATTATAATGTTTCCATTCATAACTTAGAAAATATAATTACACTGCTATTATCCTTAAGCATTACATCCAAGGACATTATAATGTTTCCATTCATAACTTAGAAAATATAATTACACTGCTATTATCCTTAAGCATTACATCCAAGGACATTATAATGTTTCCATTCATAACTTAGAAATATAATTACACTGCTATTATCCTTAAGCATTACATCCAAGGACATTATAATGTTTCCATTCATAACTTAGAAAATATAATTACACTGCTATTATCCTTAAGCATTACATCCAAGGACATTATAATGTTTCCATTCATAACTTAGAAAATATAATTACACTGCTATTATCCTTAAGCATTACATCCAAGGACATTATAATGTTTCCATTCATAACTTAGAAATATAATTACACTGCTATTATCCTTAAGCATTACATCCAAGGACATTATAATGTTTCCATTCATAACTTAGAAAATATAATTACACTGCTATTATCCTTAAGCATTACATCCAAGGACATTATAATGTTTCCATTCATAACTTAGAAAATATAATTACACTGCTATTATCCTTAAGCATTACATCCAAGGACATTATAATGTTTCCATTCATAACTTAGAAATATAATTACACTGCTATTATCCTTAAGCATTACATCCAAGGACATTATAATGTTTCCATTCATAACTTAGAAAATATAATTACACTGCTATTATCCTTAAGCATTACATCCAAGGACATTATAATGTTTCCATTCATAACTTAGAAAATATAATTACACTGCTATTATCCTTAAGCATTACATCCAAGGACATTATAATGTTTCCATTCATAACTTAGAAATATAATTACACTGCTATTATCCTTAAGCATTACATCCAAGGACATTATAATGTTTCCATTCATAACTTAGAAATATAATTACACTGCTATTATCCTTAAGCATTACATCCAAGGACATTATAATGTTTCCATTCATAACTTAGAAAATATAATTACACTGCTATTATCCTTAAGCATTACATCCAAGGACATTATAATGTTTCCATTCATAACTTAGAAAATATAATTACACTGCTATTATCCTTAAGCATTACATCCAAGGACATTATAATGTTTCCATTCATAACTTAGAAATATAATTACACTGCTATTATCCTTAAGCATTACATCCAAGGACATTATAATGTTTCCATTCATAACTTAGAAAATATAATTACACTGCTATTATCCTTAAGCATTACATCCAAGGACATTATAATGTTTCCATTCATAACTTAGAAAATATAATTACACTGCTATTATCCTTAAGCATTACATCCAAGGACATTATAATGTTTCCATTCATAACTTAGAAAATATAATTACACTGCTATTATCCTTAAGCATTACATCCAAGGACATTATAATGTTTCCATTCATAACTTAGAAAATATAATTACACTGCTATTATCCTTAAGCATTACATCCAAGGACATTATAATGTTTCCATTCATAACTTAGAAAATATAATTACACTGCTATTATCCTTAAGCATTACATCCAAGGACATTATAATGTTTCCATTCATAACTTAGAAAATATAATTACACTGCTATTATCCTTAAGCATTACATCCAAGGACATTATAATGTTTCCATTCATAACTTAGAAAATATAATTACACTGCTATTATCCTTAAGCATTACATCCAAGGACATTATAATGTTTCCATTCATAACTTAGAAATATAATTACACTGCTATTATCCTTAAGCATTACATCCAAGGACATTATAATGTTTCCATTCATAACTTAGAAAATATAATTACACTGCTATTATCCTTAAGCATTACATCCAAGGACATTATAATGTTTCCATTCATAACTTCAAAAAATACAATTACACTGATATTATCATTATGCAT
This sequence comes from Acanthosepion lycidas, assembly GCA_963932145.1. Classification (NCBI taxonomy): domain Eukaryota; kingdom Metazoa; phylum Mollusca; class Cephalopoda; order Sepiida; family Sepiidae; genus Acanthosepion; species Acanthosepion lycidas. The sequence goes on from OZ010595.1 coordinate 61,259,172, forward strand.
TCTATGTAACGGATTTTGTAATATTTTCATTAATAAGTTAGAAAGATATAGCAACACTCTTGTTATCATCATACATTTTTTATAATAATGAAATCATATATTTTAGCAATTAGGAATACAGTATCAATCATTTGCAGGAGGTAATTAGAATAAATGTGAGCATTATGGAGGATTTAGCTATGAATAGACATTTTTTTTTTAAATTATAACTGAAACTGGTATTTAAATTTAGAAATGGATTTAATGTTAATACTCATTGTCGAAAATTTATCTAAGAGGCGGCTTATAGTCATATAACGTTGAAACACATCAACGATCACTGAAGTTAAGTAACATCAAGACTGGTCAGTACCTCGATAGGTGTCCGCTAGAGAATACCAGGTATTATTATGTAAGTGCAGGTGGAGTAATGAATGATGGTTCCGAAATATTCATTGGAATGTCGAGATCCAATTTGTTATATTTACGCGTAAATACCCCTGAAAAACATTAATCCATATCTTCTTCTCCAGCTATGGATTAATTGCTAAACCATTATTATCTCCAAAAATATTCTTACAAAATAATTTCTGTTTTTAAATAACCTACGAATAATACGATTTTATTAATCAATCAAGGTGCATTTGGCTTGCAACAAAACGTCGGTAGACCAGTGTAATATGATGCTTTGTCATGAGATCAGTGTTTGGAAAGATGAGAAGTAATACTGGCTAGATGTGAGCTAATGCACTACAAATAACGCATAATGTATTAAAATTAACTTCACTAAAAAGTAATTCAAAATAGGAAAGGCAAACGAATAATTAAGGTAAAGAAATGTATTATATTTTAAGAGATTTTAATTAAGGAATAAAATTTTGCTATTATTATTATTATTATTATTATTATTATTATTATTATTATTATCCCTTACTTAATTATCAAGGACGTTACGCCTTGCTCACCTCATAAATAACTGACTATTTCGTTTTGAATGCGAGGGAAGACGGGAAAGACATTGCAGAAAAGCTGTTTGGTTTCAGGCAGTAAATGAAAGAAAGAAAGAAAAAACATTTATATTTATGACGGAATAGGAGAATTTCCACTGCCATGTTAAATTTGTAGAGCTCACAAGGAGCTTATACGTTCATTAACTTAAGTATTATGTTCCATCAGAAAATTAAAAGATGAAAATGGGTATTTCTTCTTCTTCTTCTTCTTCTTTTTCTTCTTCTCATTATTATTATTATTATTATTATTTTGAATGTCATATATTCTGCTTTGTATCCTGTAGAGCCTGATCCAAACTATGGTCCTTAGGCGCTATATGAGAAATGCCAGTTACCTTTCTTTGCATATACGATGTTTCTCGTAAGACTGTCTTCTGGGCAACTTGTATATTGCTTTCTGGGACATTCTTAGTAAAATTGTCCATTCCTTTCTTCATGTGGCCCAAAACTCCGATTACTATGGGTACAGCGCCAGTCTTTATTCCGTATGTGATGTTAATCTAGCTCTTCAGGTACAATTTCTCGATAATTTTTATGGATGTCTTTGTCTCCGATGGTACTGCTATGTCAATAAGCATGCAATTCCTGATTTTCTTTGTCTTCTTTGATAATAGCAAGTCTATTTGCTTTTATTGTCAGTTTGAATTTGAATGTCCCAGAAGATAGTTACATCGTTATTTTGAGTAACTGTGTCTGCTCTCATTGGTTCCGATGTTGTGCTTCTTGCATATCTTCCTGAGCACATATACCTCTGGGTACATTCATATTGTTATGTCTGTGGGTATTTTCATTTTTTGCTACTTCCTGACAATCTTGAGATAATATTATCGACAGTTTCATCATATTTTCCGCAGATCATACATTTCAGTATAGTTCCCTCCTTATTATTATTATTATTTTTATTTTCTTTGATTTCAGGCGTTTACACATTTCTTTCCGGGTCCCGCCCAGGGACCTAAGGTTAGAAATGGCATCATGACACTTCCCACTGACAAAAAAAAAAATTACATACATAAAGCCCTTTGTAAAGTGTTGGCTGTACTTGTCAGAACAATGTTTTGTATCTCCTTGAGGTATGGACTTCCAGGAATCCCTTCAATTAGTCTACTGCAATCTTTTCCAACCAGTCCTAGGGCTCCAATTACAACAAGGATTGTTAATGTGCCCATATGCCAGATATGCGAGATCTCTATTTCAAGGTCCTTGTATTTTGACAGCTCTTGGAATATATTCAAAAATACATTGCAGTAAGCAGGGACTGCTATATCAATAAGGAGGCACTGTTTTTTGTTTGTGGTCTTTAATAACAATATCTGGGCGGTTGGCTTTGATTGTTCTGTCAGTGTAAGTTATTATTATTATTATTATTATTATTATTATTATTATTATTATTATTATTATCATTGTTATTTTTCTTTTGATTTCCGGTGTGAAACATTTTGTTCCGGGTCCCTCCTAGCGACCTAATGTTAGAAATAGCATCATGGCATTTTCCACTGACACACAAAAAATAAATATTGTACATAAATAAAACTCTTCGTAAGATGTAGGCTATAATCGTGAGAACAATTTGTGTATTTCTTTAAGGCATGGGCTTCCAGGAATCCCTTCAATTAGTCTACTGGAAACTTTTCCAACAAATCCGAGGCCTCCAACTACAACGGGGATTGTTGATGTTTCCATATTCCATATTTTTGAGATTTAGTTTTCGAGGTCCTTGTATTTTGATAGATTTTTGAAGTTCTTCACAGATACATTGCAATCCACAGGGACTGCCATACCAATATGGAGACACTTTTTTGTTTGTGGTCTCTAATATTATTATTATTAATATTATTATTATTATTATTATTATTATTATAATTATTATTATTATTATTATTATTATTAATAATAATATAGTTTTTTCTCTTCGATAATTTTTTTAACTGGAGATCTTAAATTATTAGTGTTCTCTGTGAAGTCGGACAAATTAAAACAAATAGCCCCTTTTGCATAATATTTGCAGATCGAAGCAATAAGGACATATGAAGCAATGAGACAGTAGGATTTATTATGATTTTCTTAATGTTGGTCTTTATTTTTAGTGGTATAAACCTCAAAGTCCAATTGGAGCAAGTATAATGGTCGCTAGCATGAATTTCCCATATTCAGTCAACTTCAATCCGGATTTAAGTCTACATTTAAAGCTTGATTTTATGGATCCCAGGAAGCGCCAAATGCAAAAGTATATATATATATATATATATATATATATATATATATATATATATATATATATATATATATATATATATATTTATATTCCTCTTTTTTATCTCCGACGATGATGTTTGATTTGGTGGGATCAAGAATCATTATTATGACGAGTTACGTCACATTCCCAGGATTGTTTTGTGTTCATGTTTTTTTTCTCTTAGAATACCTACCACCATATGTGGAAATCTGATTTGCTATTTAACCCATAGCGATAGGATTGAATTCATGGTTTGTTTTTTTTTTCGTGTTTCCTAATGATAAATAACGTAAATAATCGCTGTTGTAATTTGAACTCTGCATGACAATTACAATTTAACCTTTGATAAGCGTTAGACTGCATATATATACTGCATGCTTGTATATTGCAAATTATTTCAATATAAAAGGTATTAGAAATCGGATAAAACTCTTGTCAGTAGTAAAGTATGTATGTGTGATACTCAGAGAATATGCCTACGATAAACTTTAATTCATTTCACCCCAAGCAAGGATGACATGCCGCAGAGATTTACAAAGAGTGAAAGTGAAAGTGAAAGAGAAGACTGAGAATAAGGAAGATTGAGGAAAGGACAAATGATGAACGGTATTCAAGAACATAAAAGATTACGATTTAGGTTGCATTTAAACTTTCGAAGATTGTATTATCATGGAAGCAACTAAACGGAAGGTAGATTCACAAACGGTAAACGCGAGAAAAGAAACTGTTGTAACTAAGGTAACGGTTGCATTTGGCTATTTCAACAGTAAACGGGCGGGACCTAAGACCTTATCTGGTAGCACGCTTAAATTAAATTAAATTCATTTAGTCCGGGCACCTTTTAAAAAAAGCCCGAACAGTTGCCATGAAAATATTTACATAAACAACTGAGAGAAGCCACGTCACATCAATGACAAAGAGACTGGAGTCGAGATGCCAAATGAGGATCGATTATATTCCAGATCATTCTTTGGATTGTTTCAAGAATCTCAATATGTATAGCAAGAGCACCACATCAGATAACAGTGTTCAATGCACGGACTAATGGTAGATTTGTAAATCTGCAAATTGAATTCTGACGAGAAAAAAAATTCTCCCACGAGGGAGTAAACAAATTTTCCTTGATGTAGATGGAGCTATTGCTCGATGTAATCGTTCATCTTCAAGTCAGTTGAAAACGTGAGGCCAAGAAGGTTCAGTTTGTTGCTCTTCAGGAGTCTTCTGTCAGACATACTGATGACAGGTAGAAATGTTTCTCTATGCTGGTTAAATGAAAGTAGTTTTGTTTGTAATCCTGATTATGAATACTTAAAGATGGGCAAAACTTTTTAACCGAGTGTACGACAACAATTTTGCAATGTTTCTACAAAATATTTAACTAGTAAAGGTTCATGAACTCTCAGCTAAACGAAACGAGAATTTGAAAATATTTTAGTTTACGTTCAGAAAAAAAAAAACACTCTCAATATTATGATGATTAATTTAAATGAAGTTTAAAAATAAGCGAGAAAACTTAGGATAAATCAAGTAAATTCATTCGTTACTAAGTTCATAGCTCAATAGCCAAATAGTGAGATTATTTTTTATACCACATTTGGAAAATGACTTTCTTTTAAAGAGAAAATATATTTCTCATCTATCAGCTGAAACCGAATTCCTGCGAGAAAAATAAAGTAGAAATGCTTTTGAATCAAAACACAGAAACGACTTTTAGCTTTTGTCTAGAAAGAAACATATCCTACCACCTTGATATCTGAGAAGTAGGGGTTTATTTTCCCAGGTTACTTCTTTTGATAATATCTTCTTTTACAGACTTGAAGTCATTTTTTCAGCAATATTCAAATACTACAAGCAATAAAAGCAGACGAATCAACTTGAGAAAAAAGTTTTTGAGATGTTTTTTTGAATCCCAAGACACGGATCAGTCAATTTTTTTTTTTATTTTTACATGCAAAAAAAAATAAATAAATGCGGCAAACAACTGTTATATCAACCATAAATTTGAGTTGAATGTTCTGCAAAGATCAAATGAAAAACTCTGTTGCCGGGAAGGATATGTTGAGTTGAAAGAACTGACACCCTGCATCTCTTAAATAATGCATTTCTCGCCACCTGTTTCATTTATTCTTTGTTAACTAGATGATTTATGGCGCCAAGCCACTGTTAACTTTTGCTCAGCCCATGACAAACATCTTGGCCAATATCAAGCAAATGAAATACATTAGAGCTGTAAAAGGAAAAGAAAAATAAAAAGTTAGAAGTCTATAGTCAATATGGAAGGATGTGAGTAACATTAATAAAAAAAAAATTCAGTTCGACTGTAATTCTAGAGAAGAAAATCAAAGGGAATGTCGACAATATATACCCATGGTAGTTTCGTTGTTTTTTTTTTTTTTTAGCTTAGAATAAACTGTTGTCTTTTCTCGTATACTGTGAGTGCAGTTTTACCGGTAAAAGCCGTTTGTTGATATTAAGGAACACATATCATTACTCTGAGAAAATGGTACATGGTATTTTCTAGAAGCACAACGATGCCATTATTTGAAGACAATCAAAATAATAACTCTTTTTGCTGGATTATGTGCGTTGCTATATTTTTATTGTTTTCTTTTTCTCAGGACCAGAAATGATAGCTACTACATTCTGACCATTTTCTCCGAAAATAAAGGAACAGCAAATTATCGACATATTTTTCATCTTTTTATTACCTCATATAAACAGCAAAAGGACCTTTGTTGACGGATCTTCTCCCCTCTTTTACTGTAGAAAGGTCGGCTATGAATGCCAATATTCGTCTGCTATCGTTCTGGCTTAGAGAAAGAACTCAATATATTTTAGCTTTTCCGATATCAAATAAGATGTATTATACGATATGTGGTCAGAGAGATTGTCTTTCGTTTTGTTTTTGTTTTTTTTACCGCCACATTGCTTACTATTCAAATACAAAAGAACCTCTAACGCTAGGTATAAAGCTTCAATACACAGCTCAATCGAGCAACAATAGTTCATTTTGAAAAGTATGTGACGTTGTTTTTCAATCAAATTTGATTTTCGAGAAAAAAACATCGTTTTCTTTGGCTTAAAAGAAGAAAAAAGACATTGTGATGATTTGGTATCATGGTTCAATTAAAAGCTTAATGCAATAAAATGGATAGAAATATTTCCTTCAAAAATGATACCACATTAAATTTTAATGATTTGCTTAATTGGTTGTTTTCGTTTAGCGACATATCAGCTTCTATGTTAAATGATATTGAACTTTTCACGGGTTTCATTTTCCTTAAAATGTCGATGATCAATAAATTAAAATTTAAAACATTTACTCAGTATAAAATCTCAGTATAAAAAATTATGATGAGTTTGACTGAATTCTAAGTAAATTCATAATACATTTTATATTTAAATTAAGTTAACAAATATGCGAGAATTTTGTGTATTTTAAGCTTCAGCTTATTAAGCAAGAGTTGTTCAGGTAACTAGACGGGGAAATAATGATAAAAGCTGGTAAACTTATTATACAGTACGAAAACTAAAAAGTTTCGAAAGAGATTCCCATAAAAGTAAGAAACTGTTATCATATTTGGTTAATTTAAAAAGATTAATTTCTTGAAAAATGATATGAAAAAAAAATTATATAGCTGTACCGGTACTAGCTCTTCGGTAAATAAATGCCTTATGTTTTCGCTATAGAAACAGATAATATCACTATTATCATTATCATATATAGATAGATAGTGTTATACTGGAACATACCTATTCTATTTTTAATAGACTCTCCCACATATAGTAAGTAGTAGTAGTAGCTCAGTGAGTTGGTTTGATTTCAGTCTGAAATCGGACGACCGGCTGACCGGTTGAACTCTCTGCCTTCGAGAGGGAAGGAACCCGAACAAGGCTACGCCGAAGGGCGTATTCTCTTTCGGGGAGGTAAACCGACCCTGAACCCGTTTATACAGGTTCAAAGGGCATATTTTTACCCGAGCCCACGGGCTCGGAGATCCCACGTTAAACCGGCCTTGTGCCACATGATGCCCTCGTTGGTGTGGGGGTGACTAAATACATTCAGTCAGTCGATGCCAAACATTAAAATATCAACCACCGCAACTAGATTGCTGCGTCATTAACTATTATTTCAAGTTCCTAACGTTTTGTACGTCGAACCAAATTTAGGACCGACTTAGTGAAATACAAGACTCCACTGTGAAACTACTCTATAACAGATAGATAGATAGATAGATAGATAGATAGATAGATAGATAGATAGATGGGCAGACATACTACAGTAATGAAAATAAAATTATATGAAGGTGGCGAACAATATAACAGCAAAACAGAACTATGAAATGTAATTAAATCAACCATGTGGAAAATTGAACCTGCTCAAGTAAATAATTTAACAAAATCAATGAACAATACATTGCTGGATGTTATTGAGAAGAGGTATTATATTAAGATGTAAATGTCTTCACAGTCTTCTTTATTTTTTTCTGTTATAGATGTTTTTCAATTGTTTATGATTTTACTACCTAGTTAACTGAAGTAAAATTCATTGTCTCGTTTTGCCGAATAAGTTCAGATTAAGTTTTTATTTTAAATGCAATAACTTTAATAAAAGATGTTGGAACTATTTAAAACTTTAACTGAAGCTGTGTTTTGATATATAATGTCATCCTTGAAATTTGAGAAAATCTTTCAAAGCAAATTCGAGTTATTGAACTTTATGCGAATGACATGACAATTCTACACAGAATGTTATATATGATTAAATCCAAACCACGTATCTGAACAATGAAAATAGAACTTACTTGGGTTTTCAGTACACAATATGAGTGACAAAGGACTAGTAACTTAAAATTAGAAATATATAATGACTGGAAAATTAAATTGATTTGTAAACTTTAATAGTCATATATATTTTTCTCATAAATATGTGAAGAAATTTTATGTAAATTCATAATTAACTTATTCTAAATTGGGAAAATTGACAGCAAGTTTTTTTTTTAAATACTTATATAAGGGTGGCAAAAATAAAATTCTTACATGCTACACATGCTTCTGAAGTACGTACCTATAGATGAACAGGAATTATTAGTAAAACTTCATGCGTTCTTCGTAAAATTAATATGAACACTTTGATGACATGATTTTAGTGTTTTTGGATATATATATATATATATATATATATATATATATATATATATATATAGAGAGAGAGAGAGAGAGAGAGAGAGAGGAAGATGATGATGTTGATGAGGAGGAGGATGATGATGAAAAAACACCTCGTTGTCGAGAATGCATCATGATATTTTTGTAAAACTAAGTTTTCCTTTGGACGGATATGGCTGTTTAACTCAGACACGCTTTTAACACCTATGCACAGAGATAGTCGATATGAGATACAAAAATGTTGATGACATTACTTCTATTCTGTGAAAGTTTACCTATCTTATCTGTCCAAGTGCTGACTTGTACATGATAAGTTCTGTGTCATGATGACTTTTCAGATAGATAGATAGATAGATAGATCGATAGATAATTGACATGGACAGATAGATAGATAGATAGATAGATAGATAGATAGATAGATAGATAGATAATTGACAGAGATAGATAGATAGATATGAATAGATTGGGATAGATATGAACAGACATGGATAGATAGATAGATAGATAGATAGATAGATAGATAGATAGATAGATAGATAGATAATTGACAGAGATAGATAGATAGATATCAATAGATTGGGATAGATATGAACAGACAGGGATAGATAGATAGATAGATAATTGACAGAGATAGATAGATAGATAGATAGATAGATAGATAGATAGATAGATAGATAGATAGATAGATAGATAGATATGAATAGATTGGGATAGATATGAACAGACAGGGATAGATAGATAGATAGATAGATAGATAGATAGATAGATAGATAGATATATAGATAGATGGATAGATAGATAGATAATTGACAGAGATAGATAGATAGATATCAATAGATTGGGATAGATATGAACAGACAGGGATAGATAGATAGATAGATAGATAGATAGATAGATAGATAGATAGATGACTGTCACATCGGTGTCGACTATCACCATAACGTTTGCGAACTAGTTGTGCTTTGAACGGAATGGCTCTTTACACCAGACAAATATATGATACAAATTTGACACAGATGTGAACCATACATTTTGTTTTTTATTAGGTATCATACATTTTTAGACGATTAACTGACATGGAAACTTTTTCACAATAGTGACATGAATTCTTAGACATTTTGTCATTTTGGATTTTATTGTTGCTCTAATACGATGGCTTCACATATGAGTTAATTTTCCTATGTTATCCAAATATGTTATCCTGTCAGAAACTTCCAAAATGAGGTCATGCATGTCACCTATATGCTCTATAAGTTCGACATCAATAACTTTTCGGGCATTTCTTTTCTGTATTTTCTTTCTCAATCGGACCCCCTCTCGAACGTAACCTTTCTTTCACCTATTTTCTTCAGCTTTGTGGTATATTCATTTGCACGGAACGCTCACTCATATGTCTGCAACGTTCAGTGATTCGTTCACGTCAACCTTATAACGCTTCTTTGGCATAGGGGCTGGTCGATTTCTGTTAACAATTTCGACAATGCTTAAGCTGCATTGAAAACGTTTTTATCGCTCATACGAACAAAATTCTCACTTCAACGCAACCTATATTTCAAACTTGTTGCTTCGATGCCGTCGCATTGACTTGCTTAAAGCGCTTATACATCACTTGATTGCATCGTTGATGAAAGCGCTCAAGCAGCTTCATGTTATCGCGATAGACAAAAAAACCGTTTGAAATTCAGAGCAATGATCATGTTAAGCATGGAACCTTGCTTTTAGTGATTTTCGAAATTCTGTTCTCTCCCAAGTCGCTTTTCCAACGTACCGAAAATATTACTGACCTTTTGAATTATCTTTACAACGTTACATTTCAATGAGCTTGGACGTGATGAAACCTTGCCGCCAATCTGCAGGATGGTGCGAAAGTCTTGTCCTTCCTACCAAAAGGTAATTAGAAAAAGAAAAGAACAATACTGTAATACGTGTGCTGGATCCAGTTTATTCACTTTCGTTGACGATCATGTGTCCATACATTTGCTAGCTGCCTCTCTTCCAAACTTCACGAGCTTGTGTCAGCCATCTGAAATAGAAAAAAATATATTATACAGGGAGGACATGACTTTCGGACCAACCTGTAGTACTACGCTTAGATTAATAAAGTCTAGGTGACAAAGAGCCTCCCAACAATAAACATTGAAATATCTGTAAAAACGCATAGATAATCGACGTTACAACGGTGGAAAATTCATTGAAGCAACTGTTCAATTCATATCATTTTATTTGATCTCTATCTATAAAAGGTAGTGTGTGTATAACAAATGCGTTGTCGCAATTTTCGACGGATTTGCACGAAAATTTACATGCACATGCTCCAAGTTAGCGGGAAGGAACAGACCGATTTTACATTTGCCAACTCCCATCGATAGTTGAAATAATCGATATTTTCATGCTTCTTCGGCAGTTTTCATGTAGTTTCCGGCCATTTTCTACTGGCCAGAGTGAGAGTCTATAGCTGGCTGCAACGAATAGGCAGGCAGATTCTGTTGGCCAGCGTGAGAGCCAACAGCTGACTGACATGAATGTTAACTAGCATGCAAAAAAATAAAAATCGCTTGCAGCATTCGTCACAAGTGTGAAAAATTTAAATCTTCATGGCACTTTACTCCAATTGGCTCATTCGTTTTCTTAAATTCAACGTTCATTCTGATTCCGCAGAAATAGGTTGGGTGTAAAAAAGTATTTGTTGTTAACATTCTTTTTTCATTCGGGTTTTCTAGTTTAGAGTCCTTTTTTAAAGCTGATCGTTTTGTGTTCATTTTGCTTAGTTCTTTTTTCGTAACAGATTTAATGTTTAGTATAGAACTTAGAAAAATTCGCAGTGTGAGATAGGCAAGAAGTAAGGCATGTAGCAACATCATCACGGCAAAGGGCACTCCTTTAAAGGCAATGAAGGGCAAAAATATTTGAAGTCAAGTGATAGCGATTGCTGTATGAGTCGTATGATTTTTGAATGAAGCACGGGCAACGCCAGGCCATGCTGCTAGTCACTACTATTTTTTGATAATTATTGTATTTTCTGAGCTATTCAATGCCTGATGAAAGCGTCCATTAAGCGCTACATACGATCGTTAGTATGAGACACAAGATCACAATCATTTGCATACATGTTTCGTATATGATTAAATGATAACATCGTCTTATTGGCATTCTCTTGAGACGAAATATATTACCAGATGTATGATAACATATAATTACGCCATCGTCCCAGTCCTTGGATGGCATGTGAAACACCATTGTAAAATTAAAGGAAAAATAGGGTTGGTTTAAGAAATTAAAAAAACGTTTCTGTTCAGAATTGTCTGACTGTGGATCTATAAACACTTTGTGAAAACCGGAGTTTACAATGGCCGTAACTATGTCGTAATAACTATACGGATATTTATCCGAATGTAAATAGAGTAATTAATAATAAATTTTCATATCATATATTCATAGAGAAATTGTTTTGAACTAAAACTTACATAAATATAGGTGTGGTTAATTTCTTAAATCTATATTAATGTACGTTTATGTTGATAACGTCCAAAATGCCAACAACATGGAAAAAATCAATACGCTTCCTGATCAAACATCCGTACGGATAAGTGTAAATAGACGATGTCTTGTACGATGTTGTCATTGTACGTATTAAAACTTTTGTCAACATAAGCGCAACCTTCCATTCATGTCCACATCCCACTAGACCAAGTTGTCGATAAGAAACAGAAGATTTCGATCAGCTTAGCGTAAGAAGCGCGCTGATCGGCCCTGCCCGCAAAAACGTTAGCTGCAGCACTTGAAAGACTTCAAAGAAATTGCGGGCCTCTTTTATCGATAGAGCTGTCAGCCTGGAGAATATGAGGGAGCTCTGGCTCTGAGAAATACCGATAGAGCCTTTATATGCTAGTCATTTCATTGAAGCCATTTTTCTTTCTTTTTTATGCAGTATCGCTTCAGAATGTGAGCGATCATGAGTATCCACAGCATTCTATCTTCGTAGCTCTATGCATTGTTTTACCATTACTCCAAGGTATTATTTAATTAAGTTAATCATTGTATCGTTTCTCTCATTTTGCCCGTCATTCATTCAGGTGGGTGTTAAATTTTCCAAGCCTTCTTTCTCTCCCGTCCTGGTTATGACGATTAAGCACATCCGCGTCCTGTGTAAGACGATAAACTACGTCCACCAGCAAGGCCTCTAATCCGGAGGTTTTGAGGAGCGTGGAAGCACCGCTTAATTGTTAGTGTTCCCAGGCCCACGCTGACCCGGGTGGTAGCATCTGATAGGGTTCCAGCTATGGGCAAATAGTTAACTCCCAACCTGGAGTCAAAACATTATGAAAGTATAAAATTATGTTTTAATACCAGAAATACTCCGTAAAAAATTACTAACAGCAATACATTTAAAAAATCAAAAACATATTACCACCAATAAATTTTGAAAAAAAATATTAAAGCTATACATTTTTGAAAAAAAAAATAGCAGCAATATGTTATGAAAAAAGAAATAAATAAATAAACATCATTTACCAGCAATGCATTTTTGGAAAAAAATTGCAAGTAATACATTTTGAAAAAAAAATTACCAGCAATCAATTTAAATTTTTGAAAAATGTTACCAGCAATACATTTTGGAAGAAAAATATATTACCAGCAGTAAATTTATAAAGAAAAAAAAAGCATTACCAGCAATACATTTATAAAGAAAAAAGTATATAACCAGCGATACATTTATGAGTTTAAAAATATTACCAGCAATAAATTGTTGTCGGCATTAAATAACTCATTAAGGCTGATTTGTCGTCAAACAAAACAACCCAAACCAGACCAAACTTCTTTCTTTTTCCCGTGCGTTTCAACTGTCTCTATTCTGATTGTAAATATAAGTTTCCTTTTCGTTATTGTTTCTTTCATACATCCTCATTTCGAACATGATTTGTTTATACTTAAAATTTTTCTATCGAAGCGCAAGATTTTCGCTTGAAAACTCATCTTCATCTAAGCGGAAATTACCAATGTTTTATACCATATTCCAAATAAAAACCGCTTTCTTTTAATCTTCTGAGAGAAATATTTTTGCCTTCCATCAGCATTGAGGTGTTAGCCTTCAGGAGAGTGATTCCTTGCATCTTCTCGGGATAACGTTTTCTGGTAGCAGGGAATAGAATCAGTACATTGAACCTATTGGTAGGTCTGCTGCTAGGAAAGTCGATTCGTTGTGTCATTCAAGACAATCTTTGTCGGCAGAATCGATACATTAGATATTTTTAAGTTTACCATTCTTCCATGGATAAACAAAAACTGGCACGTCAAAATCTATTTAATTTGTATGAATATAGTGATTGACGAAATATATTTTCGAAAAAATATTAGCGGTTAATATTCCTATTAAATTTAGCTAGCAGTTTTTAGATTCCTATAAGTTGGAATATCATAACCACGCGAATTAAGCGTACTAGTAGAATGACATATAGGTCTCAATAATTTACTCTTCAAATAGCTAGATGTAACCGTAAGTGAAACTTTTTCTCACATTTGTCACCTATGGCATAGTCTTCCGATTTCTTGCTTCCCTGTCACTCACAATCTTCAGAAAACTAATTGCAACATCACTCGCCATCTTCTGCTCTCCTGAAATCTGTTTTCTTATTGTCCTTTCTCCGGGCGAAAGTCTCCACATTCTTTTCCACTCCCAGTAACCATTTGCGTCTTAGTGACATTATCATCTTGTTTGGGTTGAAATGTTTAAAATAAAACATCTAACTGTATTTAATATACTTGTTAACCTATTTTAAGACTCTAATAACATTTTTATCAATAAATTCTTTTTGGAGAAAATATTCTGTAATTTACCAAATTAGCTTACTTTTGTGCAGTTGCTAATCTCGGACGCAATCCAAAATTAAGAATACTGATTCAACTTCTTCAGAAATAGTTTTAACCGGCTAGCATGTCTGTACTAAATTCAGAGACACTTGGCCGATAAACGGTCGTAGGTATTTTTTCGGAGGTACAAAGTTATTTTGAACATTACGCTTCTCACCAGTCAATTTCCGATCCGTTACAAATAATTCATCCCTTCATATTTTTAAATACTTTTCTTTATTTAGGCGGGAAATTATCTCCTGCATTTATTATTATTGCTTCATTGTGTGATCCAGCCATTCTTCTATCTTTTTCTCTTTTCTCATAATCAAATTTATATTTTCGTCTATATGTTTTATCTTTTTTCTATCGAGATTTCAGCGGCCCTACACTTAATGTTCCATCTGATTTTTTTCGCATTCTCTGTCCATATTCTTCATGTGCTGCATGCCTTCAGGACTCAGGCGACTATGGTTTCCTCTATCATGTGGTTTTCTCTCTTGGCTAAATTCCGGCCCCCATTCCGCCCTACAAGCTCATCAGGTAAGTGGTTTGCTGATTTCTCCTATCTCACCTGACCTCAGTATGCCCTCTGAGGGTTACGTTTCCCAACACCATTATGTGTCCAAAGAATTTCAGCTATCTTTTCCAGATTGTGAGAAGTCTTCCGTTCTGTTGTCATTTTATTTGAAACTACCTTGTTTCTTATTCCCTCTTGCAATGGAATTTTCAGTATCCTTCGGTAGAGTCACATTTCCACTGTTTCGATATTTTGTCAAACATTTTCTGCCTTATAAGAGGATGGATATCAATGTTTTCTTTGTTTTTCTTTCTTTTTCCAACACAGCGCTTAGCAATTGGGAGGTTTCTCTCGCTAATCCAATCCGTATTCGGATCTCGGTGTCATATTTTCCACTTAGAACGCTTCCAAAATATTTGAACTTCTTTACCTACTTGATGTTTATACCTTCAATTAATAAATCGCATCTTGAGCTTTTACACTTGCTGATGACAATATTTCCTCTGTTCATGCAGTTGTTAGTAAATCGTTTATTTCTCGCTTTTTTTATACCATCATGTAGAGGCATTCATATTGTTCCCTTTTCGAATAGACAATCAAAACAGTATCAACTGCGTATCTTCTATTGTTATGATCATGTCCATCGATAATAAATCCTGGTACGGTTTCCAATCCAATTAGCATAGCGGCGCTATATTCGTTAATGACAATTGGAGAGAAGACAACTACTTGTCTGAAGGGGCCTTTCTATTTTTGTGTAGCTACTCCATTGAATAACGTTATATATTAGTGTGCATACGCGACCGACTTCAAGGTCAATGCTTGTCAAACGGTTTAATTCTGCGGACTTTAGCTTTCTTAGCTGATCCCATATATTGATACAAACATATCGCGTCTTTTTCATCAGATCGCATACATTGTGATGGAATTACGTTAATATTTTAAAAATTTGGTTAGAGCAATCCAGTGACCTTACTCTGCTAAGATGACGGAAGTTTTCCAAATTATAAAGGAAAAACAAGAGTAATATCTACGGATTATCATAAATCTTCTCAGTGTCACATACGCGTAATCGGCGCTCTCCACAACCAGCTGTCCATCTTAGGTCTGAGCAAAATCTCATTTTTTTTTTTATTATCCTTCCGCCTCTTTGATCTGACATCCATTTTGCCACTAGCGAGTTTGATAAGTTTCTAAGTTTCTGTTTACTTTTATCAAATCTTCCTTTAATATACATACTGAGATCAATCTCTCTATCCTTTTTTTGTCCAAAAAATTGAACTTTCTTTCTGATTCTATAAATGTCCTTTTGGTTTACATTTTCATTAAAATGTATTCGTTGCCCGTCCAAGGTATCATTGTATTCTTTAAAACCACATCTCTCTTATGTCAAATCTTTTCTTTATCTTTGCAGAATTTATCCAGACTTCACTGGCTTCTAGGAAGATTCATATTACATAAAAATCCATCACTTTTTTTAAAGAAAATTTTTCATTTAATGATAGTTTGCTTATTTTTGGGAGCCATCTTTGCAAAGAGTGATATTTTCCATCGTTTGTTAAAACACTCCAAAAATAGTTAAATCTTTGTACATTCTTTGTATCTACATCTCTTGCCAATTTTTATGTTACGTCTTGAGTTCGTTTCCTTCCCGAAAATAAATTATGTCTTACTATTAATTGTTAGTCATTTCTTTCCGATTTCATTTACTTATTTGTGTAGGAGTTACTGCCATTGTGTTTTTGTGTCTGCCATAAACACTCTGTCATCGTCATAACTTACATCGTTAAGATTTTGCTCATTGATAGTAAATCCTGATAGGCCATATAATTCTTTTAAGATTGTTTAGTTTCAAAGATTTTACATATGTTGCGTAGCGGATCCTTGTCTTGACGAGGATAAAAAAAACAAACAAAAAAAAAAAAAACTAATTTCGGCTCTTCTTGTAACTTATATTTCAACTTTATCGTTTGGAGATTAAAACAGAATTATAATTGAAACGCCTTGATAAGTTTGACAAAAGCCTAATGTTGTTATCGATACTGGCATTTAGTAACTCTCATTTAAATAAGTTCAGATAGTATTTATTAGTTTACTCATTTGAAAACAGACGTTGCAATTCTGCAGACAGCGTGCGGGCAAGTGATTAAATCTTCTCATTGAAATGCGGGAAATCAGTTAAAGTAAACTGAATTGATGCAATCTTTTAAATTGTCCGGGCCAGACTGCCTTGAAATAGATTAGTTCCAATTATACATTTATTATTAATGATGTCGTATATGGAATAGATTTTTTTGTTGTTGTTTTTCTCGGGGCAAATTATTGGAATATAGTTTCGGGTTGACTTTACTAAATCAGCTAATTATTCACTTATATACTATGTTTTAATAGCGGACAAATATGAAGCTCTATATTCAATAAAATTTAGTATTTACGGTTACTGGGATCGGCGAGTTCGAATTCAAATCTTGGAAAGGCCACTGGGTTGGGTTTTGCACCAATATCCATAGAAAAGGCATTAATCCATCTCTTCTTCACACCACCGATTATAGGATGAATATCAGGACAGACTGGAGCCTTGGTTATCATCCAGTCTACTGCAAAAAAAATGTCAAACAAGTGCAGAAAATATCTTGCCTCGTTAGTCATATATCGAATGAGAGATTATCACGCAAGCGTATATCATGTATCCCACTTAACTGCGTCATTTAGCCAATATCTTGGCGAGGAAAAGAAACAATTTATTTCCTTTAAGTACAACGCGTGTGTGAAATTGAACACAAAAGTGTAGCCCAAATGGGCTTGTCAATATCTAACCCATCCCGCTGACATTGTCTTCATCAATGAATTTTTAAGGTAGCAAAGCTTGCAAACTGTCGTACTAGATTTAGACAGTTTCCTTATTAACACGTTGACTGCCTAACCAAAATCAGTATAGCGTCAGTTAGGTCCCACTATCATTTTTAAATTAAAGAAAAAGTTTGGTATCACTGAAAAGTATATAGTGCAAATATCGTTTTTAGAAAATGACTGGCTAAGTTTTTTTAGTCCTATCTTCACAAGCCACGTCATCAATCAGTGGTGATTGCTAATTTTTTTGAGTGTGTAACATACTTTTTCCGGATTTCTCCAGTGATTATATATTGTGGTGGATTCCGGGATGAAATCCGGAACCAATAAATAACAAACGCCAAGAATGAATACATGAAAATAATGTATTAACGTAATAATACAAACTGGTAAAGCAGGTTAGTAGTTCCAGGAATACGGGTTAGTAGCAAAATATATATACAGTCACTGGTATCAACGTATCACTGTATGACTTCTTACTGAGTCTACGTGCTCGCTTACGGTGACTCTTGATCGCTACGTTCGTTCTCTCTGTCTGTTACCTTACTCTCACTCTTCCGGTTACCTACAAACTTTCACTCCTCTTCTCTTCCGGTCTTGCTCTCGGGTCTCCACGTAGCAGTAGTATATGTATATACTGGGTGAGTTCATTTGTGCAAAAAGGGGGGGAACCCCTCAGCGCATATATATATATATATATATATATATATATATATATATATATATATATATATATTGAGACATTTTTTATGTTTATACGTTCTTTTTATGCATGCAAATATTTAAGTACATGCTCGGTTTATAAAAAACAGTATTAACATTTACCGGCCTGAATGTCCGAGAAATGTTCATAGAAAATATGCGTCCTTCGATAGAAATCGAACCTGTATCCTATGCGGAACAGTTTTATAGCCTGGCGTGCTTTACCGATTGAGCCACAGAGGAGCGTTTCGGTTGGAAAGGTCTATTTTACTATATTTAAAATACAATTCTCCATGATTTTCTCTCGTACACTCATAACTGCTCGATGCGTATCCAAATGTAAACAAATGACGTCGCACATTATGAAATATCAAACAAGTGCGAAAAATATCCTGCCTCGTCAGTCATATGAAATGTAATCAAATGACGTCACACATTATGAAATGGACTTTGCCAGTTTCATAATGCGTGACGCCATTTGTTTACATTTGAATACGCATCGATCAGATATGAATGTACGAGTGAAAATCATGGAGAATTGTAGTTTAAAAGCAGTAAAACCGACCTTGCTAATCAAAACGCTCCTCTGCGGCTCAATCGGTAAAGCACGTCAGGCTATATGAGGTTCCGTATAGAATACACGTTGAATTCTTTTCGGAGGACGTATATTCAATATGAAAATTTCTCGAACATTCAGGCAGGTAAATGTTGTTAATAGTGTTTTTATATACAGAGCATTTACTTAAATATTTGTATCTATAAAAAGAACGTATAAACATAAAAAAAATATCTTAAAATAATTGTTCATTTCATAATATATATATATATATATATATATATATATATATATATATATATATATATATGTTACTTTAATCGAACCTTCTTCCTTGTCCTTATACTAAGCTATGCTTAGTAAATAACTATATATGTTATTGTCTAACATTTGATGATTCATGCCGAATACAGTGAACTGCGACTAACGCCACTCTCCATGAGAGATTATTGCAATACCAATGCCGGTTCACCAGTGGACGCTCCTTACACACTTGGATAACTATCCCTGGCCCTGTGTTATTGCGCCGCCATATCCGTAATACTAATCCTGACCCACAGGTGAATGAAGCAGATTTAATTGAGACTCATACTCTTAATGCTCACCTACGATTAGCTTACGGACGAAAAGTTCCCGACTTAGATCCTATCGGGGAAAGAAACAGCTCGAAATCCCTTCATTAAAAGTGAATTTCGATTTTAATTCTAAGGGACCATTATCTCCTGTCACTGTCCGTTGGTTGTTTGCTAATCCCACCAGTGACTGAGCCTGCGATCAAACCTAGTCGTTTTTCGCTTTCTCTTAGATTTTAGTGGGACCCGAACTGACATAGAACATTCTACCGCTGGACTTGTGCAGCGGTCTACTGGAGAGCGTTGAAAGACTCTTCGTTACAGATGTTTCTTCTGTTATGTGACGTATCCCTTCAGGCGATCATGGCCCTCCACGTTTCCCTTAATCTTGTAGCTCTTAATATGTTTTGTCTTTCTGTTATTTCTCCCACACCCTGTTCTGCCATCCATTTACTAAGTCAGTTATGTCACGCGTTACTTTCTCTTGTCCCTCTCGCCCTCTATACGTCCTATGAGTATTAGATTTTCCAAGCCTCCTTCCTCATTAGGTGTCTCAAAAACTTCCTCTTCCTGATGTTAAGTATAAGTTTCTTTCTGGTTTCCATTCTCTCCAAAGCCCCTTTCGTTGCAAACATACTCGGCCCATGGTATCCTCAACCTCCTTCTGTAAAACTACATTTCTGTTGCTTCGAGTCTCTTACTCATTTTGTCCAGCATTTGCTGCCATACAGGACGATAGATATCACGTAACAGTTCAGTCTACGAAAAAAAGAAAAATAAGAAGAATAAAAATATATGTTTATAAACTAAAGGACGGAAGAATCAATTATTTAAACCCCCTTTGCGGCTTGGATAGACTGTTCCAATTTAATATATTTCTTGTTTACTTTCTGTATTGTTTTTCAGCGAATAAAACCTTTAATAAGTTCACTAGACTCATGTGCTTTACTACATCTATTATTTGCGATAAATCTGATTTGCATCTTATTGTATAACATATACTGGAGGCAAAACTGATGCTACAAATATTAATAGTATTGAAGAATCAAAATTTCTTCTTCGAAGCTGTTTCGTTTTTTACTTTTTTTTAATACTTACTGCATATTTATAAAGGATTCCATAAAAACAAGACTCGCAGAAGATCATATGCATTTTTCAAAAGTTCATTCATAGCCTAGCTTTATATAGAATTTATAATTATTTTATAACCGTAAATTATATGAAGTTTAAATCAACTTAAAATGAACAGATAACTATCAACAGCATCTGATGATATGGCAAAAGTGTAATACCATGTCATTATTATATGGTAATATTGCAGTATATGTGTTAATCTCATTTTTCCTTGAAACTAGATTGATATAGTTACTATATCCTACGTAATTAAATATTTGGCTCTAACAGGTGTTTGAAAACTACGGTCGTTGTTCTGTAATGGCCTACGCGATAGTGCGCTTGTATTCAGGCTAGTAACCTACTGACTCTGTCTCTTACTGAAAACACAGTTCAGCCATCTTTTCACGGGCAAAAAGATATATGCTTGCATTACAATTCATATAATCTCTATGTTGAGGGGTCTACCCCTTTTTATACAAATGATCTCACCCAGTATATATATATACTACTGCAAGAGCGAGATGAGAGTAAGAGAGAGCAAGACCGAAGAGGCGAGTCAAGTCGAGTCCTGAGTGACAGAGTAAAAGGTTGCAAGTAGCTGGAAGAGTGAGTCTGAGGTAACAGCGTTGTAGGAGTCACCGGGAGCGAGCACATAGACTCTAAGAAGTCATACAGCGATACTTCAACACCAAACACTGTATATATATTTTGCTACTAACCCGTATTCCTGGAAGTACAAAACCTGCATTACCGATTTGTATTATTACGTTAATACATTATTTTCATATATTCATTCTTGGCGTTGTTGTTTATTGGTACCGGATTTTATCCCGGAATCCACAACACTCTATTACATATTTTAGCATTTCGAAGCAGGGAAATTTTGCCGACTATTGGCCAGTTACGGGGAATATCAAGTGACTGAAGGTAGAATCACACAGTATCTCTCTGTTACTGATAAAATTAAACTATATTTTCAGAAGGAGAAAAGCTTTTTACAGCATCGTAGCGCATAAGAGCTCTATTAGCTATTTTTATTGTTCACAGTAGGAGAATTTTGCACTGACCGTCTCTTACTGAAAAATACAACCATCTTTTCACAAGCGAAAAAGGGTTGAGTTTTTTTTTGCATCAGAACGCATCGAGGTAAACATTATCAATGAAGGGAATTTGTAAGTTGAATTTTATTTTATCAGGAAATCTCATACTTTCGCTAATTGTTGATTGTACAACTCAGGATCCATGAAAATTCACCACCACATCATACTTTTAGTTTTTATGTGGGACTAGTGACCGTCAACTACCTCTATGATATATCTTTGAAATGCGGTATATTTCCACCAACCTGTGTGTGTGTTTATTGCTTATGAATACGTTTCTCTTTTTCTATTCCTAATTCCTTACCTAAACTTAGTCATCTATTTCACACATAAGTAGTTATACCAGGTCATAATATTAAGATAACACTGGCCTGAAATGTTTTCAAGGTCGAATATATAACAGCTGATTTTAAAGTAGTTTTTTTTACGCTGTATCCAAAAATCATAGATATTTTTTAATTACATCAAATTTTTAAGATGCAAGGTCTTACCTGAAATGTATTGAACAGATTTATAACTATTTATTTTCTTGTTGAATTAAACAATAAATGTTAGATTTAGGGCTGATATATTCGCAGAAAGCTCACTTTGTGCCACAGTAGATTGAAAAATTGACAAAAGAAGCTATTCATGGATGAAAAGTCGTTTAAGGTACTTCCTCCTGTGCTCGGCATCCAGCGTATCCCGTTTCAAGCACAAGTCAGTGAGAAGGTTTATATACCACCGGCTCTTCTATAATGTGGATGTCTTGGTGAAGGCTGTAACCCTGATCTTCACTCAAATCTCTACAGTTCTTTGGAACATATTCCAAATGTGACCACAGAAAGTTCAGTTTGACTGACATTCGTGACTCTTCAGTAGCTCATCAATTTCATTCTCGTATTTCGCGCTCTTGTGGTTTCCCAGGAGGTTTGTAACTACTGACTTCAGTGACTGCCAGGCGGACAGTTCAGCCTTGATCAATGCTTCATCAAACATTGGGTCCTTGATGGGCTCTCTTATTTTTGGGCAATCAAATATACCAGCCTTGAGTTTCTCCCAGCTTATCCCTGGGAACGTCTCCTTGATGAAATCATACGAATTACCTTCTCTCTCCATTGCCTTCACAAAGTTTTTCATTACTCTTAATTTTATAAGTAAGAGTAGAAGCAGTATTTTCTTCGGTTCAACGAGAGTTTGAGGCAGAACTTTATGCGAGCCAGGTTTTAACCTTCGTCTTAATAGCCACTCTTTTCTGACATAACATTGGTCGTCAGCTCGGCTGTCTCAAAGATACAGAAAATAAGGATAAATTGTTTATCCAAAATGAAGCCTTAGGACTAGTCCTACCACCTTAAAATCTCCAGAGATCAACCATTTGTGCGTTTATCAGTTAACAGCAGACAGCAAAGGATACATGCTGTTGCGAGAGTCTTTCATTTGTGCCGCATGCCTAATAGGGATAGATGAAAAACTACTCCATTATGTAGAAGAACTGCTTTGAGATTTCTGCTAGATGAGTCAATTAAAAATTCTCCGTTCCGTAGCATCATACACTAAAGCCCATTGATTTGATCAATCCTGGGACGTGAAAACTATATTAAATCTCTTTCACGGTCTCGATACCAATAGAATATAGTTCCAGACGTCAACAGTTATTTCGCTTTGAGACCTGAACCCATCAGATGAGCAGACTCTTTTGAAAGGTTAAGGAGTCGTGTCAGGTCGTTCAGTTCTGCTTTTGTCAAGGGTACAAGCTCGTCATCCTCTTCTGACTTGTATGCACCGTCCTCCAGCTACACCAGTTATGTTCGGAATCAGAGCTATATTCTGTGTTACCATCTGGCTCAAGAACAGTAAGTTCTTGACCAAGAGGGATTGGACTTATGGCAGAACGAACATCGGGGTATTGGATATGGTGCTTGTTTTTGCGATTTATTGCTTTAGATTTATTATGCAGTGAGGCAAACTGTTATGTGATTTTTTTTTACACCCTTCCAGACCATTGGAATGCCAAATAGCGTACTCTTCCTTTTACCATTCCTCCAATACCTCAAGTTCTCCCCTCATGTTTTACAGCAAACGTAGGGAGAGAATGACTTATCCTGATACCCAAGTTTGACACCTAATTAATCGCGATATGCCTTTTTCAGAAAGTCAGTGATTTTTCCTTGACAGTTAAGAAGCACATTACCTCAGATATAACAGAAGCTGTCAGTATTATTCTTACACTTGCAAGCAATTCTTACAGGAATACAAATATCAAGCTGAAAAGAGAAAAAAAGAAGCATTCGGCTTTTTGTTGACACTTGACACAGTACATTAAAATCCTTTTAAGCTGAGGTACGTTGGTGTTAGCGCGTAGGGTGCTACACTGTATGTAGGTAAACATACAGCATTATATGCCATATTAAACATCAGGTACCTACGATCAGCTGTGACAAGTAGAGTCCACAGGCTCTTGAATAAATATTGTTATTCTATACAACTTGTGAAGTATTCAAACACATCTTGAACACACTTGACCAAACACAAAGAATGAATTCAGAATAAAATGGCGGTCATATATCACTTGATAAACCTTTGACATTTAGTAAAAAATCTTTTAAAGCAGGCCAGTGTAATCATCAAAGCCCGCACACAAGATACCAGCTAATTGGACAAACTTCAACAAGGCTATTATTTTTCATATATAAAATCACAACACCTTATTTTCTCCACCTCATTGTGTCTGATCAACAAATCTTTCCATTGTCGATCTTTATAGTAATTGTTTTATTTTCATCTTGATTTCGGTGTTTCCCCTTTCCATCAGTTTATTGTAGGGTGTGTATAATTATCACCTATCGAATTTTTCTGAATTCAGCTGAGACGTTTTTAAGATTGCCAAGATGGTTGTTTAAAAATCTAATTTCTATTCACACCCAATAAATTAACTTTTGTCAAAAAACTCAGATTGTACTTGTGAGTTTGACTCTCACATCGTGACCTATGGAAATTAGATGATGATCGTATTTTTTATTTTATATGCCAAAAATGTCAAAATATTCAAATTTCTTCGCAGAAACGACTTCACAACATCTGAATAAATGAACAAGTTTAATGCCATTTTGGTCACATCAAGAACATTTTTAATGTCTTCATGGTCGTATCAAGAACATTTTTAACATAGTATTGGTCGAAATAAGAACATTTCTAATGCCTTAATGGCCAGGTCAAGATCATTTTTAATACCTTCATGGTTACGTCAAGTACATTTTTAATGCCTTCATGGTCGGGTCAAGAACATTTTTAATGTAGTATTGGTCGAGCCAAGAACATTTTTAATGACTTAATGACCAGGTCAACGTCATTTTAATGCCTTCATTGTGGCGTCAAGTTCATATTTAATGCCTTCATGGTCGTATCAAGTACATCATTAATGCCTACATAGCCACATCAAGCATATTTTTAATGCCTTAATGATCAGCTCAAGGTCATTTTTAATGCCTTCATAGATGTGTCAAGAACATTTTTAATGTCGTCTTAATCGGGTCATAAACATTTTTAATGCCTTCATAGTCGCGTTATAAACATTTTTAATGGGTTTTTTGTCGCATCATTAACGTTTTGAATGCCTTCTTGGTCGCGTCAATAACAATTTTTACTGACTTCTCGGACGGGGTTCAAATATCTTTATTATTATTATTATTTTTATTATTATTATTATTATTATTATTATTATTATTATTATTATTATTAATTGCCTATTTCATTGGGCCAATATACTATTAATGGCGTCTTGGTCGAGTCAAGAACATTGCAGCAACTCGCATATATGAATGAAACTCGATTCTTTTGATGCTAAGAAACAAAATTTTTATATATTTCCGTTTGAAAAATAAGGAAACATTACGCTTGAAATCTACGCATTCACAATGAGTTTTAGTATCGAAGAGAATGTCTTCGGATGTTGCTTGTTAAACAGCAAGGTAACATGCATTTTATCTAAGGCGTTCAGAATGCATTATAGAATAATGGAGAATGTATTCATATGGTTTCTGCTAAGCAACAAGGAAACAGCTTTTAATGGATGAGTGCATTTTAGAATCGAAGACAATGTCTCTGGATATTTCCTGTTAAAAAAACAAGGAAACTTGACATTAAATGGATGCATTCAGCATGCGTTTTAGAAATGTCTTCGAGTGTTCCCTGTTAAACAACAAATAAACATGGCTTTTAATGGATGCATTCATAGTAGGTTTTAGAATCGAAGAGAATTAATCCGTTGTTTCCCGTTAAACAACAAGGAAACACTGATTTTAGTGGATTTATTCTGAGTGTTTTTTTAGAATCGGAGAGAATATATTCTGATGTTGCCTGTTAAACAATAAGAAAACATAGATTTTAATGGATACATTCATAGTGAGGGTCTAGAAGCATGAGAAATTATTCAGATGTTTCCTGTTAAACAACTAGGAAACACGGCTTTTAATGGATTCATTCAGAGCGCCTTTTATAATCAAAGGTTATGTATTTTGATGTTTCCTATTAAACAACACGGAAATGTGACTTTTAATGGATGCATTCGGAGTGGACTTCTTGAAGGGAAGACAATTCTCATGGTGTTTTCTGTTAAACGACAGACACACGGATTTTAATAAATACATTCACAGTGCATTTTAGATTCAACGAGATTGTTTTCGGATATATCCTGTTAAAAACTATGGAATATAACTTTTATTGTATGCATTTAAAACAAGTTTCATAGGCAAACATGCATTTAAATACGATTTTTTAAACGATAAAACTAAATAACTTTTAACCAATGCACACATGTTTCGTTGCGGAAAATATGAATATGGCTATTCAGAGGTTTTATATATAAAATAGAGAAATATGACTTCTAGAATAAATATATTCAAAAAATGAATATATTCTAAAACAGTAGGTTTGCAAACATTTTCTGTTAAAACGAATAAAAAAATACCAATTTCTAACCGAAATATTCAAAATGCACAAGGGAATGTACACTATTTACATTTCTCGGACTATCATCCTCATCTTTGTTGCCATATGTGTCAAAACGTTTCGGTCGTTGTACGCTCCAACCTTCTTCAGGTGGTTGGAATCTCGAACTGCACCACCTGAGGAAGGCCAGGTCTTACAACGGGTGAAACGTTGTGATAAATATGGCAACAAAGATGACGATGATAGTCCGAGCAATGTAAATAGTGTACATAATAACTAATCTCAGAAATATAGACAGATATTAGGGAATGTACTTGTACGTTGACATTTATGAATAAGGGTCGCTTAAGTTTTAACTGATATACGCATAATATAGCGTAAGGCGGGTTAGATTGATACAACAGGTTGAGCCACAACCCATTTATCTAAGACGTTTAGGGTCTACTCTTGTGAATGTTTCAGCAGAACATGAGTATTTAAGCCCTTATGCTTCTTGCAAGCCGAAGCTCTGCGAATGGAGTAAATTAGAACCAAATTCGTGAAAAATATTTTTTGTTCTAATTCATTTGAAAATATATTTATACTATTGCAATATGATAAATGAAAACAATTTTCGTTTAAGCCATTCAAAATGTGAAAGGTCTGCGATCAATTTAGGTCTAGCTGCAAGAATTCGAAAATTTAATTGTGTGATAGTGTAGTTTAACGCAAGAAAGTGGGCAAAGGAATTTCATACTGATACACCAGTGAAATATCTTCTGTCATACCCCCCACCAAAAAAAAAAAAAAAAAAATCTAGTCTAGACAAGAAAATCTCAGGTGACTGTGGAAAGGGACAAAAAGAATGGAAATAAAAAAAAAGGGGGAAAGAAAGGGAATGAGAAGAAAACACTTGTCCCCAAAGGAAGGAAAAGCTCAAAGGAATCAAAACAAGTGTTTGTATCCCCAGATTGCAAATCAGACGCAGATGAGTGATAATTCATTAATTGTTATGGTGCGTATGGCAACTCTTTGAGTGGGGAGGGGTGCATCCACTTTTCAGGTTATGGAGACAGGTCTTGCATTGATTTAGTGCGATAAAATTTCCTTTTATTTGCCAGTGGTGGAAGGATGCGAATCAGTAGATTCTTATTGGTAGCTATACTTTTACCTGTATTGTATTTCCTAAGTTTATATATATATATATATATATATATATATATATATATATATATATATATATATATATATATAGGGTGTTTCAAAAAGAATACGCCAACATCATTGCGCTGTTTTTTCAGGTCAATAGAATTGTAGTGGACTCAATCAGTGGTTATTTGATAGAGTAGTTATCAAAGTTTGATTGGGTGTCAGTTTCACCACTGTCGTTAGTATAACTTCCGGTTCAGCTGAATTGTGAGAAGATCAATCAAAGTCACGACTCCTCAGCGGAAGGCGTTTTGCGTGCTTGAGTTCGCGAAAACAAATGGCATTGTCACGATGCAGGCAGATTCAAATGACTTCATTTTTCAGCAAGATGGAGCACCACCCCATTGGCATCTCGGGGTTAGAGCTTATCTGAATGAAAACGTGCCTCAACGATTGATTGTGCTTGGCCTGCCAGGTCCCCGGACCTCACTGTGTGTGACTTTTTCTTGTGGGGGTATGTTAAAGACCAAGTTTATGTTCCAGCACTTCCATCAACTATCGATGACTTGAAAGATCGAATAACAGCTGCAATCAACACGGTGGACCGTGACATGCTGAAGCGCGTTTCGGAGGAATTCTCATATTGGCTTGATATATATATATATATATATACATACTTTTATTGTTTCAGATATTACCTTGGGTATATTAAAATAACATTTAAGCCTACGTTTTTCGTTATTAATTATTTCGACCAATTTATTTATTCCTGCATTAATATGTTCCACGGCTGATTATCTTAGCCTAGTTTCAGCTAAATCAGTGAGGTTTTTCTTGTTTAGCGTCAATTAGTATAAGAACTGGATCAAACTGCCAGCCATACCGTGTGATATAAATATGTAATGTAAAATGTAATATTTCAATCAAATTGATGGAATTCGTTAGCTGAGGTCTGCAGCATATCCAGAGAAGTACATCTTTGTTTTGAAACATCCGCTAACCTGTGACCCTACTTCTGAAATAATTCTTTAAGATAAAATCTGAAGATAGAGTCACAAAGACCCAACGTCTTTCTGCCAACTCCTACGAATCCAGCAGTACCAGCCCCAACTATTGACCGACCGAGAAGACATTATGGATGTGTGTTGAAACTTGACTAATGCATGGAATAATAATGCAACACAAAATGTACTTAGAACAAAATGTATTGAAACAAGAAAGTGTACACAATATTTACATATAGACTTTTGTATATTCCTGGGAAGACCGTTCCTGGACTGTGTGTTGACTGAGTCGCAGTCGGGCAGAGTCTCTCGTCCCCTCTCTTCCCGGTACCAACCATATTTATAATGTCGGTACTCCACTATGCAAATTAGGTGGATCCTATCACAACACCCCCCTCCCAAGCCTTGGAATCCCTTTTGGATTTCAAACTGGCTTCCTATATGCGTTGATGATTATGGCTATTTCTTTGTAGATCCATTTGTATACTTTTAATATTTTTTTCCGTTTTGGATTCACGTCCAATGGGTTGGTGAACTTTCGTTTCCTACCGGATCTTCTCGGTTCAGGAATAATCTGCGGAGGTTCTACTTGAAACATATCATACATTACATCAATGGGATCTTCCTCCTCATCCGGTATACTCTCTTCATGCTCTAGAACGTAACATCTTTTAAGTTGGTTCTGGTGTCTTTTATGAGTATTCTTCGGCCCTTTAATTATGTAAATCAGGTCACCGATTCTCTTGTCCACTATGCCTCGCTCCCAGAACTCAACGTTGTGTTTGTAGCACTTGAAAAACACCTTCTCTCCGGAAGTGTATCTTTTTCTCGCTGTATACATAGTATTCTTTACTATATTTTTCCCTGGCAAAAGCTTGTCAACTTAACTTTCCTAGCGAACATTAGTTCAGCTGGTGCCATGTTTGAGTGTGTTCTCTGGTTTGGCGTAATTCTGTATACCTGTAGGAATTGCTGAAGCGCCTTTTCCATTGGAACTCCTGAGGCTTTCTTCAGCGCGCGCTTTAAAGTATCGACAAATCTTTCTGCGTGTCCATTGGACCTCGGATGATACGGCGGCGTCGTTATGTGGTTAATTTGATGTAACTCACAAAATTCCTTAAATCCTTCAGAAGTGAATTGTGTACCATTGTCACTCACAATACACTCTGGCACACCGAACCGTGCAAATAGTTCATGCAAAAAAGTTGTTGTGGTATTGGACGTAGGCTTTTTACAGCGCAGTACTTCAGGCCATTTTGTAAAACTATCTACCACTATTAAGTAGTAATAATTTTCTACTGGACCAGCGAAATCAATGTGTTATCTTGTCCACGGATGATCCGTCTTGGGCCATGGTTTGTGTACTATAGGTGGTGCCTTAGCTGCTAACGCACACCCTTTACATCGATGAACCATGTTTGTGATATCCACATCCATTCCTTTCCAATATAAAAAGCTTCGCATTAAACTTTTTGTTCTATTAACCCCCGGGTGACCCATATGAAAGTACCGTAGTATTCTTTTCTGCTACTTTTTTGGTACTACTACTATCTCACCATATAATAAAACTCCGTCACAAATTGAATAAATCTCCTGCACTTTTTGGTCATTTGCTACCATTTTGCTTTTTATTTCTGAAATGAAATCATCGCTTTCAGCTTCTTTTTTGATTTCCTTTGATGTAACCGGTAGCTCTCTTAAAATGTTGTTTACCATGCTTTTCACCTCATAATCTGCTCTGATATTTGCAATAATTGATTCTTCGAATGTTTCTTCTTGACTCGGTACGAGTCTTGATAAGCTATCCGTATGAATTATATTTTTGGATGATAGGTGCTTTATGTGAAAATCATAATTGAGAAGAATGGTTCCCCATCTCAACAGACGATTCGCCGTATAAACGGGTAACCCTTTCTTTGAACCAAAAATAGTGATCAGAGGTTTATGATCCGTTTCAAGCATAAAATGTCTGCTGTGGATGTATCTGTGAAATTTTGTTATGGCAAAAATGATACTCAGCGCCTCTTTTTCGATCTGTGAGTAACTCCTTTCTCCTGGGAGTAAAGTTCTCGAAGCATGTGCAATTGGTTTCCTAGAACCATCTGGCATTATGTGTTGAATACACGCTCCTATCCCGTATGAACTGGTGTCACTCTCCACTACAATATCAAGTTTTGGATTGTAAAAGGTCTGATGTAAGCATTTTCTTTATTTCATCAAAGGCTTTCTGACATTCTACCGTCCATTCCCATGCCTTGTCTTTTTTTAGTAGTTCATTCAACGGAGCTCTTAGATTATACATTCCTTTAATGAACGATTGATAATAATTTGCGAGCCCCAGAAAACTGTGTAGCATCGCCACATTAGTGGGCGTCGGCATGTCTCTAATCGCAATGGACCTTTCCGGATCTGGAAATCTGCCATTTTTGTTGATTATGTGACCTAAATACTTAATTTCCTCCAAACCAAATTCGCACTTTGACTCTTTGACTTTAAATCCAAAGTCCTGAATCTTTTTAAATACTTGATTGAGATGTTCTCGATGTTCGTCGATGGTTTTGCTCCTTACTATGATGTCGTCTAAGTAAGCGCACGCAAAGTCTAAGTCATTCAACATGACGTCCATAGCTTGCTGAAAAATGACTGGTGCCACTTTAATACCGAAAGGAAGCCTGTTGTACTTGAATAACCCTCTATGCGTGTTTATCCCTAGCAACTTCGAACATTCCTCTTCGACGGGAATCTGGAGATAGGCATCTGATAAGTCGATTTTTGAAAATATAACTCCACCATTTAGCTTGTTAAAAATCTCCTCCGGACTCGGTAACGGGTAATGGTAGTCCTTCATTACAGAGTTCAACCCTGTCGAAAAATCAACACAGACTCTGATTTGGTTTCATTTCTTTTTTATGCACACAATCGGCGCAGCCCATGAATTAGATTCTACTTTCGAAATAATTCCCATTTTTTCCAACCTATCAAGTTCTTCGTTAATTTTCTCTACACTTGCGAAAGGCACGTTACGTTTCTTTTTAAAAATTGGCATAGTATTTTCCTTTAATTCAAATTTAGCTTCAAACTTGTTACATCTTCCAAGACCAGGTGTGAAGGTTTCCGGAAACTTTTTTTTAATTCATCTTTAATGTCCTGTCTTGTTTGCGTATTACTTCCTACTTTTCTGCAGAATGAGTTTAACGGTTTATCCCACAATTCGAATGTTTCAATAAAATCTGTACCCATCAAGTTTTCTCCATTTTTCAGAATGAAAACCTTTATTTTTTTAACGATCCCGTTCAATTTCATGGGAAGTACAACCTCGCCTTCGAAGTTAATCTCCTTTCCAGTTACCGTTCGAGCGCATTTCGTTGACTTCATTATTGTAGGCCTTTTTAAAATGTTCTATGTTTTATAGTTTATTATTGTTAAATCTGAATCCGAATCGAGTTGAAATTTGATATTCTTTTTAAATATTTCAGCCGTCACATATTTCCTCAAATCTCTATCTGATTTGATATTCGAATTTGTCAGTCTAATTCGGCTATTGAATTTTTTCGTTTTACAACACGATCCTTTGTGTCCCTTCTTGTGGCACACAAAACATTTCTTATTTCTATATGGACAATTTACCTCCCAGTGTCTTTCGTTGCAGCGTCTGCAATTATATGGTGGAACCTTTTTTTTCTCCTCGTTCTTCTTATTTAATTTTTCTTGTCTATTTTTAAAATACACCGAAAATTTACTCCAATTTTCATCTGATGAGTAATTTGACTGTTTTTTTTTAATATAAGCAATGCCAGCTTCTTCGATTTTTTGAGACTCTTTCTTTAAACTTACGGCCCGCTGACACTCCTTTGCTAACTTTTTCAGGGTAAAATTTTGTTCAGATTCGAGTTTAGTCAAAACTCTACGTCTTATTTCGGCACTCTTACTGGATACCAGTCCTTGAGCAAAAATTAAACACTTAAATTCTTCCACCGTAATCTCTGCCAATCTGAAATTGTCACAATGTCTATTCACTATAGATGCATATGTTAAGTAATCCTGATCGTCGGATTTAGTGACATTCATGCATAACCATCGCTTATGCCAAAGCGACATATTTGCTCCAAACAGCTCTTTTAGCAATTTCACTGTTTCCGAGAATTCCAATTCATTCGTTCTTCTCGGTAAAATAAAATCTACAAATTTGCTATGTTCTGCTGCACCTAGCTTTCTTAGTAATAGACTGACTTTTCTTGAATTCGACCAGTTTTCACAGTCTGTGTAGAAAATATCTTCATATACGCTTCAAAAGTTTTTTCTTCATCTGGCACATAGTTGAACGTTTCCAGCGAATTAAATATGGTGTTATTAGATTATGAAGAATTTCCCTCATTTGCCTGATTGTTGTTAAATTTCTCCAATATTAACTTTGAATTTCTAAAAGTCTTTCCTCTTTCTTTTCTTGATATTTTTGCTGGGATTTGAATAATTCAGCCTGACTCAACTGCTGGGATTTGAATAATTCAGATATGACTTTACATAATTCATCCATCTTTAGCTGATAGTGTTCATGCAACAAAGAATATACCTTTAATTTGTGTATCTATGAATATAATATAAGCTGACCAGAAAAATCGAAACAACTTACGACTCTTTTATTTTATGTCTTGCTTTTACATTCAAGCCCGTGATAATCAACTTTGGTATTTTTTTTTATTACTTCTGTTCGCGTATTTCAATGACAAACTTCTGATTTTTATTATCAGAGGTAAATTCGTCACTATAAAATATTGTTGAGCAAACAAAACAAAACAAAAAAAATTAAACGTTCGTTACCTTTCAAAATCGACACGGTGTATTTGTGTGCCTTTTAATTCCATGCACGTTTTTGTAGTCGGCCAGTTTTTTTTTTTAACGGGTGTCTCGTAGATAACTTTTTCAATTTAAAATCACCGTTATTCGTTTACGACACCTTTCAAATTTTTCTGAGTGAACGTTCCTTATGCTTAGTCGTTCTTTAACGAGTTATAAATTTCCAGAAATTCAGAATCCTTCGCCGTTCCGTTAGATTTTGGACTTTTAATTAATAATTTTTCCTTCAGCCTGGGTTCTTCAATGACTTGTCTTAATTGTTGAAAGCTATCAATTATTAATTCTTTTTTTTTTCTTATCGTATGGTTCTTTCTACCTCGTCGCCATTGCTGAAACTTGACTAATGCATGGAATAATAATGCAACACAAAATGTACTTAGAACAAAATGTATTGAAACAAGAAAGTGTACACAATATTTACATATAGTCTTTTGTATATTCCTGGGAAGACCGTTCCTGGAATGTGTGTTGACTGAGTCGCAGTCGGGCAGAGTCTCTCGTCCCCTCTCTTCCCGGTACCAACAATATTTATATGGTCGGTACTCCACTATGCAAATTAGGTGGATCCTAACACAACAATGTGTAACGGGAGAGATATTGTAGGGGCAACTCAAAATTATTTCTCAAAATCGCCTTGCCCTGTCCCAGCCTATGCCAACATAAGAAACATCTTCCTATCCTCAGCTGCGTTCAACAGATAAAACAAACGACGAACAAAACTACTTAGTTAAATTTAAAAAAATAATAATAATAAGGGAAAAATATCATAACTCATAGATTCTAGAGACCCACAAATTTCTTAAGCCTACCTTCAAATATCGATAACAACAGTGGTTCTCTATTGATCACTGAAGTTATGCCAGGCTGAAGCTGGTCAGTATTAGGTGCGGGATCACGTGGAAACACCTGGTAATGTAAGCAAACTCGTACAATCCGTAACGTGTTTCAGCTTTAAATAGCCCACAAAGGTTTGATAAGCCATAATACGAAACAAATGACATAAATTTCTCATCAACTACTGACGCAATAGCAATTCGAGAGATATGAGAGTTTAAACCTGGTCATGGCGACCTGCTTAATTTCAATTCAGGCATTTTATGTCGAAAAAGAATAGGATTCAACCTTTTAAGTGGTTGGTTCGAAAGGGGCCTGTACGAGTATTTCAAAATCTGCGCCTTTGCAAGAATTCTCACGCACAACAGCTTCTCTTGGGTTTAGAGAGGATAGTGAAGAAAACAAAAATTGTGTTTAGAGAGGATAGTGAAGAAAAATTTTAAAAAAATATTCCAGAGGGCGAAAACACTGTTGAAGAAAGAGGTTGCAGGAGAATGGCCGGACGGATTCCATCACAAAGAAAGTTTGAAAAGGAAAGAATATATTTGAATTCACAGCACGGCTAACCATGAAGCAAATGAAATCGAGTCACATCCGACCATGTCGGTCACAACTGCAGTAAAAAACAAAACAAAAAACAAAATAAAACAAAAAAAATGAGACTACGGCTGACTAAGCATCACAAAATTTGGGCAATAGAAATTTGGAAATATGCTGATTTTTGCTGTCTCGATTATGCCTCAATATTATAGTAATAACAACATTATGTACTCTACAAAATAAATTATCTATTCCTCTTGTTGTTAATCAAGGGTCTAAGCTGATTGTGTGATTATATGGGAAAGTTTCCTGGCTGACAATTGGGCACTTGTTGCCAATAAAAGAATCGTTAATGCCGTATCATAAATTTTAGACTATAGGCCTAAATTTATCACTAAGACGCTACGTGTCACAAATTAAAATCCTGACATATTCATTAATGAAAGACATGAAAGAATTTTCCATATTATCATCGTCTCCAAAATCATCAGATCTCAGTCCCATATAACACCTTTGGAATGTAAGACCAAGGGACATTACGAAGACCTGAGGCCGCTGTATAAGAAAAATGTACCTAATAAATTAAACATTGCTTATATAAGACATCTATGACAGAAGCGGAATGAATTCATAGTTTTAACTAAAATCATCATGGGAAATTTAAACTTTTGTTATCAATATATTATGTTCTTAAATACTGGTTGAATAGGCTGTATGGTACTCTAAGAAAATCATTTTGTTTTTACCATCATCATTATTTAGAAATTATTTTTTCATCATCCAATTGTAATATTGTCACAGAATGATATGTACATAAGTACATAGCGACTACGATCATTATTCGGTAGTGGGATTTATCTCTTGTATTGTTGCCTTAGCCTCTACCGCTGTCCTCGAGACAATACACCAAATCCGCAATGTCTTTTTTTAATTAATGAAAGTCAAATACGTAGTAATTTCACAAGCAGAAGGATTTACTTCGAGTTTTAAATATCTGAGTACTTATGGTATCTAATGACTACGTTCATTGTCCCTAATAGGGAAATCTAGCTATTAGGTTGGTGCAAAAATAATGTCGGTTTTTGAGTTTAAAATTACGTCAAAAACCGACATTATTTTTGCACCAACCTAATACTTGTTAGTGCGTGTGAGAAACAATCTATTCACTGTGCTAAGACTAAAAAAACATACTCGACAAAGCGAAGATTCTCCATAACGAATTTTAGATTTTCTTTAAAAAATAAAGATCTATCTATCTATCTATCTATAGATATAAAACTGACAATGTGTATGTGTGTGTATGTGTGTGTGTTCGCGAACTACTCGAGAACCATAAAGCATATTTCCACCAAATTTGGAAGATAGATTGTACTCGATACTGTGTGTATCTGGGCAAAAAAAAATTAGTCATTTTTAAAAAATCAATAGCAGAT
>OZ010595.1:61300547-61328047 GCA_963932145.1 Acanthosepion lycidas
TTATTTATTTAAATATTTTTTATTGTTGGACACACACACACACTCATATATATATATATATATATATATATATATATATATATATATATATATATATATATATGAATTTCGGTCTTTTTGTTTCTCGTTTTTCTTTCTATGTTTGGGATTTCATGTTGTCTATGGTTTGGTCGTTCGTTAAATTGTCTGTTTGTCGTAGCATCATTGGTGTTTATTTTTCTTTATATACAATACGACTAAAACTGCACTAATATTAAGTGCAATCAAAAAAGAGGAATCTAGAAATATAAGTAGCCAATCGCTGATATCCCCTGACGAATAGAAGGACGAATCCTCTTTTTGTGACACTAGAGTTTTCATGTTGAAGGTAAAATCAATCAAGTAAGTGACAAACACTTTTCCTTATATTAATTTAATATGCTTTAAGTTTTCACAAAAAGTAGTTTTGCATTTTAAATGAGAAATAATATTATACATCGTTTAAAAAGTGATACATGATTTTTTTTTTATTAGAAATTTTATTATGACAAAATATTCTATTTAGTCTTCCAATGATGAAAAAATTAAGTATTAAACTGATGTAATGGGATATAGAGAGAGGTGAGGGATAGTGAGTCAGGCATGGTCGAAATATGAGAGGGAAGGGAGAAATAGGAATGTTTTAAATTTAATTATTTACAAGGCTTAATAGTGAGGAATGGCGAGTAAGTTCAGACATTGGCCTATTTAATATATATATATATATATATATATATATATATATATATATATATATATATATATATATATAATCATTTATTTAAAAAAAATTAAAACATAAATATGTTATAAAATCACTACAAAAATAGTCATTTTGTTTCAACACCCTCGGTGTCTTGTCACGTGATGACGTTGAATTCAATCATGAATATATATATATATATATATATATATATGTGTGTGTGTGTGTGTGTGTGTCTGTGTGTGTGTGTATGAATGTACGTAAGTATATACACTCCACGCATGATGCAAATGTAATGATCAAATGATGGAAACTAAGAAATCGACTTATAATATGACTAAATCAACTACTTGTATGCGATGCACATTCGCTTTGTCCATTATCAATTACGGATTCAGTTTAGGATTGAACATGTACTCCAATTAATTATATTTTTTGACAATTATTGGCCATATTAATTCGATTGGAAGGAAAGAGCCACGTGTAGTCATAAATAGTATCTACACAAAAATCAATAGAATTAAGTGTATTGGGCATGGTGAATACGAAGCAAATCAATTGCATTCTAACAAGTAATATTTCTCGAATAATATATAATTTTTAATTTCATTCATATTCAAATATCCTGCGATATTTCGAAATGCTGAAATAATACATAGCTCTTTTAAAGGTGCCAGTGATTTATCTTTTTCCTCATCTTATTCTTGTGCAAACTTTGAAGTACAACATTCATAGCCAAAATGAATATATATATATATATATATATATATATATATATATATATATATACACACATATATATATATATATATATAGACACACACACACACACACATATATATATACATATATATATATATATATATATATAGACACACACACATATATATATATATATATATATATATATATATATATATATATATATATATATATATTAACTCCAGTAAAAATTAATTCGGTCGTGAACTGTGGGGAGAAAGACCGAATTTGTAAACGTTAACTAGTACTGCTAATAATGAAATCCCCTAAGTCACTGGAGTGTTTATAAAAAACAAATATGCAAAAAAATTCCTTACTTTTTGCCGGGCGCCGATACCCCAGGGATTAGAATGTCCGACTGATGCCAAATTGTTCATGTTTCGGTCCCGGCTTGAAACGATCGGATGTCTAGCGACACTATTGAGCTGTGATACAACAAAACATTCTGTCTGGGGATGACGACACACACACACACGTGTATATATATATATATATATATATATATAGAGAGAGAGAGAGAGAGAGAGAGAGATAGATCGATAGATAGATAGATAGATAGATAAAGATGAAAGGTATAAGGTAAATGACTCGTGAGTATCGAGGACTGCATAACAGGAACAATAAATTTTCAAAACAGTTGAAATAATATTAAGACTTAAATAATTGTATAAACTTAAATTCTCCTCGAATATTAAGCAAATTCAGTCAGTGATTGTCATTATCAAATTGACGTGTTGATTGATTAATTCGTTTCTTACTGTTTATCCCACCTTTTGAAGAAGAAGATTTTGATAGTAAGCGAAGAATAATTTATATTTATTAACGCAATAGCTGAATAAAATTTGAAACAATAATGACAAAATCAATAAGAATAGCGAAAACGTAAGGAAAGTGATCCATGACTAAAAAAAAGAGAAACTTTGGAAACCAACAAATTCTGTTCTCAAAGTCATGGCTCTCATACCTCGAACGTGTCCTTCGCGAACTTCTCTATGTCGAAGCCGTGATGCGTGCACCATTCTTCCAGTATGTTCAGGCTCTGCACGATGCTCCAATACCGGTTTTTCTCTCGGGTGAAGAAGTCACCCTTGTCCGGTATTTGCTCCCCTATGGGAGTTATTTGCATTCGATGTTCACGTCGGTAGCCGCCGCTGCTATGATGGTGTTCACGTAGGCAGTATTTTTGGTAAAACTCGTCCCACTGCTCCGCGTATTGCTTTTTTTTGCTGTTCTTGCAGTAGACGATTACGTCTCCGATGTCTGTGCTGTTGCATTTTTTCATCATTTTTCTTGACGAATTCGTACTTCTTCCTTCTGATAGTCAAAACTATGAATTTATTGTCGCTGCTCCCGCTTTTGTAATCGGTTGGCTGTTTCGCCGTCAGCTGTCTCATCATCGTCTTTTGCCCTTCGGTTGTGAGGTTTCCGCAAGCGACGACTTTGCGCACTTCGGCGTCGCTGGTGAGGTATTTTGCCAGTCCGTACGGGTTGTACACACGTTGGCATTTCATCGCGTATTCTCGATCGGGTTGCGTCGCCATCAGCTTCTTGAGCATGATGAAGCTGTGAGTAGAGTTCGGGTGTTCGGCGTGCCATGTTATCATATGGAAATGGTCGATGTCGTTGCACGCTTTGATTTTGCTCGGCGCGGCCTTGTGGCGCACTACGATGTGCGGATGCTTGTTGGCTATGTATGCGAGGTATTTCTTCTTTTCGTCGGGTTTGTACACCAGCGTGTTTCGTATGGTGCCGATCGTCTCCTTCAGTTCGTATTTGAACTCCTACGGGCTGTCCCACCTATATATCCATGTGTAGGCTTTGAGGTGTTTCCCGTTATTTTCCCCGTCGTTTAGGATACCTTCGTTTACGGCTCTGGCTTCTTCGATCTGCGTTGCCATGGTTCTTTTGTTTGTGTTCTCTGTACCTGCGCGTGTCTTAACTTGACCTCGGCCGATTTTTTGAATGAACTCCCGCTCGCTGTCTGGTGTCTCTTATATGTTGCTTCGTCCCCCCTCTCGCCTTCGGAATGTCGAGTGCCTATTGTTCTTTGTTTTACTTGTTGATGTATTTTCCTGAGTTTGTCGCTGCCGTCTTTGTTTGCTTGTTATTTCATTTGTACACGTGGACAGTACGTCCGTGAGTCAAGCCTTTGGGATTGTGCCCGTGGAAGTGCCTGTTGGGAACGTTGATAAGATTCCTGTCGTAGTCGAAGTCCACGTGAGTGCCTGCTTCCGCCTGTGATTTCGTTGTCAGCTGCACCTTCTGCGGATTCACGATCGAGTCGTACCAGCATTCCACTTCTAGCACGTACGTAATTTCGATGTTGAAGTATAGCGTGCCTATCGCTCCGTTTGGTCTGATGATCGGCGGTACCTGTATTAGCATGGGCTCCGGTGCGTGTTCGTTAGTGTACAGAACCTTGTTTATCGCCGTCATTTAGCCACCACGAACGATCCTGTTTCTCTTTTCCATCCGGTACCTAGTTGTAAGTCTTTAGACTTTTTGGTGTCGCTCGTTTTACGAAGTTGGTGGTGGTCGAAGCTCAGGTCCGACACCTCGTTCATGCATACGTCTTCCATGCTTTCTGCCCGCATTCTTTTTCTCGCCGCATCGTGGTCTAGGTCTGTCTCTGCGTCTATCGCGTACATGCCGTAGTCTGGTGCTGTACTTATGTCCAGGCCGAAGTCCCAACCGGTCTTGATGCCGTTACTGATTGAGTTTCGCATCAGTTCTGGTTGGCTCAGCATGCTACCAGTTATCACGTAGTTGTCCTGTGTGTACATGTTCGTCAGCGTTTTTCTCAGCAGTGAGTGGTTCTGCCACAGGTGCGAGAAGGAGTCTCCATGTCTCAGTTTTTTGACGCTGGGCATCTCTCGCCAGTCGTGGAGGTCTATCATGTTGAGGTTAGTCTCCTTTGTCATGGTGGTGATGTTTCCCGAGTTCGGTATTGAGTTTACCGTCTGTATCGGTGCCCCGTGGGCGTACACGCACTTGCATAGCTCGGCGTCGCTGGATGTCATCGGCTGTATCAATTTGAAACTGTTGTTCGGCACGTCCGACAGCGAGATCAGGTTGCCGTACCCTATGTACTGTCCTTTGTCGACGTATATGTCGAAGTACGGCTCCGGGTTCGGCACGAATACCTCCTCGTTGCTTTTCGTCGTCCACTCTCTGCATATTATGTTGTCTATGGTGAATCCGACTCTGTTCACCCTGTAGCTCGTGGCGTGTTTTAGGGCGGCCTGCCACTTGATTTGTTGTAACCACGTTGTCAAATGGTACGGTACTATGTAGTCTTGCGAGTTTACGTATACCCAGCAGTAGTGGCCTACGTTGTGTATACCCTACTCGTTTTGTTTGTATTTCTTGAACGTTGCTTTTACGTTGTTCATGTCAGTGGTTTTCACAAGGTTCTTGAACTTTCGCTTAAATACGAACTTTCCTGCCATGTTGCCGCTTTCGGTCGGCATGAATGGGCCGATCGTCTCTGCGGACCATCCTCTGTCGTTACCCGATTCTGACGACTCGTTACGGCCCGCGTTAACTTCCATGCTTTCCTCGCTATTAGTAGCCCTACTATCGACAGTATAACGTACGTTAGGTTCGTCGTTTGGTCTGAAGTATTGGTCGAGTCCCGCCGCGTGTTTGAGCCTGATGAGAGTGCGAGAAACTGCGCCAAGTGGTCCAGTGCCTTTAGTGTCCTCGTAGAATTGTTCATCTGCGTCGACCGTCGACACGTCGCTGTCGTTGTAGTTGAGGTCGTGTGTTTTCGCTGCCTGGTCTAGCTTGCTTCTCGGCACTGCGAACTTTAGCCTTTCTAAGTCTGTTCCTGGTTTTAGGAAGTCGTGGCCGGGCACCGTCCACTCTGTTCTTGTTCTCTTAGCGTACCGTTCGACCAACGCCCCTGCTTTTTTTCTCTTGACCGGTGGCATTCTCTTTTTAGTTCCGTTTATGTCTTTTACATCCTGTTGCTCCGGTGTATTTATTTTTTTCGATTATCTCCCTTTCTTAAGTACTGATTATCTCCCCTTATAAAAATTAATTTTCTTCACAGATGAAGGTCTTGTATGAAACTTAGAGGATGCACATTTTATCTCCTGTTCCTGGCACGGTGTTACTCTTTAACCCCTATATTGTTCAAAAATACAATTCAATATAGGCAATATAAACTGAATATACCTTTAAATTTTTTCTCAAACACCTGAATCATTTATATGAATGGCTAATTTCTTTATTACTCTACGTATTTCTACTGCTATCTTGAATAATTACCTAATCTCAGCCATGTTTTCCCGTCTAAAATAAATTTGTTGCTAATACTACATCGTTTTTATTTTCATTGGCTCGAAAAAATTCAGTGCAATGTAATTACGTAAAAATAAAGCAAGGAACTTTAAAAATAAACAAAAAAAAAATTATGTTGATTCCTTGCATTGGTTAATTTTTGCATAATTTCCAATTTACATCATGTGACATAGACATGTTCTAAAACGATATTAATCGAACTGGCATCGTTATCGATTACCTTCTAGATGGTTAAGTTCATCTTTAACTATAGACGTTTTTTTTATTTTAATTTTTAGTTCTCTTATTTCAGTTCGGCTCGTATATATATATATATATATATATATATATATATATATATATAGCTTTTTCCTTCATTAAAAATATATCGACTTCCATTTTTTTTTTTTTTTTGGTTAATCTTTCATTTTCACTCGATTTTCTTTTTCGCGTTTTCGGCTAATTACGGTCTCTCTAGATGACTTTCATGTTTGTGTTTTTTTATCTTTTAAAATGTTTCTTTTTGATATTTCTTATTTCATTACATTAATATATTCTACAGGCAGTTTTTTTTTCATTTTCCTTTATAGTTTTTATTTTATTCTTTGTTCATGTTTTTTTTTTCTCTCATGTTTCATCTTCCTTACATAATAGCTGTGTTTATATCCTTTTGTTCGTCTCTTCATTTCTC
The DNA here is from genome assembly GCA_963932145.1 of Acanthosepion lycidas. Lineage (NCBI taxonomy): Eukaryota > Metazoa > Mollusca > Cephalopoda > Sepiida > Sepiidae > Acanthosepion > Acanthosepion lycidas. The sequence continues at coordinate 61,307,006 of OZ010595.1, forward strand.
TACTTGTAGGTTATTTCAACTTTTTCTTTTCTTTCGAAAATTTAATCATCAGTCTCTATTTCTTGTTATCATTTCAAACATTCCTTGCGTAAAATGTCATACATTCCTCCTTATCCCTCTTTAAAATTCTCTATCTCTGCTCCCTTACAATTTTATTTTTAAAACATCTTTTGTCTTAATATTATTTTTTATATCTCTTTGTCATCGTGAGCTTTGAAGTCTATTTCTGTTTTCCCTCAGTTTTTCCTCATTTGTTGTTTTTATTGGCTTTTTTTTTATTCACTTTTCATTCGTTCTTTCTTTCTTTCGTATATTTACAATGATTTCTCCACATTCTATCTTTTTTCTTTTCATCATTAATCTTTCCTTCTCTTATTCTTATTTCTTTACGAATTTTCTTTTTCTACTTCTTTCATTTCTTCTCTGTTTATTCTAATGCCTACTTTTACATCAGTTATCGTCACTCGTTCTTTCTTTTAAGTATGTTTTTGTTTTTTACTTTTTTCCTCTTTCTGACTTGTTCTTTAATTTTCCCCTTTTCTTTCAGTATGTTATGGAATTCAGATCATCTCTTTATTTAGGTTACATTTTTTTTCCTTTTTCTATATTTCTCTTTCTTGTTTTTTTCTCATACTTTCTTCTCTTTATTCCTTGTATTTTCCTTGACTTTTTCTTTTCTTTTCCTTTGTTTTTATTTTTCCTTTTGATTTAATTCTTTCCGCCATATATTTTCTCTAATTTTCGGCTGTCATTTGTCTATGATTTACTTCAGTTTCTTTTTTTCTATAACATACCTTCTTTCTTTTTTCTGTAACATTCTTTCTTGCTTTATTTTTCTGTAACTTTCTTTCTTTCTTCCTGTAATTTTGTTTGTTTCTTTTTTATTTCTTTTTTTCTTTCTTTCTGTAATTTTCTTTCTTTCTTCGTGTCTTTCTTTCTGTAACTTTCTTTTTTCTTTCTTTCTTTTTCTTTCTTTCTTAAACTTCTTTCCTTTCCTTTCTTTATTTCTGTAACTGTTTTCTTTCTGCATCTTCCTTTTTTATTTCTGTAGCTTTCTTCCTTTCTTTCCTTCTACAATTTCCTTCCTTCCTTTCTTTATTTCTTCCTTTCTTCCTTCCTTTCTTTCTTTCTTTCTTTTTTTCAGGAACTTTCTTTATTTCTTTAACTTTCGTTCTTACTTTCTTTCTTTCTTTCTTTCAGCAACTTTCTTTCTGTAACTTTCTTTCTTACTTTCCTTCTTCATCTTTCTTTCTTTGTTTTTTCTTTCTTTCTATTTCTTTTTTCCTATTTCTTTTCTTTGGTTTTGTAAATTTCGATTTTTTATATCGTCACTTTTTATCAGAGGAATGTTTTCGTTATATGAAATAAGAAATAATAACACATGCATTCTGATTTTGATAGAAGGCGAGAAATAACCCTATTACGTAACACAATACAGAACAAAATGGTGTATTTCTATGCCTGTTCAGTGTCAGAAGATATCAGCATGCGATAAATATTCATGTAATATAAGTGAAATTTCCATTATATGCAAAGAGATACGCATCAATCAGCAATTTCTTTTTCTTCATATACATCATGCCACTAATTTCACGATGTTAATTATTAAGGCTGTGCGTTCAGATAAGAAAAAATTGATTTTCATACAATCTTATTTCGCTTTCTAGTACAGATGTGGAGGGCGCAAATTTACGTTGGGTACAAAAGTATTGTATCGTGCAAAAGGCCAAGTGTCTGTATGTAAGAGTGCACACGAAAAAGGGCCAATGCTTTTGAGTTTCAAATCACATAATTGCCCCACAATAAGGAAGGTTTAGCTTCAGGTAAGCAAAAAAAATAAAAAAAGGGTTTGCATATGAATTTCTATTTTTTCTCGGACGCATGAATACACATACTTACACACAAACTTACACCCACACATATATGACATAACTATATATATATATATATATATATATATATATATATATATATATATATATATATATATTAATAAAAAGAAAGAACAGTAAGATATATAATCCGGTGTTCTTATAGATATTTTTATTTTTACAAAATAGTGCTCAATATAAATTTACAGAGCATTAATATTATAAATTAATAGACTTAAAATATGTTTTTTCGCTACACAGTTCCAACCATGTTTCAAATTAAAGACATTAGTTCCATTTCATCCACAAGCGAATATTCGCTTGAAGATGAAATGGAACTAATGTATTTAATTTAATTACAAAATTAATTTCGGGGCTTTTAGCTTCCATTTTTGAAACATGGTTGGAACTGTGTAGCGAAAAATCATAATTTACTTCTATTAATTTATAATATATATATATATATATATATATATATATATATATATATATGTGTGTGTGTGTGTGTGTGTGTGTGTGTGTATGAAACAAAATGGCTATTTAAGTAATGATTTTATAACATATTTATGTTATATTTTTCGAATAAATAATTATACATATACATACATATATATATATATATATATATATATATATATATATATATATATATATATATATATATATATATACATATTTCATATATATATATATATATATATATATATATATATATATATATAATATATCAAGAAAAATATTTGGGAAAAATGTATGACAATTAGAAAACGTTTACTTGTGACACATTTCGTCCCTCAGGACTTCATCGGAAAAAAACTGTACGAACAAGGGATCCTAGCATTTTAAAAATTGTTCTTTTAGAATTTTTGTTTAGAATTTATTATATTTGATATATCTAGCCGCTATCATTTGGAATCTTTTTATTCCTTTCTGTCACTTTTGTAGAAGATATCACACACTGGGATAACAGATTATCTGCCAGGAAAGGTCAAATGTTGCAACAGACCCGGCGGAAATTTACTGATGATGACCTTGCAATCAAAGAACTCACATACCAATATAATAAATTTAGTTCAATGTATTCTTGAGAGGAAACACGTCACAAGCAAACTATCCGACATTGTTATACACACACACACACACATATATATATATACATACATACATACATACATACATATATATATATATATATATATATATATATATATATATATATATATATATATATATATATATATATATACACTCTATTTTGATTAGTCAATCATTAACAGTCTTATTCATGTACTGAGATTTTCAAAATGGAAGACGATTGCGTTATTTCTCTTAAACAAACCACACTCCCCCCATATATATATATATATATATATATATATATACCGGAGGCAAAAGCAAATGTGTCAAATTGTTAGATTATGTGATTAAAAGATATCTTACTGAAATTCTCTAATGATTTTATAATTTTATAATACTATTGGGCTCAACTTTGAACAGTACGAATATGTTTAACTCTACCTAAAAATAGCGATCACTGTTGTAACCTCCTAATCCAGTTTTCCTCTCTACTATTCACTTTTTTAAAAACATTTCTCATTTCCATGATGGCTGTTGAATGGACCTTGAAAATTGAAGCCAGAGTATGAATGTTGTTACTTTTACTGAAGGCCTGAATGATCATTTTCCTCTTACCATTGTTCCGTTGGGTAGACACGAAACAATTTTAATCGTTTATAATTATTGAGGAGAAAACCGAAACGGTTTTTAAGTGATTCATACGTCAAATCGTGTCAAGATTCCTAAACATCTTATTTGAAAACGTGGAAAAAAGAAGCTCAATGAATTGTGTTTTTTAGATACTAAACATTTTATGAGATGAACAATTATCCTATACAGTTACATGATTTGGAAAAAATTGCTGTTACGCTATATATATATATATATATATATATATATATATATATATATATATGTTCTCATCGACTTAAGATCACGACTGGTTACTGATCCGGCTCTTATAATGGTATAGGATAGCGGGAGGATTCAAGGACTTCCTGGAGCACTACAGAGAACTTACAATTTTTCCCATTATCATTAGCGATAGATCAGATGTAGATGTTCCACCTGAGGCATGGATCACTTTTAAGTTGTAATACGCGCTCAAGGAAGCGGCCTCCCTAAGGGGACGTCCGTTCCTCACGACTGGTGAAAATTCTTGGTCCGATCAGCGAGAGTGGAATATCACTAGTTTGGTTTGTGTGGCATTGAATGTAAGCAGACAGTTTTTCGCCGACTGAGCCGCTGCTAATAACAAGTCATCGCTAGTTTTGGAAGTGTAATCATATACTGTTGTACCATAAGGATAGATGTTCAGAAATGATCGGCGTGCTATTATTTTTTTTTATATATTTCTCACCCTTTGATGTTTCAAGTTTTCCAGAGTAGACAATATCGGTAGGGCGTAGAATACGCCGGTTGCATCAGCTGTCAGTTGCATCAGCTGTCAGTTGCATCATCTGAAGTAAAACCCACAAAAAGAGCCACCTATCACATAGCTAAATACTTACACACATTATTTCCGATCAAGCAAATTGTTACAAATTAACGGACAATTAACGGACAAAATAAGAACAAATAGAATTAGAAATAAACAACTAATATTTTCTTATCACCGAAGAAAATGAATGCTTATAGACGTAAATATAAGCGGCTTATATGTAACCATACAAGAATGAACTGTTTATAGACTCAGCTCTCAGTGATCAATAGTTTTCCTACACGCGAGCGAAATGCTTACAGACTCAAATAATATAAACTGCCTACTGTTAACTGTTTGTGAATCAAGTAAATCCTTGTACAGGCACATATAAATGGCCAGTATTTACCTATCTCCTAATCAAAGAAATAATTAAATAACTCACTCATTTATGCTGCAAACAGTTAAAAGTTAATTAATTCAGATACGTATTTTCAGGCCTAATTTCGATATTAAATAATGCAGTAATAGTCTTTCTTATATGTAGGGCAAAAAATATGGCGATTAAAAGAGACATTTAATATATTAACGTTTCCGAAAATGGTAAAGAATGTAAAATACATAAAGGGGAAAAAAGAAAAAAAAAACTTGAGTGGTTTCTGTGCTTTTAGATGTCGATCGAGAACTTTTCTACTCCGTAGTGCCCGTGAAATTTCCTTAACAATAATATGTACAAATAATTTAATGATATACCAGTGAATGTATATAGAAAACAACACAGTCAAATCACAGTCAAGAACCAAGAAGAAGCTCATTCTGCTTGCAGATGGAAGGCCGTAATTATATTTATATTTATATATATATATATATATATATATATATATATATATATATATATATATATATATACAGTAAACTCGTCCGCATGAATAAATATACTTACACACACACACACACACACACACACTTATATATATATATATATATATATATATATATATATAGTAAACTCGTCCGCATGAATAAATATACTTACACACACACACACACATATATATATATATATATATATATATATAGTAAACGCGTCCGCATGAATAAATATACTTACACACACACACACACACACACATATATATATATATATATATATATATATATATATATATATATAGTAAACTCGTCCGCATGAATAAATATACTTACACACACACACACACATATATATATATATATATATATATATATATATATATATATATATATATATATATAGATAGATAGATAGATAGATAGATAGATAGATAGATATCCTTATATATATATCCTTATATATATATATATAAGTGAACGTTGACGTCAACACTTAGAGGCGACAGGCTATTTCATGCTAGACGTAATCGTAAGGACACGATTGCGTGTAGCATGAATCAGCCTGTCACCTCTAAGTTTTGACTTCAATGTTCACTTTTATATTTACACACGCTCTATCACTTATATTGAGCACTTTATCTGATAAATATAGCACACATGAAGAGTGTGTATATATATATATATATATATATATATATATATATATATATATATATATATGGATTCTAACATTATTTAATCAATGATTTGTTATCGTAAGGACGGGATTTAGTCACAAACCTAGCGGTGCTATAAAATTTTCCCCTATGAATACATGCTTGTAGTTGCTGATTTCTCTTCTCCAACTTTATAATAGATCTAACTATATTTTCAGCTGTCATATAACATTTCATACTTGTGCATATTTATTTACAAAATCTCTTTGTAACATTCAGCAATTCTCGTGACACTCATCGACTTACGACCTAAGCGAGTTAAATTTATTCATTTTCACTACTGCGAACTTGTATGTCTGGCTGTGTGACCACGACTGCTCCGTGTCTAGCAACGGGAGTTTCCCATCTTCATGTAAAAAAATTTCCGCTCTAGCTCCCGGCAACGCAAGCATTCCTTCCCGCGCCTTAGGGTTAATGCTAAGCTCTCAACCCTCAAGAGCAGTTTATAAGAGCTTTGTTTTTTTGGGTTGTTTGTTTAGCGGGATTCAAATTGAAATGATGATCTCTTTTCGTGTCCTGACCTCCTGATTCAGTTTTCCTCTCTATTTTTCACTCTTTTTTAAACTTACTCACCGTTGTCTTGATGTTTCTTAAATGGACTTTTAAGATGGAACCAGAGCATAGATGTTGGAACCATTACTGAATCCCTGAATTATATTTTACTCCTCAGCATTTCTCAGTTGGGAAGACACTAGGTCTGGCACAAACCAATTTTAACCTGCTCCCTTTTTTAGCTAAATAACTCAAAATGTTTTTCATTGATTCTTGCGAAAACTGGTGTCAAGATGGTTAAATGTCTTATCTGAAAACCTGGAAAAAAGAAACTCCATTAGTTAATTGATTCTTTAGATATTAAAACATTTGTGTGATGGTTATTTATTCTGTTACACGATTTGGACCATTTTGCATTTACACGCGGAATTTGGTTGCTTTTGTTTAGCTGCATATCAACCACTATGCGTTATTTTATGCAGTAATGTAAATATTTTGTAAAACAATTTTATTTTATTTCTTTTGGTGGAGATAATAACGGTTTTAATGATAAGAGTCTTACTAATTCATTCATAAGTAGAAGTCGGTGTATGTATAACTTTAGCGAGGATATTTGCGCTTAAGTGATTATTACGAGCCAAGCTGGAATTGTAACTCGGCTGAGTTTTAATTCCGAGTCGTTATCTATCATATCTCCCGCATATCCAAGCTTACAGCAGCTGGCATTCCCAAGCGGTCACCCATCAAGGTATTGACCGGATCGACGTTGCTTAAATTCGGTAATCGTAACCGTATCGGTGTTTCAACGGTTTATCAATCAAAGGTAATGGGCACCTGAAAATGGCAATATGGTATTTGGTCGATGCGTCATACCTATATCAACTGCTACAATAATTGAAATAACAGTAGCTCGAATAATTCTAATAACGAAATTATATATATATATATATATATATATATATATATATATATATATATATATATATATATATGATTAATTTAGTTTAAAGAAAACCAGACCATTTTTAAGGTTCCATTGTTATAATTTATTTCACCAGATACTTTATTTTCCTCTGGATCTTCAGATTTCAACTTTCTAGGGTGAAAAAATGAATTTAAAATGTACACTTTTAAAGGACAGTATTAAGCTTATATAAGGTGACATAGAGGGTGGTGAGCAGTAGTATGAGAGACATATCGAAATTATAGAGGGAAGGGAGAGTTTTAAAATTTACTTTTATTTTTCCTTTTATTACAATACTTAATATTGAGGAGGAGATTAAATTGATGAATTAGCCTGAATATTATATTAATAAACAAATATAAAAATAAAAATAAAAAGTTACTAATAGTAATATTTTAATATTTTGAATGACGGTTAAGGTAAACAGATTTTAACAACCGTCATTTATAATAGTAGAATATTATTATTAGTATTTTTGTTTATTTTTATATTTTTTTATTAATATAATATTCAGTTTATATTAAATCCCTAATTTATTTGTGGTGAAGTTAAATATTTAAATTGCTATCAAGCATTAAATATAGTTTATTTGTGGGGTATATAAAAATTTATATTACGATCCAGCGTTAAAATCTGTGTTTTTTGTTTAAATTGCCCAAACATCAAGCTATACCATACCTCTCCTTCCTTCAAAACGCTACGTCCATCTCTTATTTCTTCTCTCTTTTTTTTTCTTTTTTATCTTTTTTTTGGGGGATAACAACATGGTCAGAGAATTGTGCAAGAGAGCAGCGTACTCTGAGGTCAATCAAAGCCGGGGACATGGTCACAAAATTGTGCAAGAAAGGAGCCTACTCTGAGGTCAATCAAAGTCATGTGCGACGCGTGTCGGCGGCAATTCGTGAGCCGGTTTATCAAGGTGCGTGGTCTCTGTTGTGAAGTGTTTCACAGCTATTTAGCTGATTTTCCTCAGCTTCCGACGACTGAATCGGCAAGAAGCCAGGGTCAGATGACAGAGGGCGAAATTTACTTGGCATGGACAGAGTTGGTAGTAGCAAGTCTCCGGAAATTGGTGGTCTTCGCTACGAATTGTACGTGACGCTGTCGCACATCTTTGTACAGATTTTGAATATAGTGTTCAACAAGTGTTTCGAGCTGGGGTCTGTCCACGACCGCATTTCATTGCTGTTGAGAAATGACAAGGATGGTGGGTTGGATTCGCATCCTTCGATGTCCATAACTTTGCTAAACACAGAGTTAAATATTTTGGTCAACATCCGGATGGAGCGTGTTCTCTTACGACCCGAGCAGACTTGAGGTTTGAAGGGACAAATAATTCAGAACAATCTGCATCTAATCGGTACGATCCTAGCGGTCGCGCGCTTTTACGTTGTTACATTTAATTCATCAGGGTTGTCATTTCGTACCGCAGCGACTAATTTGTGGTTCAAAAGTGCTTGAAAGATACGAGAAGGTGACGGGGACCAAGATTAAGTCTTCACGCTTTGAGTTAGGTTTCTGCAAGTGGGTCTTATACCGGGGTCATTTAGTTTGGCTGAGGGACCGAATTCATTCTTTGTGTATACTTCACGCAGGCCCTCCTATAAATAAGACCTGGTCTGAGGTACAGACAAAAGTTGAAACAGCGGCCCGGAATTTACTACGAAGACGGTTATATTTGAAAAGCATGGCTGAGGCGTGCGCCAATTATGTCTAACCTGTTGTCCGTACTCCCTCTTTGCAAGAATCGTAAGTTGGCGCTCAAGTGCTTGCTATACTCCTTCTTGCTGGTTGATTGCATGCATCAGGTCTATAGATAGTTCTGTGCTTAACGTCCATGTAACAGGAGCTGGGAATGACATACATGGCGAGTCATCGACACGCCTCGAGGTTGGCTTTCCTATGACACACGTCGGAAAAGAACTCAATTCTGAAGGGGAGTGTTTCTAGCGCTGACCGCTCTTATAATCCCCACAATCAGTCGATATTCCTCAGAGAATGTCGTACGGTCTTGAAGGTAATTCCTCGATTAATGGCCTTCCACAGTCTAGGGGTGTCTGGTATCGGTAATTAGTGGAGGGAGTCACGAAGGATCCAATCTGCAGGCGGTTCGGCTTTTTAGCAACCGAATTGCGATCTCACTGGTCATAGGCTCCCAGCAACCCTGAGTTTCTGCTTACCTGGAGATTTATTCGGAATGTGCTATATCTCACTGACATAGCTTTCAGTGGGGGGATGGGCAGGTTTTTCCGGGTGCCATCGGTTCAAAATTGGTCTAGAGGAAACGTCTTCGCACACCTACCATTGTAATCAATTGCATCCGTTCTAAGATTATTTCGGCAAATTGACGGTTGGTATTTATCCAAAACATCCCGTGTCTATCGATATTTCATAAGCGTGCAATAATGTGTCGTCCCCGTGTATGCGGTGAAACGAATAGTGTTTCTGACGTTGTTAGCCTTGCCAAAAATGGTGGCGTGTGCGTCGCGTATGGAGGGAATATTGCGATATGGAGAATATTCTCATCAGGATCTGGTTGGATTATTTGGGTGTTCGCTAAGAATGCTTTGTTTGTTTGTTTGTTTAAAACGTAACGACCCATCGATCAGCAAGAGATTATTTAAGGTCAAACAGTTGTTTTTTGTTTGTTTGTTTTCTTTTTTTTTTAAAAAGGTTGAAATGCTTTCAAAAAGACTTTCCCTTTTCTTTTCCTTCTTTTTCGATGCTGTCTTGCTTTTTAAAAAAAAATCACTGCTTTCGGAGGTTCGTTGTTCTTTGAAAATTTCTCACCTGGCAAGTATCAAAGTTTCCCCTTTCATCATCAGATACCAAATTGGAATTATATTTTATTATATAGTCCAACTTTCCTACGAAAAGTCAAGATCAAATTGGGGTTTGATTTTTCGAAAAGTTCTTTCAAGAGGTCCACGTTGTAAAATACTTTTCGAATATGTGCCATCAAGCAGGACGTGCTTCACAGTATAAGCCTCCTGGCATGCTATGCATTCAGGAGGATCTTCGTCTTTTAGGAGGAAGGAGTGAGTTGTGTGCGTGTGTCCTATGTGAATACGGGATGAAACCACTTCTTTGCGTGATTTTCTGTGTTCAGTTAGTTGTTTCTTTAGAGAGGGTTTGATTTTAAATAATTTGTTGTTTTGCCAGTTGTTCCAAGCTTCTTGCTATTTCTTCAAAATAAAGTCATTTATTAGGGGTTTATAGTCAGTGTATGGAACCTTTATGTTACTTGTGTTAAGTTTCAGAGAGTTTTTTGCAACCACATCAACTTTTTCATTTCCATGAAAACTAGAGTGGCTGGGAATCCAACAGAAAATGATAGTTTTATTTTGTGAGATCGCATGTATCTAAGGATGGAGATCAGAACTGATAAAAAGCGTTTGCGATCGGCATATTTCAGCGAAATGTGGGTGTAATTTCCAAGCTGGTTTCGAGTGAACGGGACCAGCCTTGAATTTCTGTTTTAAAGTACCCTTTGATGAAACGATGTGGTTTCCATCTGAACACTGCCCTGGTTAAGATAGACTGTTTTTGCTGACCTAGTTATTGCAAGTATGTATTATTTCCTGCCTGTGCCCGGCATTCCCTTTTGTTAACATCCATTCCGAGACTCCCAACCTTTCCATGTTTATTTTGACTTCCATTTTCAGCTTTGCTGGGCCGGTTTTTGATTTTCTCAACCAGTCATTTATTTTTATCCTTCCCTCACAGTTAGTGAGGAATATTCTTGATTCTTCCGCTCGGCAGAATAATGCGGTTACTCTTATTTTCGTGGGGTGGACGTCTACTAAACTTTGTTATTTTTATTTGAAGGTTTTGTTATATTTTAGTTTTGTTTCTGGGTCCATCCATTACCTTTTCATTTCCTATCACCATACTTTCATCTTGAAAGAAAACAGAAAATAATGTCATTTAGGCATTTTGCAGATAAAGAAATATGGTTTCATGTATTTTCCCTGTGAAGATGTGGTATTGTGGTATATGTAGGATTGAATGGTGATGGATCATTTCTTGCAGTGAATGAGAAAAATTGTAATGAATGAATCAGCTGTGGATCTGATTAACTAGGTCTAGTATAGAAAGTCTTTCCCCACTTCCACTTTTAGCCTTGTGCGACAATTGTTGTAATTGCACAGCAATAAATAATAATTCCGAATCAACATAAGCCTCTATTACGGGTGGACATCGAGGCTTGTATATAATGAATATACTTATAAAAAAAAAATAAAAACCTGTGTAAGATTTTCTTTATCATTAACTAGCTTTCTTCCAGTTTTTGCCTCTCCATAGTTTTCGGCATCTTCCTTCCAACTTCTTGCATCTTTCTTTCTTTTTTTTCTAACTGTCCCTGCTATTCTGTTTTCTTATTTGAATATACAGTACAACCTCGCTTCACAAATTTAATTTGTTCCTGAAGACCGTTCGTAACCCGAAATGATCGTAAACCGAAACTATTTTTCTAATAGGAATCAATGTAAAATGTATTAATCCGTTCCTAGTCCCAAGATTATTGTTAAACCTTTACAAAAGTATTTTGTGCACAAGTTCATAACCACAACTAATGAAAATCATTAAATCTAAAAAAATAAATAATAAATGAACCCAATACTAAATAGATAAAATATGATGAGTACTTTAATTTTACTGTAGCTGTAAAGAGGTGAGTTTGATGGTAGAAGTGGAAGGGGAAGGAAAGAGATGTTATTGTTTGAAAAGGTAAGGAAACACATGATCGTCTCTTTATTAATAAAATAATAGATCGTTGATTTTACCATACTATAGTTGTAAGAGACAATATCATCAATAATTATTTATCTATCAACCTTTCTTTTTTCCTTTAACAGTATCACTGCTAGCTTTCTTTGAAGCTATGGCTGAGGACTAGTAAAGAAAATAAAATTCACGGTATAATAAAACTGAAAAACAAACACAAAACACGAATGTATACAACATGGCGGTCGACTCAGAAAAGATGACGCTCGAGTTAACACGGTTGGGCGATGCTTTTCGGGAACCGAAATTTTGTTCGATAACCGAGGCATTTTCATCTAGAATTTTCTGTTCAAAAACAAAGTTGCTCTGTATCTTAGTTTATATTTTCTTTTCTTTAATTTGTTCCTTGGAATACTTTTCCTCCTTCCTGCAGTATTCCTTTTCATATTTTTCTTTTCCTTCCTTTTATTATTATAAGATGACGTGAAAATCTTTGAACGCCTATTCTCCTAATTAACTACATTAGCGTAATGAGTTCTTACTCAACTGATTAAATTGTTCCCTTCAAATTGAGACATTGGATACGTTAGAGAGAACCTAAGTGAATCGACAAATCACGAAACAACATAATTCTATTGTCTGGCACCCACTGGCACCAGACCTAGAAAGTCCCAAATCGTCAAATTTGCCAACCTGTATGGCTTGGGATTTGGCAGTAACACGCCACAAGTGAATCATTTTGTGATATTTAATTATCTGTGCCTGGGTCTGAGTAAATGATAATGTTATCAGTTTTATTTAATCAGTTTACACCATGCAAGGCAAGAAAGTCACTAAATCACAAGCGGTTAGTATTGTGAAATGTATGTAAAAAAAAAAGCATTATTGATGAGAAAAAACAATAAAAGAACAGGAATTCGATAGACAGAAAAAAACGATGGACGTTGCATTTACTATAATTTTCCATGTATAATAAGCATTTTTTTTTTCCTAAAAAATAATAAGCAAAATTATGGATCCGTATTATGCACATCTACAAAAATCTTTTAAAAATTGCCGTTTCAATGACTACTCGCAACAAACATATGAAAATTTGGCACAAACATTCGGCGATTACGACCCCATAAGGATGAGAAATACAATATGTACCTAACGATACTTAAAGATGTAAAATAAAATAAGAATTATCATAAAATTAAATTAGAATAAAATTATTCTGTGTAAAACCATTTTTAAAGTAAGAGTAGGAAACGCTGGCCTTAATGAAATTGGACAGGTACAAATTATAGGGATTGATTACCGATCAAGGGGTGCGTATTATGACTGAGTAAAATCATTTCTCCATCATTCCAACACAATTTTAGGGGTGTGTATTATGGATGAAGGTGTGTTATACATGGAGAATTACGGTAAATGCTTGATTGGAAAGCTACAAGCTGGAAGAGAGTTTCACAAGCGGGAATAAGTAGTCAGCATTGCACTTAATGTTCATCATTAGGTTTAATTGCACTTAATTTTCATCCTTAGGTTTGTGAAAGGTAGGTGGGAAACTAGTACCTCACTATCTTTTAGAGCTTTATTATAATAAAGCTTTAAAAGATAGTAGCTACAAAAACCCAAAACTAACTTATATAAAAAAGGAAAATGGAAAGCATAGAAAAAACAAAAGTAGAAAAATGATTTGGTATAAATCCCCATACAACCAAATGGTTAAAAACAAATTAGGACAAAAAATGCCTTGCATTAATAGTTAAGCACTTTCCTAGAGAAAGTAATCTAAGTACTATTTTCAGTAAAAGTACACTAAAATTAACTTACAGCTGTACTGAAAACTTAGAAAAAATTATTAAGAAACATAATGCTAATATATTCAATAAGCACTTAGACCAAAACCAAAGAAATTTAGTCAATGTAAGAATAAAAATAAAAACAGATGAAGATAAACAAAAAATATTTAATAATAGAAATCCTCATAACTGTCCTGTACAAAATAAATGTCACCCGAAATCATAAAAAATTATACAGGTTGCACAAACAATGAGTTCAAAAAGAGGTTCAGTCAACATCAAACTTCATTTGGCATGAATAAATATAGAAATCAAACAACCCTTTCGAAATATTTCTAGCACTTAAAAGAATCCAATAAAACACCTACAGTAAAATAGAAATTAATAAGAAAAGCTAGAATATGTAGGTCATTAAATAACACATATCTTTTTTGCATACATGAGAAACTATATATTACTAAATTTATAAAAAATAAAAATTTAGTGAATCAGAGAAATGAAATACCTTTACTTTGCCGTCATTGTCAAAAGTTTTCCTTAAATAATATTTAAAAAAAATCGGAGCTGATAATATACATACTTATATTTTATATGAAAAAAACATTTTAAGTAATTTAAGTGATTCATTTACATTTGTTTTAAAATGAAATATAGTCTATTAGTAATTAAGAGTAGAAATATTTAAAAATAGTAGTTAAATAAAACGTATTCTAACCGAAACACCCCTAGAAATAATCTTTAAGTATACAAGAATCTTTAAGTATACAAGTACGAAAAAAATGTCGAAAACCTTTTTGCCATTAAAAGAAAAAAGCAGATGACAGGCGTGTAACGGATGTAAGAATTCGTAAAAACATACACCATTACCTTCCTTAAACTTAACCACTTTCTGTAACGTAACTCATAATTAATAGAGCAATAGTTAATAAAAATGAACACGCTACCGCCCTTGGCTGAATGATTGGGTTTCTCTTTATCCTTGGAAACAGGAAATTATGAATTTAAATACTCTTTAATACTCGGTAAATTTAAAAATAAGTCATTTCAAAATTCGCTTGTAGATGAAACGGAACTAATGCTTTTAATTTAATTATATAAATAAATTTTAAGTTTTCAGCTTCAAATTTTGAAACATGGTTAAGACTGTGTACAGAAAAACATATTTTAAATCAGTTAATTTATAATATATATGTGTGTGAGTGAGTTTTTGTATATATATATAATATATATATATATATATATATATATATATATATATATATATATATATATATATATATATATATATATACATTCACGCACACATACACATATACTTATCTAGACTGGGCTATTATTTCGTTTTTTATTTGGTTTGGTGTTATCATAAGTATCATGTGTGTGCGTGTATATATATATATATATATATATATATATATATATATATATATATATAAAGAGAGAGAGAGGGAAGGTGAGAGTGAGAATGAGAGATGTTTGTATATATTTACACAAACACACGTACGTATATATTATATATATGCAAAGAATTTCAAATAGGCTAAATTTGGAAGTAAGACAATATAAATAAAGACAAATGGAAAATTATCATACCATACGCATTATATTAAGCTAAATGGTAAATGCCTTGATAAAGTTCCCCACAGGACAAAATACGTCGGCTAAGACATGTTTTCCCTTCTTATATATATATATATATATATATATATATATATATATATATATATATATATATATATATATATATATATATATGTGTGTGTGTGTGTGTGTGTGTTTGTGTGTGTATTGTTAAAGTTAACTGACAAGATAATACGATTAAACTTTTTTGTCATTATTTTATCTTCATAAGCCTTACGCAATCCGTCGTCAGTCGCATTAAAAGAAAACAAACATGTATAAAAAGGCTTTGCTGCCAAAATGTACAATATATATACATATCTCGTAGTACTTAGTGGGTTTAAAACGCATTGCTCCAAGAAAAATAACAGAGACAATACATATATATATATATATATATATATATATATATATATATATATATATATTAAAAATAATTACACACACACGCGCGAGTGCGCAGGCGCGCGCACACACACACACACACACACTCACACACACACACACACACACATATATATATATATATATATATATATATATATATATATATATATATATATATGGTTGTGCTCGTTTGGAAAAACCTCGTATAGTTAAAACTTGCAGTAGAACAAATCGGTACTCGAGGAAAAATGGGGAATAAAAAATGAAAGAACCAAGAACATTAAAACAAGCCAAAAAATCGTCCAGTGTTTAAGTTCCAAGACCAAAGATGAAGAAAAAAAAACGATTAAAAAGACAAATACTTAAAGTGCTCAATACACTAAGAAGTACCAAACAAGGTAATCCTAATGCGCCAGGCAAACCTACCTAAGTATTCACCTAAAATGATCATTTGCTTTTTTTTCATTTACATATTTATAACACTATATGCTTGCTGGTGTTATATATTTTATTATACAGTGTTGTATTAAATTTATAGGCAGTTTAATTTCCAGGTTGCATTTAGAAGATTCTAAAATATATTCCTTGAAAATTTAGATCGTTTTATTTCCTTAACATTGTCATTCATAAATATTGTCATCCATTCCTAAGTAGACGTATTCCTGGCCAGCTTCCTCTTTTGCATCTTGCGTTTTTATGAGTTTTTGGAACGTTTCCTTCGCTTTCTTTCCATTTATTTGTAAACATAACTTGATACAATCGATATTCAAGTTATTTTCCATTTTTGTATTTCATCCTATAACTCATATGAGAATGAAACACAGTCTGCATAACGGAAATTATTGAAATATTCTCCGATCTACTTTTCTATACATATCTCTATCTATGAAAGGCAGGATGTGTGTGTCTGTGAGTAACGAATGCACGGCCGCAAACTGTGGACGGATTTGCCCCAAAATTTACATGCACATGCTCCAAGTGCAAGCCAATTATTATGGCAGGTTTCACTAACTTAAACAAGGAGACCATCCAGAAGAGGGGTAGAAAATTCTGAAGTCATCTAGGGGCCACCTTTGAAGCCAATTGCGATATTCTTGAATAAATTTACTCTATATTATATCAAGCCAATTTTTGTAATTTTGGTAAATATATCTGTTAAAATGAGATGTCAGTATTGTTTTCATATTTCCGGAATTTAGACGACAATTTATCCATCGCATACCGTAATCATATATATATATATATATATATATATATATATATATATATATATATATATATATATATATATGAATAAATGCACAAGCAACGAATCTTCTTAGCCAATACGTTTTGTCCTCTGATGAACTTTATCAAAGTAACAGTAATGATTTTATTTTGCAACAAGTAAAATTATCGTAAGTTTTTTTTTACTTCAGTGTATGAATACTTGAGATGCGACTTGATGAAGAAGGTCAAAAGATGAAAATCCTAGAAAAGGGACAAATATACTTTCATATATATCGAAGGTTAAATTGTAGAAGAAAATTTCCAATTTCTCGAATAATCCCTTGAATAACACCGCGCACTTAAGCCAGACACATTTATTCATCAAGGAAACCAATATTTGCTAGAAGATAGCTTGCACTCCTATATATCTGTATCTATAAATGGCAGGATATGTGTGTGTGTGTAACGAATGCACGGCCGCAATTTTCGACGGATTTGCACCAAAATTTACATGCACATGCTCCAAGTTAGCGAAAAGGCCAAGACTGACATTGCATTTCCCAACTCCCATCGATAGTGGAAATAATCGATTTTTTCATGCTCCTACGGCAGTTTTCATGTTGTTGGCGGCCATTTTCTACTGGCTATTCGTAGTGTGAGATAGGCAAGAAGTAAGGCATGTAGCAACATCAGCATGGGAAAGGGCACTCCTTTAAAGTCAAGGAAGGGCAATATTTTAAGTCAAGTGGTAGCGATTGCTGTATGAGTTGTACGATTTTTGAATCAAGCACGGGCAACGCCGGGCCATGCTGCTAGTTATGAATGGAATGGAGCCTCGCTTCATGAATTTAATTCGTTCTTGAAATCCATTCGTAAACTGAAATGTTCGTAAACCGAAACTATTTCTCGATAGGAATCAATTTAGAGAGATAACAATTCACAGTACAATAAAATTGGAAAAGAAAAGCCTGGCACAATACATGAAAGTATACAAGACGGCGGTCGACTCAGAAATTATTCCGTTCGTTTTAACTCGTTTATGTTATTCGGGAATCAAAAATTTTCCTCGATAACTCGAATTCTCTGTTCCAAAATTTGTTTGTTCGAAATGTGAGACTTTCGAAAATCGAGTTTCCCCTGTAAATGACGAGAAATATAAAATGTTATGACGTAATAATGTCGTTTTTTGACGTATTCTTAACGTCAAAAAACGACATTATTACTTCATTATTTTTGCACCAACCTAATATATATATATATATATATATATATATATATATGTGTGTGTGTGTGTGTGTGTGTGTGTGCGCTACTCTGAATGCCTTTGATTATAGTATAAATGTTGAAATATATTTTAATAGATTACATGGTAATGTTTTTATGTGCAGATCTATTAGGTTGGTGCAAAAATAATGACGTAATAATGTCGTTTTTTGACGTTAAAAAATACGTCAAAAACGACATTATTACGTCATTATTTTGCACCAACCTAATAATAAAACTTCTTTTGGTAACATGACGCTCACTGCCCTCCATAACTTCTTGATTTTTTTTTTTTATCTAACACCTTTATTTATTTTGCTTCTTACCTTTGATGCTTTTTGGCAAACTGCACAAAAAAATAATCGTTATGTAGCCTTTTCCCCATTTTCCATAACAGTAACAGATGTCCTAAAATTAAACATGCAGATAACAGAAATGATAAAAATGTAAAAAAAAAATATATATATTTTTTAAAATCATTTCTACTGCAAGTTGGGTCACTCTCTCGTACCAGAAAATTTTTATCATCAGAATCCGTGTTGCACACATACAAATCGACCATTCAACACTGAATTGAATACTGTTGCGATATCAGGTGTGGTTCTCCGGTCGTTAATCTCTGGATTATTGACAAAATCCAAAGAAGTGTCTCTAATCGATCCTGACCAGGCATCTCGACATCATTCACTTTTTCGTCGACGTTGGATGGCGTGACTTCAATCTGTCTCTTCTACAAATATTTTCATGGCAGCTACTTTAACTAACTTAATTGCCTGGTGCCTCGACTACCTGAATTTAAGTGAGCTACGAGATTAGCATCCAGGTCCCACCTGTTTGTTGTTGAAATAGGTAAATGCAACCGTAAATTCTACTCCAACAGTTTCTTTTCTCGCGTTTACAAGCTGTACAGCGAACTTCCATTTACTTGCTTCTTTGTTAACTACAATCTTCAAAATATTTGAATGCAACATCAATCGCCATCATCTGTCTTCTTGAATCCAGTTCATCTTTTGTCCTCTCCTAAATCTTCACTGTTCTACGTCTTCGCTCTCAGTTGCATTCGGTGTTAAGTCATTGCACACTAGTGGCGTTCTTGCTTTGATTTTAGTGAAATTATTAAAAAAAAATAATTCACCTCATGCAAGGTGATAATCCACTAAAATGCAGCAGGTACAGTCTGTAAAAGAATAAGTTGTATTATTAATGAGCGAGAACAATAAAAGAACAGGAAGCAAGATGACAGAAGATAACGATTGACATTGTAATTATATTTTTGAAAGTCAGCGTTGAGTAGAAAACAAGAAGCCGTAAGAGAGTACCAAGAACAAAACTCGCGAGAAAATAAGCTGTTATCAACTGAAGGTTGCATATTTCCATTTCAACTGAAAAAAATGATGAGACCTTATGGCTAGTCTAGTACGGCGCTTAAATTCATAAAATCTAGGTACGGGAGAAAAAAACTTCGTTAGAAAAATTGTCATGAAACTATTTATAGAAAAGCTTCGTGATACGAATTTGGTAAGGTGACTGAAGCCGAGATGCCAGATCAGGATAAGTGACATTGCAGATTATTATTTGTCATTTATCCAGGATTATTATTTTCGTTTATCCAGGAGTACCAGGTCATATGTAGCAGCAATATTAAGGACACGGGCGAATGGTAAATTTATAGATATATATCTTCATCAACGATCTTCCTGACGTCATAGATTCCCAAGTAGGCATCTACGCGGTTGGCACTACAATTAACTCCTGCCTTAAAAACAAATCTAGTGTCGCTGACAACACTAACCTGGACGTTCTTCTCGATAAGGACCTCCAATCGGTTGTGAACTTGGGCAGGAATTGGCTGATTAAATTTAATACCTCAAAAACAAAACTGCTCTCTATTACCTACCGCAGAGAGCCATCACTGCCCCACATTACAATCTCTGACGCTCATCTTCTCGAGAGCACCTCTTTGAGACTACTCGATCTCACATTGGTTGCTAACCTAAGATGGAACAAATACATTGAGTCAATACCTTCGTCCAACACAAGGAAATTTGGCTCCCTGTGCCGCGCCAGGAATTTTTTCTGGCCGGAGTTGATCCTTCAAATCTACAGATCAACCATTAGCCCTTGCATAGATTATTTCTGCCATATATGGTCTGGAGCCCTTTCTGTTTGTTTCAAGGTTCTTGATAAAATCCACATACGGATATGCAAATTAATTGGCTCTGATCTGGCATCTCGTTTGCAGTCTCTCTCTCACAGACGTGCCATCGCCTCCACCTGTCATTTTTTACAGATACTTTCACGGCAACTGCTCCGATGAGCTTCTTTCGCTGGTTTCCAGACTTCATGAATTAAGTGTTCTACTAGGCTGGCATCCCCCTGTAAAAGTTTCACTGTCGAAACTGTTCAACGGAGCCGTCTCTTCTACTCTAATAGCTTCATGCCTTGTCCCTCTCGAATGTGAAACTCCTTCCTCTTTTCCTGTTTCCCTGATAGCTATAATCTCCAACTATTCAAATATCAATCGACGCCTCCAGATGGCTTGATCTATCTCCTATATTTGTCTTCATCCCTTCTTCTATCACTCCTATTTGTTCTCCCTCCAACTCTCTGTAACCTCGTGTCTGCTAGTAGCTTCCCGTGTTTCTTGGGGTGAAAC
>OZ010595.1:61333047-61413047 GCA_963932145.1 Acanthosepion lycidas
AAGATTTTCATATTTGTAACTTGCGGGTCCTTCTTGGATGCTACTGGCAGCAATAATTTCAGAGCCGTATTCGCCTCCACTATCAAGTCCATTTCTGCCGGATATCCGTTCCCGATCGAACAACCGTCCGCAGCCACTTCGCTCTTTGGAATGTCTCTGTAATTCCTATGTCCTTTCCGTTCAGCTGCCGAAAATTCAACAGACACTCCAATTCTTTTTTTTGGAATTCGTGTTTTTGCAAAAACTCTCTCCGCTTGTTCTTTGGATACACGACAGGAGTCTTCCCCAATTATATATGGGTGTTTAATGTTATTATTTTTTCAAAAAAAGCCGGATCTTCGGAACTTCTGCATCTTTAAATTCCTTCAACTGTTCTGTGTGACTGAGAACAACTGGAAGTAGGTTTTGATCTGGTGGTATTGTCAGAAGTGTTTTTAAATGCAGATGTTAGTGGCGAAGGAATGTCTTGGGCAGATGCTCTTTGCTTTGTAGATGTGTGTGTGTCATTGATTTAGGGGGAAGTGGATAAATAAATATTTTCTTGGATGTTGCGGAAGTCGAGGCAGATGTTTAGGAGCCTGACACTTCCACTTGTTTTGTTCTTTTTTTTTTTTCAACCGCTTATATTTTAGATCTTTTAATTTTCTCAATTTTTCAGTTTGTTCCAAGCGGGGCTCATTTCTCTTCTGAATTTCGGATGTAGTTGTAGCATACGGTGCCGGGGCGTTGCCTTTAGAACTGGTAAAGTCAATGGAGCGGTATATGTTTTTTCCCCGGGTTCTTCAGTGGACTGATGTTCCGCTGTGTTGCTCTTCTCTCTGTCACGCGACGCCATTTCCCTTCTTTTTTACCTTGTCCACACGACCAGTCCGTGTTTCTAGTAGGTCCATTACAAGAGCATTAAAACAATCATTATCGGCCAGTGGAGAATTTAGGTCATTTGTAACCGGAAATCAAGATATCTTGTTCTGTGTACAGAAAGAGGGGAGGTCACACTTCTAAAAAGTTGGTCCTATGCTGGTTATGGAGACGAAGGCCAAACGATCGAGCATGATATCAAATCTCTATCCCGCGTTCAGGTTGTCAGATGTTGCATCTGGGGTTTGGTCATTCTGAGTGCAGGTAGCTAGTAGCTCTCCTAAAACACAGCAGGGACCTCGAAGACTGCTCCTAGGGCCTTCGCAGTACCTCGTAACCAGTTCTTATTACGAGATCTTTCGTTCTTAACTGTCTTCTCGACATCTCAAGACAATGTTCGGTCAGTGGGAGGAGTACGTCTCACCTGAAAAAACCGGCACCTTTTATTACTCATTGGGGTTCGACCCCAATGAACATCAGTGTTCTAATCTCCGTACCTTTCATGGAGCGACAAATGTTGTGCGTACGCCTGTCCACCACGAAGGCTGACACAATTTTCCTTTAAAACTTCGATAATTTTTGGGTTCTTCTAAAATCTTTTATATATATATATATATGTTCGAATCTTTTAGCGCTTTCCAAACTTCCATAATATTAAAAATACAACTTGTGCGGGGAACATCCAACATGACGGTGATTCTGCGGCTGTCGTCTTCTGATGGCTCCATTTCTTTTGGCACATTCTAGTCATTAATATTTTTTACTGGTTTGTACTTTATTTCCTGTATTTTCCTCTCTCCGTCTCTTTTACAAATACTTTCATGGTGATTACTCCGATTAGCTGTTTTTGCTGGTTCCCAGGCTTCATGAATCCAAGCGTCCTACGAGGCTGGCATCCAGCTCTCACCCTTTCACTGTCGAAAATGTTAAATATAGCCGTCTCCTCTACTCCAATAGCTCCATATCTCGCACCTCTCGCCTGTGGAACCCACTTTCCTTTTCCTGCTTCCCTGATAATAAACTATAATCTCCAAATATTCATATGTAATGTCAATAGACATCTCCAGTTGCCTTGATCTATCCACTATCTTTAGTTTTCACATCATTTTCCTTATTGGGCACTTCAGAGTTAATTGCTTTTTTTTTTTTTTTATCGGAAAAGGTCCTTTCTCGCAGACGGACTATTTTTTTTGAAAAAACGTTACAACCTTACTAAACGGGAAAATATATTTATTTTTTTTTTTTAAATTCTAAAATATAATAATTCGAATAGGGAAAAAAGAAAGGTGGAATGCTAACAATTCAAGAAAAAAAAATGTAGATCTCTTCTAAAAAATAGAATTTAAATAAAAAGTATCAGAACCAGCCGGGATGGCGGTGAAAATGTAAAATGAATGTATACAAAAAGTGCTTAAATCAGTATAAATAAAAGATTCTAATTAACTATTGAGATGAACTAATTTAAAATGAAAAGTAAAGATAAAATGATAAGATCCAGACGGATATGCAATGCAATTAGTCCTGATCTGGCATCTCGTCTGCAGTCGATATCTCATAGACGTTCCGTCGCCTCTCTCTGTCTTTTTTACAAATATTTTCATGGTGATTGCTCCGATGAGCCGTTTTCGCTTTTCCCAGGCTTCATGAATCCAAGCGTCCTACGAGGCTGGCATCCAGCTCTCACCCTTTCACTGTCGAAAATGTTAATGTAGCCGTCTCTTTTACTTCAATAGCTTCATATCATGCATCTCTCGCCTGTGGAACCCCTTCCCTTTTCCTGTTTCCCTGATAATAATCTATAATCTACAACTATTCAAATGTGTTGTCAATAGTCATTTCCAGTTGCCTTGGTCTATCCAATATCCTTCTCTTCATCCTTTACTCTATCACTCCTATCCGCTCTGGCTTCAACCCCTTGCGTTCTAGTAGCTTCCCGCCTAACTTTTGGTAAAATGCTTATAAAAAAATGAATAAAAAAAGAACAAATTTAGTTTTACAAAAATAAGAGTATTTAAACTAAAAGCAATAAAGTTTTAAGAAATAATGCTGAAATAAAACAGAAGTCTGGGAAAACTAAACGTTAACCACGAAAAATAAAATTAAAGGCGGCTGAAACGAAGGAGAGAAAATTAAAAAAATTAATCGACTGACAAAATTAATCAATTCAAATAAAAAAAAAAACAATAGAAAAGGTTCTTAAAAACCTCTTCCAATGAGGTAGATAATAAATAAAAATTAAACCAAATTAAAGATAAACGAAATAAAAGAAGAAGTCTGGTAAGATTCTATTCAAATAAGAAAATAAAGATGGCAGCCAAAACTCGACGAGAATATTGAAAGTAAATGACAAAAATAATAAAAAATTAACTATTAAAAAATCCAAAACAAAAAAGAAACACTTTTAATAGTTTTTCAAATCACGTTCAAAAAAACAAAAAAACAAAAAACAAACTATAAATTAAATGACAAAGCAGTAAAAAGTAATTTGGTAAGACTTTAGTAAAACCAGAAAAATAAGAAAAAATAAAAATAGTGGCCAAAGACGATGGGAAAACTGAAAAAAATTCTAAAACCAAAAATCAAAAATTAAATCAAAGAAAATCGAATTAATGAAAAAAGGAAAAACAAATTAAATCATAACAAAGACTGTTTCATTTGAAAATGTTTTAAATAATGCCCTAAAGGTTTCTGTAGCACTCGATATCCATCTAAAAGCAATGGCCTGAAATAAGTCAGTTAACGTCAAAAGACCAGAATTCACAGCTAAACGACTATCGAAAGAATTATCACGGAATTACGGATAAACAAAGAGACAACCTTATGGCGGTGGGAACGTGACTGAAACCGAAGCATCAGATCAAAATCAATAGTATTTCTAATTCTTCTTCGGAGCTCTGGATAAATAATAGGAGCATCAGATCATATGTGGTAGCAATATTCTACGCATGGACGATATGTAAGATAGGCTCTGGAAAGAACACAACAAACAAAACATCCTGGCAATGGATTCGATATAGACTTTCCACTTTATGTGAGCCGAGAACGTTAGCCATAGAAAACGCAGTGAGTTTCTGCTGGAGATGAGTATAAGTCATGTGGATGGAAGGCTGAGAATATTCTTTTAGATGATATAGGATGTAATGGAATTACCTGTCACCCCCATGAGTGGCTACACTACAGGTAGTGATTGCCTATAAGTATCTGTAAGACAACGGACTACAGACACTACTCGAAGTCTTTTCGGCTAGGCGGTCGAACTCTCTGCATCTGAGCAGAGAGGAACTCGGACGAAGTTATGCCGAAGGAAAAAGTCATTCGGGGAAGTGGACTGCACCTGAACCCGTTCATCCGGGTTCAAAAGAGAATATGTTTGGCCGAAACTACGGCTTCCGAGAACTCATGTTAAACCGGCCTTGTGCTACATGCAATCCGTCGTGGTGGGTGGCTAAATATTCTAGCCGAAATCTTTTTTCGGCTATACAGTCGAACTCCCTGCCTTCGGACAGAGATGAACCTGGACGAGGCTATGCCGAAGTGCAGAGTCTCATTAGGGGAGGTAGACTGGCCTTGAACCCGTTTATACGGGTTCGAAAGTGAATATTTTTGGCCAACCTTCGACCACGTTAAACTTAGCTTTGTGCCACATACGACCCTCGTGGGGGGAGGGGTTATATATACTAGCCGAAAACTTTTTTCGGCTAGACGGTCGAACTCTCTACCTCTGAGCAGAGAGGAACCTTCAGCGGAAGTGCATAGTCTCGTTCGGGGATGTTGACCATCCCGATCCCGTTATGCGGGTGCTACGGGGATTTTTTTAGCCGAGCCTACAGGCTCGGAAAACCCACGTTAAACCCGGCCTTGTGCAACATGCAACCCTCGTGGTGGGTGGCTGAAATGTTTTCAGCTATACAGTTAAACTCTCTGCTGAAGGCAGAGAGGAATCCGGACAAGGTTCTACCGAAGAGCAGAGTTTCGTTAAAGGAGGTAGACAGATCCGATTCAGTTTAAGTGTGTTCTACGGGGATTTCTTTTTGCTGAGCCTACGAGTTCGGAAGATTCACGTTAAACTCAGTCCTGTGCCACATCTGACCGCGTGAGGCGGTTGGCAAATATCCTAGCTGAAATCTTTTTCCGATGTGCTGGTCGAATTCACTGCCTTCGGGCAGAGAGGAACCGGGAAGAGAAGGGCAGAGTCTCGTTCGGGGATGTAGGCCGACCAGATCCCATTTATGTGGGGTTTATTGGGATTTTTTGGCCGAGCCTACTGGTTCGAGAACCCCATATAAAACTCGGCCTTGTGCCACATGTGACTGTGCGGGTCAGTTGCTAGATACACTAGCTGGGATCTGTTGAGTACGACTCAGATTTCCGCCAGAACTACTGACTTTCAAATAGAAGCACTCACTACTGGATTGACTTTTACATTTATTCTTATTGTACTGGTTATTTTAGAATAGACTTTTACTTGTTTTATCTGCCTTGTTTTTCAAGTATATATCCCTATTAGCACGGATTATAACAATATATGTTATATTATAAATAGTGATGTTATGTCATATTTAGAGAACTTAAAACAGGTGAACCCATACTGTAGAAGAATATGTTTGATTTAAAAGTATTTTTGGTTAGCTTCTGTTTTAGAAAGCAGGAAATTCTAAAAGAGATAGAGAGGAAGTAATAGTCGAATTTGAAAAGCAATTTAGTAGTTAACAAAAAAATAACACTCATACAGAACGTCCTCATAGGGTATTTCAGAAAATCAACCAGCAATCAGTGAGTCTCGACCTCATTAGGGAATCGTAATTGCTCTTGAGAGACAAGCTTGCTAAGCAACACATCACATCGACTTGCCCTAGAAGCCAAATATGGTGTGTAAGAAGAGATTATCTGCTCTTGAGAAAGGGAAACCGAACGATACACACCAATGGCAACGATGGTGAGATTCAAGTACCAGCTCCTACATAATTGAATCTATATTCTACAGCCACTAATCAGCAAACAACTCGGGAGGATGGCTAGAGACAATGAGAATATATTTAATGTACGTAAGACAAATTAAATAAAAATGGCTCAGTGTGTATAGCTGATGGCATCTGTTTGTAGGTTTAATTTTTTAATCTTTAGCTAGGTTGAGTATAATATGACGGAAGTGCAAGCGTAATGTCTATACATGGTTATATATATATATGTGTGTGTGTGTGTGTATGTGTGTGTGTGTGTATGTGTGTGTATGTGTGTGTTATGGTTCGGTCCCTTGTACCACGGTGATAGTCCAAGGTACAACCAATAAAGTAGAACTCGAACACGGATATGGAATAACACAGATATATTACAAACAGGAATATATACAGAGAAGTGGAAAAGTGTTAGTACGAACAATCAGGTTTAGTAGTAATTGTCTGAAAGCGACTCTCTTCTGGGCTTCCTCTGACTCTACTGACTGACTCGCTCGTTCTGATTGACTGACAGACTTCTGACGGACTTCTGACGAACCTCACTCCAGACTTCAGACTGAACTCCCTGCTTCCTCTTAAGGCGCATTATTTATTACATATGGAATATCCCATTCTGTTATTATGGGTAAGGTCCCATAACAATATATATATATATATATATATATATATATATATATATATATATATATATATATATATATATATATAAAGTGTGGGTGGTTTAGCACAAAAACTTCACCAGCATAATCAAGTCAGATGTGCTGGTGTCTGGCTGTCGGTTCCTCGAACTGAGCCGCTAGACCATCATACGTCGAATACGAAGTAGGAATCCAATCTCTGTCCTTTTTTTGTCTCAAGGATCTTGATAAAATCCAGAGACGGATATGCAATGTGATCCCGTTCAGCTGCGGAAAGGAATATAAAGGAGAGACAAGCCGTCCCCTTAAGGTAAGACTTCAAGAACACCAGAAAGCTGTAACACGAGGGGAAGTAAAAAAATCAGGCGTGGCTGACCACATATGGAGAGAGAAGGGAGATCACCGCCCTCTGTGGGATCATGTTGAGATCATAGATAAGAAATCATTGGGAAATTCGTAAACTTAAGGAATCAGCACATATGCTAGGCCACAAAAATCTCCTGTGCCGACCAAGCATAGAAATAAATATAATATGGGAACCAGTAATTAGGAGTGACAGAGAAAAGCAATGATAACAACAAAGTTGCAATATGAGCCCTGGTAAAAACAAGGTGTGATAACAGCAAAATTGCAATATGAGTACTGGTAAAAATGTTTGCTGAAGACATTAGGTTTATAATACCCAGAAATTCATACCCAGATGTCCTCAAGGATAAAGGCGTTCGCTAGATCCAGTGACAGGACCCACAGAGTGTGAGTTCAATAGCCGGTTAAGGCAGTGGAGAACTTTCAGAGGGAAACTAGCAGGAGATAACTGATAACTGACATCCATCAAACATGGCACGTGGAACTAGAACAGTCTACCCCAAATAAAGGGTTCAGTTAGAAATCCCAACCACCTGAAGAAGACCGGAGCGTACAACGGCCGAAACGTTGTGATAAACATGGCGACAAAGATGAACGTTGAAGTCAACATTTAGGAGCGACAGGCTGTTTCAGGCTAGACGCAATCTTCAGGCTTCAGGATTGCGTCTAGCATGAAATAACCCGTCGTATCTAAGTGTTGACTTCAATGTTGACTTTTATATTTACACATGCTCTATCTCTGATATTGAGCATATTGTCCCATAAATATAACACATCTTAAGCACACTTTATCCCATAAACATAACGCACCTTAAGAGTATATATATATATATATAAATATATATATATATATATATATATATATATATATATATATATATATATACCACTAATATTATCACTATATATCTATATCTATATCTATCTGTCTATCTATCTATCTATCTATCTATCTATATATATATATATATATATATATATATATATATGTATATGTATGTATGTATATATATATATATATATATATATATATATATATATATATATATATATATATATTCAAGTATCAACAACTATTATGTCCCCCTCCTTCCAAAAAAGTGCGATAAAATATATAAAACCCGAGGAAAATTGTCTGTCATCGATTAGGTCTGATTTCAACCGTGCCAACAACTATTGAAATGGTAACAATGTCTGTGGGAATTTTAAGGGAGCATTCGGTATTAAACATACATTTTTAAAGAAATATCATATTTCCTTACACTATTTTAATATCCGTAAATTTCTGATAGCAACAAGAACGGAACAAAATGAATTCAATCGGGCTAACATCTACTAACATAGTAATGATTTCTCTCGATATCTGAGACAGTATTCATGCATATTTTAACAAAGAGACAATTTTGTTCTCTTCTCAGAAAATGATATTTCTCGTTTTTTGCATACATAATTGTTTTCACTCGACTTAGGAATCATATGATACGTTTAGCTGTAGATATTGCCTCAAACGGGAGATAAAGGAAACTTGTTCAGCAGTTATAAGAACTTCACTTGTTTCGTTTGGTTTGTTCGTTCAAAGCCATATCAATGTCTTATGGGTCATTTAATGCCGAAATTTAATTTCTTTGAGAGATTTTTTTTGGGGTCTTTTTTTTTCAAATATGTATTGCTGGTAATTTTTTATTTACTTTCATAATATATTGCTGGCATGTATTTATTTCTAATGTATTCTTATATTTTCATATTTTGACCCCAGTTTTGGGGTTCAACATTTGTCCATGGCTGGGGCCATAACAAATACTACCACCATTGGTCAGATTGGACCTGGGAAGAGCATCGGTAAAGTAGTGGTTCCACGGTCTTAAGAATCCGCCCGATCAGATGGCTTGTTACCGGATTTTGTTTATTCTTGTACCAGGATGAAACTTCACATGCCTATATTTCATGTAACTTACATGATTCACAAAGGACAAGGAAAAATACACAAATGTCATCGATCACACTAATTAACCAATACATACCTAAATGTTGATAAGCTTGAAAACTAGGATTAATAAGCGACATTAATGTACGTTCCCATTCTCAAAATATTCGCAAGAGGAAGCAACTTCAAATCCAATAAATGTATTTTTTACTGTTGAATCAGTTAAGTGTTACCGCCTCTACTACTCCAAAAGATTCTTCTCTCGCACTTCCTGACAGGGGAACTCCCTTCCTTTTACATCCTTTCCCGATAAGTATAATCTTCAAACATTTAAATCTATTACGATGCTTAAATACACGCGTTCAATATACCAAAGAGGAGAGATCTTTAAAACAACTGTCATGGAAATATTTATAAATGGTGAAAATGGAATGAAGTCAATCGTCATCTTTTGATGCCTCGATTCTCGTTCTTCTGTTTATCTTTTCTCAATCCCCCGGAGTCTTTTTGTTGCCTTCACTCTCTGTAACCGCTTGCGCACATAGTGGCGCTCTCGCCTTTCTTAGGGTGAAATATTTTAAAAAAAAGATAGCTAGACATAGTCTGAAGATAAAGTTAGGTGTGAAAATGCCATTAGGTATATGTTGGAAATTTTGGGTATCCTAGTGTACTAGTTAGCTAGCCAAAATGAGCTGACTCATTTTATAGATCACCAATAGAAGGGTTAACCAATCAGAAGGCTCAAAATATTCAATGCAATGTGTATAAAGGCGGCCATGTTTTTCTCGAATATTCACTGCCAGCCTTTGATATCGAAGACTGAAGAATTACGGAACAGCTGCTGGTAGCATTGGCGATATAGTCAGATTCAGTAGAGTGTCTGACTCGTGAGTGTTAATCTTTGTTTCATAGAACAGATTACGTACTGCGCCGTAATCTATATTCATAGACTATGGTGAACATGGTCAACAGCATGCAGTATTGATTCATATATATGTCTTTTTTCTTTCTCCTTCTCCCAATTACTTTAGGTAATACAAAATACAAAAACAGTCCTACTATCTCTAAATGCTTCTAGCAATTAATGATAGATATGACGAAACAGGCAGATATATAAATATACAGACATAAATATCAAGGTATACATAGAGATACATAGGTGAAGAGACCGAGTTAGAGAGATATGAACAAAGTAAGATAGATAGATAGATAGATAGATAGATGTTGGGTGTCATTTTTAAAGTAATAACATTCAAGTGGTTACTTGTAGGTGACACGTAGTTAACAAAGCACAAGAGAATTTCACAGTGAAGAAGTACAAAAAAAATACATAACTAGTTTAAATTTAGCTATTTTAACAGTAAAACAATGAGTTCTATTTGACCATCTATTACAATGCTTAAATTCACGCGTTCAATGTACCAAAGAGGAGAGATATTTAGAACAACTGTCATGGAAATATTTATAAATGGTGGAAATGGAATGAAGTCAATATTATAGTTCCGGTTCGATACAATTGCAGGTATTCCTTTAGAATTCCAGGAAAAGTTCTATTAAATAAAATAGATAAATGTTGAGAATTTCAATTTAAAATACTTTACGGATTGATTAAAATTGCTATTGTAAAATAGCTTTACGCAGTTCGTACCTTTTAACTCAATATTTCGTATTTTCCTCTTGTTAGAGCTTGTGCGGATTTATTACGCACGAACATACATAAATACAAGAATACAAATCACATCCAATGCCAAGTATTCATTGTTTAATAAATCAACACTACATTTCTACAGGCAATTTGCAAATCGCAGTATGCGACAATTTTGGAATCGCTCTACTTTTAAGTAGTCAATTTTGCGAACTTTTGGGAGAAGCGGATCACAGAAGCTTTCTTAAGTCTCCCCAAGGCTCGCTCGCTGATTGGTCGATGCCAACCAATCAAATCGTTTCCACGTGAAGAATATTTTTCACGCGTAACGATTTGGTGCCTATAGTAACTTATTTAAGCCAAGATTTATTTAATCCCAATTAGTGAGAAATCAACTGCCAAACGAATCAACTACAGTTGAAACCATGCACCAACTTTCTCACTCACACACACACCACTCACATGCTGAGCATACTTTGTACACACTCACATAGAATATTCTTACACAGCAATATCTTTCAAGAACAATCGCTACTAGAGACTCTCATGAACATTCTTAAAGTGAACTTTGAACCAAATATCTAGTTCTCATTGAACACTAAAATTATTTCGCTCACTCGGGTAGAGTGTTCTAGTTACATGTGCAATGACCTCAAGGACACATATCACAGTGGATAAAGGCGTTAGTTAGATCTAGTGACAGATCCCAAAATATGTGAGTTCAATACCTGGTTAAGGCGGCGGAGAACTTTGAAAAGGGAATTAACAGGAGATAACTGATAACTGACATCCATTAGACATGGCATGTGGAACTAGACCCGTCTACCCCAGTCAGCGAAATAAAGGGCTCAGTTCGACATTTCAACCACCTGAAGAAGTCCGGAGCGTACAACGGCCGAAACGTTGTGATAAATATGGCAACAAAGATGGGGATGATAGTCCGAATAATGTAAATAGTGTACATAGTTCCTAATCTCAAAAATGTAGATAGATACTGAAGAAACTGTTAGCAATAGAACATACGGTTGTATCTAGCCATTCCGACCTAAGTAGATGAGAACTTACCATCAGTCTAGTATTACACTTAAATTCATTGAGCCTAGGTACCACAGAGTTAAGCGATATTTATTTTCAAAATACAAAAATGTGGCACAAGGCCAGAAAGATATGGGGAAGTCTTGTCTTCAATATTTCTTATCTTAAATTTAGCTAGGTACAATTACTGACCCAAATATACGACAGTGTTCCTTACATATTCTAACTTATCATTCTTACTACGGTCACAATAATACCGTAGAGTCTCTATGAAGTGCTAACTAGTTCTCGTATGTACAAATTATTAGTGGTAGTGGTGGTGGTGTTGGGAATAAAATAACCTTAAAAATGGAATCCCAACGTAAAATAGAGGCAAGTTCATCAGAACAATTACCATGAAAGAATTTATAGAAAATATACAGGGAGCTTCGTTACAGCGGTGGAAAACTGATTGAAACTTAGATGCCAGGTCAGGACGAACATATCTCCGATTCTACTTTGAATTTTATTTAATAACTCTAAATATATCGGAGGGGCAGCAGACCAAATAATTTACGATTAATTTAGAGAATAATATAACATATATGCTTTTTTTATATTTCTTTTTTTAATTACCTAATAATGTTATTATTCCGGGAGAAATAGTTGTTTAAGTTTAAAGCTGAAAACCTAGGAAATTAAATAAAATCAGAAGTGGCATTTTCTGATATTTCATCCTGTTTAGTGTTAACATTATTAAATCGTTTTGCAATGAGAACGAAATAAATTTTCCAGAGATTACGTAATGTCAGATTTTTCTGAACTCGGGACAACATCAGATTAACCCATAACAATTATAAATCTGTCCGCGCTGTGTCAAACATCGACCTATGAAAAATCATTTTTAGTCGAAATATCCGAAGCAAGTTAATCCAATCAGCAAACGTTACCAGTCTCAAGTAAATAAAATGTTGAGTAACATTCGTAAGGCCATTTTCACTGTTTACGTCTCAGCGTGTTGTTGCCGATAGAATCTGTCTTAGTTTTATGAGTTTTGTGTTTATTCAATATCGAAGAATCATTTTTTTTCTTCGGCGTAAATATATTTTCGAGCTTTACACATCATTCAAAAGAATGTTTTCCGTCACATTTATAATTTTTTTAGGTATTTTTGCTTTAATTTCTTAAAAGTTTATGTACTCATATGTCCCTGTATATCATAATGACCTTGGAATATACAATCATTTTAATATTGTCACCTCCATCCCACAAAAAAATGAAGCCAATTCCCATTTTTTCCGATGCAAGCTTTCCAATAGAAATTATTCTAATATGGCAATAAATGTCTTAATTCTTTGTTCTGTTGGTCTTTACAAATATCTAGCCAATCAGATTTGCACAAGTAAAATTCCCTGAAAATGCCAGATGTTATTTGGTACTTCGTAGAAATATTTGAGATGTTCAACAGCAAGAATCTCAGGAGCATTGATGTTTATAAAAAGGGCAAGGCGTCACCATGTCGATCTGTCAACGACTTTCGAGAAATTCCTTCTGTTTTTTTTTCATGCAGGTTACTGTTCTTATGAGTCACTTGAGATTGTTTTTATGTTTTTTTTAAGCGAATGGTAAAATAAAGGGAAAACGAAACGGTAGTTTCTAGCTGACGTTATTGTTATCATAATTTTCTTTTTTTTGGAGAAAATAAATTCTTGGACCAAAAAATCGTTCGTTATTCATCTGCGAATCATTTCAAAAGCGACATTTTTCCTTTACATCATCAAAGGTGTCACGTTCGTTTTTTCTTCCTATTGATATTTTTAGTTAATACTTTTGGGTTTAATATTTTTTTTTAATAATCATTTTTACTTTATACGTGCGTCGATTGTTGGAGAGAGTTGTTGGTTTGAAATCATTCATTCTACAGAATCAGACATTTCTCTTCCGCTATCATTTTTAAGTAATTATTTTTACTTGTGTTCATTTTTCTGTGTTTGCCTAATGTATCTGTTCTTTCATTTTCCATTTGTAATAATTCTATCCTTGTTTAGTTTTTACTTCTTTGATTATCTTAATCTAATTTTGACATGAGACGAGTTTTCTTAAAGTATTGTCAAATAGTATCAACATTAACCATTTTCTTAAAATTATTCCGAGGATTACTCTGTGGATTATTTTCCCTTGTCTCTTCTTATTTCTTTTATTGCTCGATTTGCATTTTTAAACATACTTCACATATTCTGATATACTAATAGACTATTAAATTTAACATGTTTCTTCTTCGATGTGCTTTGTCCCTTCAGGACATGCCCGATGATGACTCTCCCAAATTCCATAATATTTGTAAGCATTTTCCTCACTTTTCTATGAGTACAGCTCGCCTCTTTCCGACTTCCATTCACACAAGCTCGTCAGGTAGAGAACTAGCTGCATCCCCTATCTTTTTGCCCCTAGTATGACCACTGAGTCTTAAGTTTCCTAAGCCCCCTTTATTCGTTATGTATCCAAGTTATTTCTGATCTCTCTTCCTGGTTCAGAGCAGAAGTTTTTGTTCTTGTCATTTTCTATACGACTACGTTGAACGCTCCGTTCATTTGCGATATAAACACTTAAAAAAACAAGTTTCTGTTCTTGACAAAATACATATAACGAACTTTGTTTTTTCTAAAATAATAATAATAATAATAATAATAATAATAATAATAATAATAATAACAACAACAATAATAATAATAATAATAATGATAATAATAATAAAAATAAGGCTATCAAAACAACTTCAGATGTAAACAGTATAAATGCTTACTTCTGCTGATAGCAATTTAGAAACAGGACGGATGATTATTCGAAAAGTAAGCAATTGACGATTTTCATTCAATATGTTGTTTTTTCTAATAGATATGTGCTTTCACTAGCACGTTTTGTCTTTCCGAGTAAAACTTTTATTTTTATATTTAAATGGCGCAATTACTTACGAAAATCCTGGGTCATATTCCCCTTCATTTTCATTCATACTCAAATTCGACTGGCTCTTACTGAAAGATAAATTATCTAGATAGCATGAAGGTGGTGCAATAAAGAATATGGCTGTCTGATTTTATTTTGATGAACGATAATATTAGTTACGTTAGCCGCATATAATCTATATTATATACTGCTTGCGGTGGGTAGATTGTCGACATATTATATTTTTAATTTCGCGCATGCGCGTTGTTTATTTTTTATTTTATTTTATCGACTGCACAGTATAATAGAGTTAGTTCGGCAGGGTCTGTGAGAAAAAGAGCAATATGATGCAATTCACTCCACCAGAAATTTAGAACATGCATGCTGTAAAGCTTAGTATTCGCTCTGTAAGCTCCAATACGTAAATTTCAATGTATTCGGGTGTCAATCTGAGGACACTGCAGAGGAATCGGAAAGATTTGGATGAGTCTAATGATGATTACGAAGGTGTTTGCGTGACAAAGATTGATGAGGATTTATACCTCCAGCGGTCTTCCAACAGCTACTCAAACTCAACACAGCGGCCTACATCAAGTGTCTTGATGTGATATTACTGTCCTGCAACAAAGAGATGGCAGATGGAAGGCACTATCTTTGGAAACATGACTCTGCACCAAGCATGAGAACACAGTCATTGTTGTCAGATAATTTCTGCAACCGCAACACCCATTACATTTGGATACTGCAACCCCCTTGATTATTATGTATAAGCGCAATTGAGAGAGAAAGAGAAAGATACCAAAAAACAACTTGTAACACCTAAAATGAACTGAAGACAATGATTATGGCAGCATTCATTAACGTAAACAAGAAGACCGTCCAGAAGAGTAGCGAGAGATTCCGAAGTCGTCTGGAGCTCCTAGTTGAAACCAATGGTGATTTTATTGAATAGATATACTCTTTAATGTTTCAATATATGTTTGTGTAATTTTGGTAAATCTGTTAAAATGAGATATCAGTGTTATTTTTCTTTTTGCGTGTGTGTCTGTGTTTGTCTCTGTGTGTTTCAGTGTGTGCGTGTGTTCTGATAATTAGTTCAATATACCTGTCAAATATTTGACCCTGATCCATCTTATTTCTGTTTGATTTCATGAGAATTTGTCATTTGCTTAATAGTCTAGAAGTCTTGGAGGTACTAGTCTTGGTCAGATGTCCATTACTTTTCTCCGGAAATGAGTTTTCTACTCCAGGATTTATGGTAGTTGCCCCCAATTTATACTGTCCAAGGTTACCACTTACCTCTCTCTGTATTTACTTAGTTCGGTTAAAGGCAATCAGAAAGAATAACAAAATCGATAATCAATGGAAAGGACATGGATGATCGGACGAAAAGAATATTAAACATGGTAAAAGAAAAAATGGGTCATGTATTTGAATGTATTGGTCATTGATTGGTTCCCGATGAGAGCATTGATTCTTTTTTTTTCCGATTTAGAGTAGCAGTCAGGTTTTGAAAGCGTAGAATATGTCTTGTATCATCAGTCTAGTGGTGATACGTGGGAATCGATATATACGAAATGAGAGGAATGGGGAAAATGTTAATAAAACTGAATAATAATAATAAAAAAATGCTATAGATTAACACGGGCTGCAAAAAGAAATGATGTCTCCTCCCTAATGAAAGATGCGCAAATAGCTGAAAGAAAAAAAGAAGACGAGGATAAAGAGCGGCAATGAAGTGTAAAGTGATAAAAAAAACAAAAAAAATACCCCCCAAAAAACGAAAGAGAACACTAAGAAGCGGTAGTAAAAAATGGATTTGGAGAAAGAGACAAAGAAACGGGCTGGAAGTTAAAAGCGAAGAGGTTGAGAACATAGGACTTTAAATATAACGAATGTATGAATGATGCCAAAAGTTAAAACAAAATATAATAAATCTGAGCAAAATGAAAGATGAAAATGTAGAAGAATCTCGACTTATAAAACAATATAGAAAGAGAACAAAATATACAAGAGAGACAATACGCATAAAAGATATAAACAGGATGAGAAATTAATTAAAATTAATCATTTATATATATATATAATCGACAACAGAAGTAACCTACACCAAGAAAACAACAAATTTAGATTACAGATGCTAGAAGCAATTTATATTAAAAAATTAAAGCCGGCACTGAACAGAATCAACTATGAATACTGCAGTTCTAATTATAGTTTAAAGTTCTAAAATGCCTATAAAGGAGCAGTTTTTCATGCTTTGATGCTCGCATGACAATGATATTATAACATGAAAAAAAAAAATCCATGATGGACATTGTTTACACGTTCAAATGAACGCTCATCACATTGTCAATGGTTTCCCATTTAAAAGCACAATGAAAAAAATATGGTAATGGACAACGCACAACTTTGTATAAATACTTGTACTAATAAAAAAAAAGATAACATATAGTTTTGTACTATTTGCACCCCTGAAGATGATCAACGAAGAATATCGAAAGTACTTGGGAAATTAAAATAAAAGAAATTTAAACAGCTATAGCACAATTTTCTCATTCTTTAATATCAATACAGGGACGGTTATTCGCGAGTATGAACGGATTTTATTAAAAATTAGCAGACATAATGTCTGTAATTTATTCAATCAGACATGCCTAAAACAGAATTTACTGCTTAAATACACACACATACACACACACACACACACACACAAACATACATATATATATATATATATATATATATATATATATATATATATATATATATAACCAATCCCTATTACAGATATATATATATATATATATATATATATATATATATATATATATATATATATAACCAATCCCTATTGCAGATGCTCGCTCAGGTACATTTGTGTTTGTTCAACACCCACATAGCCCACTTGTGCTTTATACTGCAACTATGCTGACCAGAACTTAGTTAGAGTTTCTAGGAGAGAACTTGTTATCTTGCGTGATCATCAATTAGAACAAGGTCAGCAAATTCAAATCTCTTCAGCCTGTTTACCCTGATGATCCGTTTATATGAAAACTATCTAGGTCGTTAGTTCCTTGCACTTTAATATATATATATATATATATATATATATATATATATATATATATATATATGACACATTGACCATAACAATTGAGACCATACAAGGGTAGAACCTGATGAAGAGGGAAATCCATGAAAACTTGAAGTTGGATGAAAGAATAAAATTATTTAAAAATGAAGAAGAAAAAAAAAGAAGAGTTGTTTTATATTGTTTAATTGAACTTATATTTCATAATAATATTCGGTTTTAGAAATTGTATTACATTAAATCCCTTTATGTCGTGAAAGCTATTTCATGTTCTCTGTTGTAGTATTATAATTAAGTCACTACAATTTGTATGTAGGTACATATTGGTGGTAATTTTATTATAAATATGAATTGTTTGTATATTTTTATATGTAAAAATATATCGTTCGCATACATTTTTACTGCATTTTTATACTGGCATAGTGTTTTGTTTGGAAATTCATTGTCTGCCGATACCTGGGATCCTAACATGTCGTACCACCTCGGACAATGTGCTTATTGGGAACAACAGCAATTAAGAATTGGTTCTCCGCCTCTCAAAACCTTTCACGTCACGATCAGTACCGTTGCTGCCGGATGTAGTTTATCGTCATACCCAGAATTAAAGAACAAGAGAGGACATAGAAAGGTTAAAAGAATTCATCATTAAATACAAGAGCTTCAATGCTTCTCGTTACGCAGACATCACATTTCAAGCGCATGCGTGTCAGTCAGACAGGCTAGAGTTATCAAATGCAGTCCTAATAAGCCAAAATGAAAGTTCAAGTTTTCTGTTAATTAACAAGCTTTGAATATACAAAATGCGTCTAACAGTAAATGAGGTGGATTGTATTGACATTCCAGAAAATAGGAAAAGTAAGAACAGAATGAATAAGATTTGCGCATCAAAATGGCAAAAGAGAAATAATGTCAAAGAGAGCATCATAAGAAATATATATTCACAACTTCAGTGTTAAAATGCCCCACGGGATTAACAAAGAAAGGAGAACTTAGAATGGATAGGAAGAAACAGTTGAACTTTCTATGGCATGTAACGAGGAAAGAGAGCTTAGAAAATTAAACACTCACATTACATATCTAAGACAAGCGGAATAGTCGAAAATAACCCATAATTTACTATACGAATATGTTTGGCGGTAAAGGGATAATGAGCTATGAGCTTCGAAATTAAGCGTAGATGACCAGGTGCAGTGGTAAGCAAGATAATGTCCCTTAGACCATTACGACTAAGTACTGAGTTCGATCCTTAAAGCGTTCAACATTTTTTTAGCCTAGGATTGCCCTATTGACGAGGGAGCGAATTCAAAATGTTACATTTCCTAGACTGGTCGACACCCAAGGATAGAACATATTTTTCTCTACTATGAATCCCTTACATACAACAATGACGATATACATCCTGACGTGGTAATGGTTGGTAATCTTTTATCGCTAAAACACTTCCACAGGAGTAGTGAGTTCGAACCCCACTGGGAGTCCCGTTCTTTCGGCTTCGTGCCACATCTAGGGTATACTTAGAATGTCACTACACAAGAATGACCTTATATGTATGACTTGTCGAAGTCCATTCGTGGCATTCGTTGGAATCGGATCTGACTCAATCAGTATTTGAAAACATCATGACGTTATCCGCTACAATACAATTATATATACTAGAAAGAATGGTGAAAATTTCATGGTTTTCTTATTTTAATCTTCTGATGAATCTTAATTCTTCAGTTAATGATTGAATATGCTCATG
Organism: Acanthosepion lycidas; assembly: GCA_963932145.1. NCBI lineage: Eukaryota > Metazoa > Mollusca > Cephalopoda > Sepiida > Sepiidae > Acanthosepion > Acanthosepion lycidas. The sequence goes on from OZ010595.1 coordinate 61,352,226, forward strand.
GCGAGATTTATGTCAATAAAATATCCGTAGAAATTCCCGTATCACATCGTTAAAATATTTTAGCTTAATAGATTTAATAAAACATTGCAATAAAAATAATGACAATGAATGCTGGTCTTTATTTTAAGAAATGGGAACAAATGAAAAGATTTGAAATTGCCAACTTTTTTTCCGTTTTAAAAACTTCTTTCTTTCTTTCTTTCTTTTTTTCTTTCTTCTTTCTTTCTTTCTTTCTTTATTTCTTTCTTTCTTTCATTCATTCATACGCTATCAAAACGAATAATTCATTATTTATGAGGTATTGGCAGGAGTCGTTAAACATTTCTATCTTCCCTGATTTCTTTCTTTTTTTCATAATCCCCGTCTTACGAAAGTTTAAATTGATAATAATTTAAAAAGTAATTCAGACGATGTTATTTTATTCATGGTAACTTTTGAATTTCATCGTTCGATAGTATGCATTTGAAAAATGGAACTTTTATGAATCACCTTCTCTTCTCAGTCTCTTCACTGGGAACAAAGTGTAGTATCTACCCTCGAGCGGATAAATAAATTTAATCTCTCAGTTTTGTCTCTGTCTGCGGTCAGAGCCCAACTTAATATATTATTGATAGGTACCCAATCTCGGAAAAAAAGCTGCCGTGCCAGCATTTCCTTAAGAGTTGGAATCGGTAGTAACATAGATGCCAGCGCAAACGATGGTTGCGTGGGTTGGATTATTCTAGGACCTGGCCCAGGTGCACGGACCCGGGGTCCTCACATTAAACTGACCTTGTGTCACATTCTTTCAGCGTGAAGTGGTAAGAAAATACAATCGCTTCTCAGCTTTTGGTTGGGATCAAACTGCAGAAGCTGTTCTTATTATTTTAATCTCATTTCTTCTCTCTCGACTTCTAAATTCCATTATGTCTTTCATTTTTTCACTAAAACCAAGTGAGCACATGTATATTTTTGTGAGTGTATATATATATATATATATATATATATATATATATATATATATATATATATATGTGAAAATATTGTAGAAAATAGGAAAGAAACTGGTTTGGTAAATGATCCAAAGTTCCTTAGTATTTTTGTAATTATTTTTAAAAAATAGTGCTCGATACGAAAGTAGAGCATCAAAACTTGGGATGACCCATGCCCTTTGTGCCTCCATGAGAAACTACACATTATTAAGCTTCTAAACAATAATAACCTATTAAACAACCGGCAAGAATTAACGGTTTTCTGCCGACACAACCGAACTTACGTTCTGAATAACTAGCTAAAAACTCGCATACAAAAAATAAATTTTAAAATCCATAGCCCATATACATAGTTTTAATAACCTACAAAAATTGATAACCCTTTATGAAGTCGTCAAATAACAAACGTTACGGCCTTTTCATATACACAAATCCCTTTCACAAAAAGATATAATAAAAGAATAAAATAAAAATAAGTAAATAAATCTCCGTTGACGCTCAAGCCAGACTATGCGAAAACTTCCTCCGTCGTAATTTAGCCACCCCCACCTTACTGTGACCCGGCATCTATGAAAATAACTCTATACTGATACAAATTATTAACACCCCACCCCTGCCGATTCTAAACAATCCCCCCTTGATGTTATCATGGACATTTCTGATTTCAATTCTGACCATACTATTAAAACTCGTAAATTTAATTTGGAAATGCAAGTGAAATCCCGCCCGCATTTAAAAGAAAATACATCGATTATTTACAGCATTGGATGAAAACAGGTCTACCGCAGAAAGAAATGATAACCTACTACGGGGGGAAAAAAAAAATCTCCCTCATCAGCCATATATCGAAAGATACATGATCGCATAAGGGTGTATCACGCATAGCACACAACTAACTGAAATGTTCCATGTTTTCTTATCCTACTAAGTTCAACCCACTAAAAGTTTCGAGACTAATGCTAGGTCGAGTATTAATATTGACATATTTATCATGAATGTGATAGTATGAAGAGAGGATGTTTTCAGGAAGTGAATATTACGTGGATAAGGATTATAGATAACGATCTATCTTTAATCCTGTCAGTTCCTATATTTACCCACAGCTGGGGGGATTAGAAGAGGATTCAAACATTTCTCAAGTGTATTATCCCTCACGTGTAATGCAATGGATAATGGATTACGTCTTGAATTCGAGCTCGACCATCCGATTTCCCCAAGCGCAGCCACTATACATTACGTCACTGTTTCTTCTATGGTTTATTTGCAAATATTATTTCTGGTGCTGAATAGACAAAAAATAATCTAAAATAGCTTAAAGACAAAATGGTCTTTCTCATGGGTGAGAATAAGATTCTCAGTCAGTTTTGTTACCTAGTAGTTCGATAAAAAAATATTTGAAGAACCTGACAATACCTACGTGTTGGAAGTATCTCATTCTCAAGAATGTCTTCTTCGCAAACTGACGCAAGCTTTTATTCATAAACAACTATAAAAAAAACAAAAAAACATGATAATTGTTTACAGCAAGGCAGAGTGATTAGAAATTTATCCTCAGCTGAATGCAACGAGCTCTCTGAAAAAAAAAAGAAAAGAAAATGCATGGTTTATACATGATTAAAATGGTGTAATATCTTACGATAGTTATTCCTAATAATATGAGCTTAACATTTTTGGTTGTGTTATTTTATGAACGTTCCAGATTATTAGATTTTTTCTCTTATACTGCAAGAAGCTTCGTTGTAAACATTCACTGGCAATACATGTTAGAGTTTATCTTGTTTTTCTACTGACGATTTAACACTGACGCGTGTTGCATTGGTTTGCCGGTGTTAAAGCTGTATTAGAACAATGTTGCATTTCTATAATATTCGGTGATAGGAAAGCTTCACGATTAAAAGTGACAATGATATTTCAGTAGACAAGAGCAAAGGTTGTAGATATATATTAGACATAGCTTTGGAGCATCAGCGGAAAGAAATGACTCTCCTTTCATATGCTGGGTACTTTCAAGGCGAAAGCAATCACGGAGATCCTCTTTTATAACTCAAAGAAATGTTTGATCACTTAGCGTTTCTATCTTTCACTATTGTTTCATGCATTTACACGAGCTTGTCACTTGATATGTCCGCTGTCCCTCTTGCTTTCTGTATGTTCAAGGGGCATGAAATCTTACAAGAACAATATCCTTATTATATTTTGAAGAAATTTAATCTCTGTCTTTCTGATTTTAATTACAAATGTTCTTTTTGTTTTCGTTTCCCTTAAAACATCCATGTTGTTTGCATGTCCATTATATCCACAGTATCACACTCTAGAAGCATATAACTCAACTCCCCACTCAATCTGTTTAGAAACTGTCTAAAATTCACTGATAATTGATATTACATGCCAGTTCAAAATTATTGTTTTTCTTTTTATCAAAGATTTCCGGTCTCTTAATAATTTATTGCGTTTTTGCGATGCTCCACTATTTATTTTAGTGCACTATGGGGTTTCTGTGTTTTAAAGGTTGTTTGATTAAGACAAATTATATATAAGGGTGTTTCATTAAGATGGATCAAAGTCAGCAGTAAATAAATCAGTGTCATTGGTGGACATTTATATATTTCTTTAATAGATCATGTTATTTAAGTCATGGCAATTATGTGTGAAAAATAATATCGCCCAAATATCCCCCAAATTTGAAAGAAATAATTCATTAGACGCTTAATCTTAATTCACATAAAAATCGGTTCAAGTCATTGAAACACTCTTTATATCCCTCCCCGTTTTTTTAGCATTTTCCATATAAATAAATGTCTGTACTTGTTAGATTGATTCTGAAGTCTTCAATCCGTATCACAGATCTAGGGCAGATCATCTTGCAAACGTTCAGTATAGATGATTAGTCCTTTCTTATCCCCTTCTTTTATTGCATTTCCTAGAAATGTCTACAGTTGTCAATCTATATCTATCATTAACAGCGTACAGTGAAATATGCGACTCTTCTATTTAAGATTGTGACCTTCTCTTATTGAGCTTAAATTCGTTGAACGACACAGTAAATCAACGTTACTGGAATCAGATCTAGTAATTAATTCAATCTAATCTTTACGCTTACTTGCTAATACCTTTGGAAAAGGTGTGAAGGCTATTCTACTTCTTGCAGTAATGGGTAAATAGCAGGATAGACTGCGTTCTATAGCCTTGGATGGCAAATGGTCTAGAAGAAGAACAACTCTGAATTTAAACCCGGAGTGGAGCCCCCAAGGCGGATGAAGGGCACTTTTTTTGTTACCTTCCTATAACTCCTGCAGCCGCGCTGGTACCAAACTGCATTGATTTATCCTCTTTTTGGGATTCTGCTAGCAAGGCCGAGATGGGGAACATAACGTTCGGTCAGCCCTAGTTCTCCATATATCCCGCCCAGGCTCGTAGCGCACCGCGCTACTCCATCGTCTCTCGAAACGGTCGGATACCGACGACGACGGCGATAATATTTACAGTGTATGTTAGCGGAAAACTTTCGCCTGAGAAATCTCACTGTGTCGCTCGCGTGAAATTAAGGTTAAAATTTACAAGGTTAATTAATATTAGCTTCGTGCGCAAATAATTAACGTTTTTTTTTAATGAACTTTATTCGTTACAAAGTAAATTACAGTTAGATTTTCTCCAATTATTTACACGCCCTTATTTTCAAAGAATATTTGCCACTAATCCGTTCGATAACTTTTGAGTAAAATGGCGGGGATTTTAATATGATTTTTTTTTCGAACAATACTAGAATTTAATTATAGATATCTTTCCGCTTGAAAGCGTTAATTTTTTTTTTTTACAGCATATCAATTCATTGGGTTATGTAATGCCAACAAGTTTTTTTTATTTTATTTATGGTAATATATATATATATATATATATATATATATATATATATATATATATATATATATATAAAATGTCGTCGGCATCCGTACGTACGAGTCTGGGCAAGATATATGGAGAACTAGGGGTGCCCAGACGTCTCTGGCCTTGCAAGCAGAGTCCACAGGAGAGGATAGGCCAATACAGTGTGGTCCCAAAGTGCCGTCTATCCGCTCCACTTCGGTTTTGAATTCATCCAAGGCTATAGAACCCAGTCTGTGCTGCTCTTTACCCATAGCCGGAGGGAGGCGAAGAGGATTCACACCTTTCCCAAGGGTATTAGTAAGTGAATGTAATGGTTTCAACTGGAATTCAAACTCGTCTCTCCGATTCCTCAATGCAAGCCCCTATCCTTTACTCCACCGTGCCTCCTCATTTATATATTGCTGGTAATAATAGATTGCTGGTAATAATACATTACTGGTAATACATTTTTGCTAGTAATAATTTAAATATATATATATATATATATATATATATATATATATATATATATAATACTGGTGTTTAAAACATATTCATGGTGTTCTGACCCCAATTTGACGGTTAATTATTGGGCCATAGCTGGGACCCTAACAGGTGATACCACCCTGCGTCAGGGTAGACCCTTGAACACCAGTAATTAAGTGGTGGTTCCATGCTTTTCAAAACCTCCCGATTAGTAGTCTTGCTGAAGGATGTAGTTTATCGTCATAAGGGATACGGTCACAGAATTTAACAGCTATTTAAAGTTAATATTCGGCTGAAAATGTTAATTAGTAAAGTGAGCTGAATACTGCGGGTATGACAAAAAAGAACAATCGAGTTCTATTCATTTATTTTGTGTTAATCTTGCTTTATGTGTCGTTGTGCTGTCATGTAAGTGAACCATATTCTTTCTGATTGGTGATTCGAAGCCCGCTTGATTTCCACTGACTTGCAATGGAATGATTATTGCAAGGAAAGTTGGGACAGAATTTTTTTTTCTCGACAGAGTCCATTTTGCACATTTAAAAATCTACCATTCGACTGTTCATTGAATGTCTGGTCTGGCAGCAGAATTCAATGCTCCGGCTATTCATCTGGAGATTCTTGATAAAAATCTGAAGAAGGATCTCTAATGTAATCGATCCTGACCAGGTATCTCGATTCCAGTCACTTTCTCACTGACGTGACGTGGCTTCCATCTGTCTTTTCTAAACATATTTTCTCGGTTCCCTTTGAAACTGTGGTTACTGTTCCTTATTCTGAAGGCCTTTTTTTTATTGATTTTTCATTTTCTTTTCGTGCTATATCTACTGTCCATTTAAGTTGATGTTGCCGTCAAAAGTCCTCGTGTAATGTGTTTTTTGTTATTTAATATAGTTATGTTTAATCGTCCCCGCCCCCAGTAAGGCGTGAGTGCCACTAGTACGCAGAGTGGGGAGGTTGAGGGAAGGAAATTGAGAGACACAACTAATGAGGATAGGACAAAAGATGAACGGGATTTAAGAAGATAGAATATGCCCTATTTTTTTTGTTTTTGCAGATTGTAGTTATCAGGGAAGAAAGTAAACGGAAAACAGGCGGGAAGTCCAAGAAAAGAAACTTGGAGTAGAAATATCGGTTGCATTTATCTTTTTTCAACTGTAAATGGGTCGGTCCAAGATGCCAGTCAAGTAGCATGATTAAAGTCATGTAGACTAGAGAAACTAACTCGTCAGAAAATATTTGTCGAAAAAATAGATTGAAGTCATTTCACGTCGGTGAAAAAGTGACTGAAGTCCAGATGACGCATCGGGATCGATTACATTGCAGATCCTTCTTTGAATTTTGTCAAATATATGAAAATGTACATCAGGAGCACCAGACCAATAGGTTGATGTTTCACACTCTTTCACTCTAGAGGTTAGGAGGAAACAATGGAACAAAGGAGTATAGTTACTTGACTTCAGAAGGCTATTTTCCTGAAAAAAAATATTATGATAGAAAGATTTAAAAAAATTAAAATGTGAGTCAGACTAGCTGACCAGTCAATAAATTCCGAATGTTTCCTCAAAAGGACACGTCTAATCTTAGTATTCGTCATTATAGCGATTCCCGAAAAGTCGATATTATTTATAATTCAAAATATTAAAAACGTAACTGATTATGGTGATTTTCTCAGCGTAGTTTAGATGTGATACAAGATCGTACGTGGGGATTACTAGTGAGCCTTAATTTTTCTAGCGAGACGAGCTTACCTACCATTGCACCACGTTGAGTCGCACAGAAAATACAAACTGATTATATCAGAAAAATATTGCAATGAAGTATAGTATATAATACATAAAGACAACCAGGTTTAAAGAAGGAGTATCATGATTTTTTTTCTGGAATTTGTGCTTACGTCCAGCTTTACTTATTGTGTAAAAATCGAAAACAACTGTGAGATATAGAATATCCTTGACTGCAGCAGAGCACAGCTTAAATTTGGCAAATAAAACCAAATGCGTAATGAAAAACTAGTGTACACTAAGATAAGGATCTGACCATTCCTTAACAGTTGAAAGAAACAATAAGAAAGTGTCTCAAAATTGGAGAGCTGAGATTGATTACGAAAGAAAATATCGAAAAGGTTGTTGGAAAAAACAAACGAAAAAAACAAAAACAGGACTAAACACGAATTTAGAGATAAGTATCTGGATCTCACCGGGCTACGTTAGAATTTATAGAAATTGAAGGTCATGATTCTGCTAAACATCGTTGAAACGCTGTATCTGATTTTTCTCAGTTGTGGAGACGAGGCGTGGGGTAGATGGAAATAAGAAATTGAGACTCTAGAGTGAACTACGCTATTGCAAACGTCTAGAATAATGTGTAGAATGTGAGAACGTGAAAAAGAATTCCTGCTGTTCAGACGCCAGTTGGAACCATCAGATTTTACTGGTGAGAAAGGAAAATCATTTTAAGAGAGGTTGGCTACTCAGGAGAGAGGTTACTGCTTGATAATATACCAAAAACAAGAGGTAATGAATAATAATAATAATAATAATAATAATAATAATAATAATAATAATAAGAAGAAGAAGAAGAAGAAGAAGAAGAAGAAGAAGAAGAAGAAGAAATTGTTATTAGAGACCACAAAAAAGTTCCTCCTTATTGATTTGGTAGTCCCTGCAGACTGCAATGTATCTTTGAAGATATGCAAAAAGTTTTCAAAATACAAGGACCTTGAAATAGAAAACTCAAAAATGTGGCACATGGGAACATTAACACTCCCTGTTGTAGTTGGAGCCCTAAGATTACTTGGAAAACACTCCAGTAGACTAAATGAAGGGATTCCTGGAAGACATACCTCAAAGAGATAAAAAAAAATTGTTCTTACAAATACAGCCCACGCTTTACGAAGAGGTTTATCTATGTAATTTTTTTTTTTGTCATTGGAAAGTGTCATGATGCCATTTCTAACCTTATGACACTCGGCGGGACCCGGAAAGAAATGTGTAAACACCAGAAATCGAAGGAAATAAAAATAATTATAATAATACAATTACTGCAGCTTCAAAATACTTGAAAAAAAAAACGAAATAGAACTTAAAACTGAATTGTTGCAGCAAAACTTATGAAGAAGAAAATAAAGTAAATAGCGCTTGAACAGATGAAACAACGCTGGCAGGACAAAGCTCTGGATAGCCAATATCCAGACCATGCTTAATTTAAGCCGATGGTGATAATGGTAACGCTCGTCGCCGGTTACGAGCATCTGAATTAATGGCTGAAACCGAATACTTTATTCTTGCTCTGCAAGACCAGAGTCTTTTCACAAGAAACATTAAGGCCAATATCGTATATCATAATGTGAATCCAAAATGCAGGTTCTATAATAAATATCATGAAACTATGGACCGTCAAGATAGATTGGGGTAATATTTACACTGGACAATGTTCAAACACTTTGGAAAAGATGTCAACAAACACTGGTATGAAACTCACTCTGTACCAGTTACAGAAACAGAAGACAATTCTATCGAATTGCACCATCTTTAAAGACAAGAAGAATGAAGGAAAAAGGCTGGACTTAACTTTCAAAAACCGAAAAGAATAACCTTGCAATATTAATTGATATAGCTTGTCGAGCGAACTGCAACACACGAACCAAGGAATTTTAAAAAAACAAAACAAAACAAAACAAAACAAACAAAAACAATCGAAGTATAAAGACCTGGAAAACAAAATAGAATAAATGTGGAAATTGGAAACAAGAATACTTCTAGTCAGAGAAGGTGTGCTTGGAATGATAGAAAAAAGAAACCGAGTAATCCACTGGAAATCCCAGCTTAAGGGATATATCAAACAAAATCATTTGATAATTACATTCCGTGCACAAAGAAGAACTTTGCCCATGTAATGCTAGTGATGTTATGGGAGGTAGAAAAACAAATAAATATATGCATACCAACACACCACTACCTGCCTTAGGTTTTCCGCAGATTTGGGTGTGACCATAAAAGGAACATAATAATAATAATAATAATAATAATAATAATAATAATAATAATAATAAAAATAATAATAATAAAAATAATAATAATAAAAATAATAATAATAATAAAAATAATAATAATAATGATAATAATAATGATAATAATAATTATGTTAATAATAATAATAATAATAATAATAATAATAATAATAATAATAATAATAATAGAAACCTCGAAAATGTGGCATATGGGAACATAAACAATCCCTGTTGTAGTTGGAGCCCTAGGACTGGTTGGAAAAGATTGCAGTAGACCAATTGTAGGGATTCCTGGAAGCCTATGCCTCAAGGAGATACAGAAAATTGTTCTGACAAGTACAGCCCACACTTTACGAAGGGCTTTATCTATGTAATTTTTATTTTATTTTATCTTTTTTTTTTTTTTTATCAGTGAAAAGTGTCATGATGCCATTTCCAACCTTAGGTCCCTGGGTGGGACCCGGAAAGAAATGTGTAAACGCCAGAAAGCAAAGAAAATAATAATAATAATAATAATAATAATAATAATAATAATAATAATAATAATGAGTTCTGACCACATATCTGTGTTGAAGGCTGAAGAGATATTCTTTCATTCTTAACAAGAAGACCAGGTTGAGCCATGATCTCTCTAGGGGAACAACCCACATGCGGCATTGGACCGTTGCATATATCATCATTCTTTGTTTCTATATCCTCCTCCTTAATTTCGATTTCTGCTTATCTTCCTATTTCATTTTCTCTTATATTCTTTCCGATTCTGTTTTATGGGTTGATCGTATACTACCTCAGCAACAACCTTTCTATTTTTTTTCGACATATAACCCTTTCCTCGTCCCTGAATATTTATTCGTTCAGCTTTTATGGTTTTTTTTTTTTTCTTTTTTTTCATTCAACTGCATTATTCCGCGTGTTTTCTTAATAATCTTCAGTTTCGTTCTCATTTTTACGATTCCCGTTTTTCTATTTGCCAATTATTTTTATGTTCATTCGATTACATCTTTGAACATCTTCATCTTCGCTCCGTTTCAAATACCTTCCACTTTTATTATTTTCATTTTTTCTGTTTACATTACGCAGGGTTTTTTTTTTTTTTTTTTTTTTTTTTTACTTGCTTCCTGTTCTACTTTCATCCACATATGCCAAAATACGATTTCTAATCATCTTCATTTCTTTCCTCTCCTTGCCTCTACTTTTTCTTACTGATTTATTCTTATTTATTTATCTTCACGAAAACATGTAGTTCATTGCCTATGAGCAATCACAAAGCAAAATCTAAACAACACCTTTTCGCTTTTCAGGTATAAAATAAATATAGCCTTTGGGAAATGTTCACTTACATGTTACTGGGGATTTCCTGCAGGAAAAATAAGCAAAGATTTTTCTAAGTCGAATAACAAACCTTTCCCAATATTAGGGAAAGACTAATTAGAGAAATTAGCAATAAATTTGCGTGTAATTAACGAAACATACGTAAATAACTTTTCACATATGACTTGACACCAATGCTGGCATTATTAATCTATATATAAATATATATATATATATAACAGTGTACGTACTTATCTTCTTTACTCATGTGCACAGGCACATCTATGTATCTAAATACATGACCACACACACACACACACACATATATATATATATATATATATATATATATATATATATATATATATATATATGAGGAAATATAGTTTTAAGGTGTGCTATATTTATGAGATAAAGTACTGAATATCAGAGTTAGAGCGTATGTAAATATAAATATAAAAGTGAAATGGCAGTAAAATAAATTAACTCAAATAAATAGATAAATGAAGAAGCCACGCCCGCTGAAATAACCGCTAGAATGGATTGGAAAAATCCAACACTCACAGCCTGACTATTAGGTCTATCATGAAACGGCCTGTCACCTCTGAGTGTTGACTTCAATGTTCACTTTATATATATATATATATATATATATATATATATATATATATATATATATACACGTTTCATTAAATAATATAGACAAGTGTTGTCTATTTATTTTATGTAATTTTTTTTCGTATCTTCTGATATGTTTAATAACATTATCGTTGAAAGAAGAAAGAAATTCACAATATTGATCCATATTTTTTAATACAATCTAAGCTTTCGGCTTACTTACGCCATTATGAAAGATGTCAATTACAACATATTAAACAATATACGGACAAGACAGTGATGATAGTCTGTCAATGTTTACATAATGATTTTTATGTAAATATATTATATATATATATATATATATATATATATATATATATATATATATATATATAATACATATATATATATATACATATATATATATAGATATATATATATATATACATATATATATATAGATATAGATATAGATATATATATACACATATATATATATATATATATATATATATATATATATATATATATATATATATATATATATATATATAATTTCCTGTATATAAGGCATACTAATTTAACTTAAATTTGAAGGCATATTGGTATGTCTAATACACGGAATACTGTCAACATTTACATTATGCTCTCTCTAGTAAAAGGTTTTTATCGTGAAAGCGGCATTGGCATATTTCTCTAGTCTAAATTCCATGCGTACATGATCGTTAAAACTTTTCAAGGTTTTAAAGACCTTACCAATTCTTCATCATTTCTTAGATCGAATTACAAATCATCTATATAAATTAGTTGATCTATCCTGTTGTCTTTGATATTATCTTGTATTATTTCAACAATTTTGATAAGGAAGTTAATGTCGTACAAAAAATAAAGATAGACAAGGAGATTCCTCGAAATAATCCACATTTTATTTTTCATGTCATTATTTAGGAGAACTGCTTCCTTTCGTTCCGAAAACGTAAACAAATCAATTTCTAAAGAATTAACGGATTTTCATCCAATGTGAATTTGTTTTTCATATTTCAAATAAGAATGTTCATTATAATGACATTTGAAGTAATAAAATGCTAGATTAAAAATAAATCCATTAATTCTTTAAACATTGCTTTGATTACGTTTTGTATACGAAACTGACCAGATATAGACTTTGGAGAAAAAGAATCAGATTGAAGATACGTGTTTTCCTTTAAAAGAAAAAAATGTGTTTTGCATACTGTCACATTCTTCCTGGCCAAGCAGTAAATCGAACCGACAAAGGGTGATGCAGATTCGACGCCTGCCGGAGAACACATTTTCTTTACTCACATTTCTCGAATATGCAAGCGGATAGAAGGAGTCTTCACTTTTTAATGAATAAAATATATGTCGTGTATTTCCAGTACGAAGTTCACACTATAGTAACTTGTCTTGATATAATAAAAGTAACTACATTTCAAAGCTACAAATGTCAATATTGATGACGAAAAAATATTTCGTAGATATTTTAAACGTTATAGCTGAAACATTTGTATTTAAAATGTCATTAACAAAAGCCATCTCTGAGATTGTTTTTTGATGTCAACGAACACTCTTTCCAATTTCGTAATGTTCGTTATATTAGGGGCATTGTAATCGCTGATATAACTATCGTACGCGATTGAACAATGCTGGTGTCAGACGCCTTCGAATAACACTCGCACTAATAGTACTTGATCCGAATAGAGGAATGATATAGTGAATAGAGTAGAGAATAGCGGTCTGTATAGTAATAGAGAGTAGAGTAGAAATAACGAACCGTATAGTAATAGAGGATAGACTAGAAACAGGAGCAGTTACTGCCTTCTGGAGTGGGAAGTTTCCAGCAGTCATCTCTGACAATCGGCACGAACATTCTTGCTGTAACACTCTCGTTTGTATATGTTTGTATTACTGTTTCTGTTAATATATTTGTTTAATTCAATTCCTCTATTGTGTCTTTATTTCTGGCCCTAACAAGGACACAACAATATGTTATTTCAATTCAGATATAAATTTATCAAAGAGATAGATAAGCATTGTTTTTAATTATCAGCAACTTACATTCTATTACTGAAAGTCAAATTTCCTCTCAGGATTTTTAGCAATCTTGCTGTTAAATTTCTAATACAACTAAACAGACAGCTTAACCTACAGTTTATAAAGCTAACCAACATCATTACACTTCTCCAAGAAAATTCTAAGTAGTCATTTTTGATACTTCCTCTTTATAGAGGCTATAAAAATGGTGTAGTATTTAATATCGCCTTAAATGCTGTGGTGTTTAACATCTTCAAGATTTACGGGCTTTTCGAATATACAAACACTTTCGGAAGATTAGGGTTCTCTTTGGAAAGAATGCCTACCCAATGGCATCTGTCTTCTTTCTGATGATTACTTAAAGAGTTTCGATTTAGCTCACATATTCTGCTATAAATGAGTTAATTATCAATATGTTAGAAACGGAACATTACGTTGTTTGGTGTACTTGGCAATCTTAGGACACCAGTTAACTCTTTCTTTCTTCACACACACATTATATATATATATATATATATATATATATATATATATATATATATATATATATATATTTATATAATTATTTATTTAAAAAAAAAATAAAAAAAATAAATCTCCATAGACACTCAAACAAACTAGCAGTGTCATCTTCCGCTTTAAATTTAGACACTCCAACCTTACCCTGACTTGACATCTGTGAATGTAACTGAGATATTGATACAAATTATTAACACCTTACGCCACTTTTTCTTTAAACAATTGCTCTAGCCGTTACCAAAGAAATTTTGATTTCAATAATGAATACGCTTATAAAACACGTAATTTCAGAAATAAGTTATTCAAAAAAAAAAAATTTCGCTTGAAGATGGAACAGAGCTTAGTACTTTAATTCAATTTAATTCAAATAATTATATTGAATTTTTCGGCTCTTTTTTTGAAACATGAGAACTCTTATGTAGCGTGTTGGAATCATATTTTTAAATAAATAATTACATTTATGCTCTACTTTTGTATCGAGCACTATTTTTTAAAAAATAATAACAAAAATACTAAAGAACTTTGGATTATTTGCATAACGAGTACTTTCCTATTTTCTATATATTTTTCACACACACACACACACACACACACACACACATATATATATATATATATATATATATATATACACGCGCGGACACACACACACACACACACACACACATATATATATATATATATATATATATATATATATATATATATATATATTACAATCCTTTATTCTATCCTCTCGAAAACCATCCTTTTCTTGCCAGCTCTTCCTTATACTCCGCCTTGAGCGTCAGGATATATTCAATGATTCCGATCTTATTTCGAGGAATTCATAGAAGAAAGCGTTCAAGAATCAGTGACAATCCTGTGTATGGTTGGTAACGTGTTTTGCGTTAAATATGAAGTTATTCTCCTTCTGACACCAGAAAGCGACGTTTTACCATTTTCAGAGAAATTTCAGAGTGTTCTTCAGCAGTAGAATGCACCGAAATGTACAAAGTTTTCAAGTCATTTCAATTGCATTATACTGCATAACAGGAAAAGTGCTTTCAAGAAAAATATAAATTCTTTGACACTTAATCGTGAAATAAAACCATTAAAAGTGTATGCAAATATATTCTAACCTTCAAAGCTCGAAGCAATTAATGCAAGAAATCGCTATCCTCTAATATATTTTTTCAGCAGGGAAATTCATCACAATTTGTAGAATAATTTAACTGGGTCAAGATACTTTTCTATAATGAGCAGATTTATTTGAACTGTTTTCTTTGTTTTGATTTTATACACTGTGTATAATACCGATAATCCTTAATCTCGAATATTACGCAAAATATTTCCTTACTTTTATTTATTTTATTGAAACTATAATTTCATTATATATATATATATATATATATATATATATATATATATATATATATATATATATATATATATATAAGTGTGTGTGTGCGTGTTCTTGCAGTTGGAATTTTTATTCTATTTAATATTTACCAATGGCGAAGTGTTTATTGACAAAAATGCTTGAAGAAAAATGCTTTCATATATAAAATCTTTACCATTCCATAATGAAATTAGAGTATCTATTTTAATATATGTGATAGAAATTTCTTAGGGGATTTATATCATGATATTAAAGTAATTCATCAAGACTAGAGGATTCCTCAATAGAATTCAGAAAGTATTGGATGGCCGTTTCCTCATATATTTGGTCTCATCAGCAATGCGCATTCAATACCGAGAATCGAACTCGGACCGCTCCGATAAAACGCTAGTGTCATACCTACTGGACTAACGGTAATGAAGTGGGAACTAGCCTTACTCGACATAGCGCCGTTAACAATAAATTCCGGGTGGCAACTCATCTAAATATACTTAACCCAACAGATTGTGCCATCAAGAGCCACGCCTTCTTTAAACAAGCCGCTTCCTCCAGAACATTAGAAGCCGAATCCGGTTCAAGCAAAGATATACAAGTGATACAAAGCCATAAAAGTGTTAGCAGTGGGTATGACGCTTGCCGGTTTGGGTTTCATTTTCTCTGTAATGAGTCCTACAAATAGGTTCGAACGGCCGTCCAGTGCTTTCTCGATTCTATTGAGGATTCTTCTTGATTCATTGTATTAGTTATATATATATATATATATATAAAACATTAGGCAGCATATATTTATATACAAAGAAATAATCACGCATAGAATCAATCAGCAATATAATAATAGGATTAATATTGCTGATTGATCCTATGGGTGATTATTTCTTTGTATATATATATATATATATATATATACATACATACATACATACATACATACATACATGCATATATGCATATATATACATACATAAATATGTGTGGGCATGCGTGTGTGAGTCTGTGTGAGTGTGACTTGAGAATTGTACCCGATGTGCCTCAATGCAATCTTACCTCAATTTTGAAGATTTACTTTCTTTATTTTGTATGAGTCTTGCACATATCTTAAACTATCTTCAACTGGTATTATGAAAATTGACATAATAATAATAATAAAAATTATAATAATAATAATAATAATAATAATAATAATAATAATAATAATAGTACTCAAAAAGAGCTCCTGCCTTATAGAAGGCTTTATCTAGGTAAATTTTAATAAAAAATGGTCAGTGTTAACGGTCATGATACAATTTCCGAAATCAAAAGGAAATAAAATAATAATAATAATAATAATAATAATAATAATAATAATAAGAAGAAGAAGAAGAAGAAGAAGAAGAAGAAGAAGAATGACAGTGATATTAATTGTAGCCGTAGTACTATTGCTGTCATCATAATTTTAGTTTCGTTTTATCCCAAGAAAATCAATAGTCTATATTAAAAAACACATTATTCACCTGAATTTTCAGATTTTATAACATCCCCATTGGTAATGAAAATTAAAATGGCACATTGTTCATTGAAACTGTCATTTAGGGAGTGTATATTGGATAATATGATACTGATTATTCGCCATCTTTAATCATATTAGAAGCTTAGTAATCGAATAGTGGTATATTCGAACCAGTCGTGACCAAAACGTTAACAAATCTCTTTTAATGAGTGGTTGAAGCTTGTATTAGTATAGTGTCGAAAAATTAACTTTCCTTTCAAATCATTCTTGTTATGCTAAGAGATTCCCTTTCGAAATTAGCCATAAAATGTTTGTTTAACATCAATAGGCATAAAGATATTCATTATTAAAAAAACGACACCAGTTTTTCATTTTATTAATTGTATAAACGAAATTTAAATTTTCAAAAAAAAATGGTTACGAGGTGTGACAATGTAATTGCCGAAATAATCACTTTGAAAATTAAGCTTTAACTTTTTTTTTAAATACCTTATCGTCACGACGGTTAGTGTTTGAGTAAACATATTACTTCACCAGTAGAAGTTCTGTTAAATATCATTGCAAAACACCATCCTTGCTTCTACTTCGTTGTCAAGATTGGCGGCACAATTTTGTTCTTTAAATTCTATACTTCTGCTGTCACTGGAACACTTATAGATATCAAAGCTGCAAACTTCTACCAACTACCACAGTTGCATCTGTTATTTGCGTTTTCGGCCACACTCACCACTTCTTACCTCAAGGAGCACGTCATCTTTTCCTTCCGTTAATTCTTTGCGGCACTGAAGAACACTAACTTTCGTCATAGAATAATTACCATAATCGATTTTACTCGGGGAAACCTTTCAAAATGTGATATTAATCCGCTGCTCTAGATGGTTTTAAACTCATTTTCAGCATACTGTATAGCATGAACACACTTTATTTTCCTTTACTGCTCGGCCAAAAAAGCGGATGTTTGAATTCCTTAATTCTCTTCATGGAACTTAAAAACCTCATTTTAACTCTGATTCTGGTTATGCCCAATTCCGGCTAAAAGACTCATTTGGGCCCAAAATTAAGTTACTCAAATCAAAAACTCCGTGAAACTTCAAGTGAGTTGAGTTCTTCAAATCACAAACTCTGCAGAAATTCAGAACCACATGCTACGAAACCTCTGACTTTAAAAAATAAAATTTAATTTCTTCAATTCATAGTTTGAAATATTGTAATAAAATAAACACTTTTATAATTCTACTGAATTTGAAAAAATAAATTCTCCATGCCTTACCTTAAACTCAATATAAATTAAAAAACTTTTAAAATCACTAATTTTTTAAAAAAATTCAATTTTAAACAGTTATGTCCTCATCAGGACAGAAATTCCAATGTTGGATATTCCAGCACCAAATGAAAGTAAACTTTCTTCCCCCGGGGTCGTCTTAATCTCAAAATGTCGAGCAAGTGTGGTCCGAGTTAGAGGCATTTCCGTAACACGAACGGACAGACAGAATTTGCCGTTTATTTATTTAGACGATATATAGAGAAGATAGATTTGAATTTGTAACTGTTCCATCCTCATCAGGATATAAAATTGCCTTTTATTTATTTAGACGATATATAGAGAGGATAGATTTGAATTTTTAACTGTTCCATCCTCATCAGGATATAAAAATGCCTTTTATTTATTTAGAAGATATATAGAGAGGATAGATTTGAATTTTTAACTGTTCCATCCCCATCAGGATATAAAACTACCTTTTATTTATTTAGAAGATATATAGAGAAGATAGATTTGAATTTTTAACTGTTCCATCCTCATCAGGATATAAAAATGCCTTTTATTTATTTAGAAGTTTCAAATCTTAACATTGGAAATGAAAAATGCATTGTTACACTTTATTCTAAAGTTTGAAAGTTTAATATGCAAATTAGATAACGTTGGCGATAAAAGCAATCCTAAGTTAATCAAGAAATGAGACGTATGACGGTCGATGAGAATCATTGGTTTACAAAACCTCTGGTGTAGGGATCCATCCCTGCGCTGGTAGTATCACGGCTACGACTGGCTAGGACCCGCTCGGGCCGGGACCAGTTAGGATAAGCCAATACCATCTAAGACTAGCTTAGACAAGCTAAGACCAGCTTGGACCAGAGGCCCGAGTGAAAACATTCCGGTCCCCACGTTAAAAACTGACCTTGTGTTACAACCTGACTCAGTGGGGGGTCAAGTAAATATCTACCAAACCTCTCGGTTTGACAATGCACAACTTGTCGAACTCTCTGCTTTCGGGTAGAGGGAACCCAGATGAAGCTATTCGGAAGGGCAGTGCTAACACTAGGGAGACCCCGTGTATACTCGGAACGCCTAACGTAAAAAAATCGGTCTAGTGTTACATCCCGCATTGTGGGAAGACTTGAGTAAATACAGAAATATTGGTTTGATGTTAAAGTTTTACAAAATAATTACATACTGGCAGAAAGATTTATTTGTTTAATCTACCTTTGGATTTTCGTGAGGCTAGAGTTTTATATAGCATCGTGCAAATGATGCCAAGTATTGATGTCAAAATTACGTCAAGAATGTTTATATGAAATATATATATATATATATATATATATATATATATATATATATATATATATACAGGTCATCATAAAAATGTTCCCCATCTCAGAAAATAATTTATGAGTATCACTGGTGAAATATATTTTGCCAAGAACAATAAAATTGTAAAAAGTTTAATATCGCCAGGATGCTACCAACACAAAAAAAGAAACATAATGATACTTTGAATACTAATCAACTAAACAGCCAAAGCGCCTAAAGTGCTGTTAAAATCAGGCATAATAGTTGTCCATTATCAGCAATTTTGTGCGTTAACAGAAAATTTGTGATATCTTTAATGGAACAACGTACAAATCAAGAAAGAGAAAGATTAGAAATACTGGTCCAAATTCGTTATAATTTGAATAAAAACATAAAAAAAAAACATAACACATTACATAAATTAAGACTGATTGGCAAAATTATGCTGATTTTAGAAATGACAACATCGAAAATAAATGATAATAAAAATAAAATGCAACATAGCTTTAACTCAATGTTCTGTGCCAAATTGCTGATCAAGTTGTGGTGTAATTTTAGGGGAAGTTAGTCCTCATTTTTAAAATTATAGTTTGAATTGTAATGCTTCTGGATTTCGACAAGGAATTGTACAAACCTGGAATAAAAACTTAATCTAATCTGCGTCATAAACGGCATTCACAGTAAAGGTTTTGCAATTTAAGACGACCGTTCAATAGTGTGCAATTAATGAGCTAGATAGTAGAACCGGGAGTTAATATTCGAATCAGAAATATGAAATTTTCGATAATATCCAATTTAGAATTTTGCGGTTGGATTATGGATTTCTTACTTAAGAATCCGGATTATTTGGAATATTATAATAATTATATTTTGGTAACTGTAAGTAAATATTATTCAATAATATTTATGTTCCTAATATATATATATATATATATATATATATATATATATATATATATATATATATATATATGATTCCTTCGCTCCCCAAAATAAATAAATAAATAAAATAATTATAAAAAAGAAAAATAATTATAAATCTCTCTCTCTCTCTCTCTCTCTCTATACATATATATATATATATATATATATATATATATATATATATATATATATATATATATATATATATATCATATGAAAATATTACTTAACTTAATAATGCTCGAGACAGTGAAAGGTAATCGAACAGAAAACATATATATATATATATATATATATATATATATATATATATATATATAAAACTTTAAACAGTCATTTTTCCCAAATGCGCAAAAACTTATTCGAATATTGAAAAAATAAACTTAATAAAGTTTCAACTGCCCTAATCCGCCTCCAAATGTTATGAAGAAGTGATTTCCTTTACAAATTACACATGCTAATATAGAACCCTTTTCTAAAAGCACGTTGAAGAAATGGATAGCGGGACGGATTGAGGCAATCGTAGAGATGAGTTCGAATTCCAGTTGAATCCGTTACATTCGCATACGTGCTAATACCCTTGGGAAAGGTATGAATCCTCTTTTTCTCTCCCCAGCTATGGGTAAATAGCAGGAGAGACATGGATGACAACTGGTCTAACGCAAAAAGAAATGGCAACCTACTGCGGGAAAAAAGATCTGCCTCGGTAGTCATGTATCGAAAGATACATGATCGCTTAAGCGTCTATCACGCAAGTCACATAACTGACTGACTGCCTAGATGACTGACATTTTAACGTTCTAAGCAGCCAGCCACGCTTCCGTGAAGACTACAAGAAATTGAATTAACTGTTATGGGACCTTACCCATAATAACATAATGGACTATTCTATACGTAATAAATAGTGTGCATCAAGAGGAAGCAGAGAGTCCGGTCCGAAGTCGGGCGACCGGCTGATCTCTCTGCCTACGGGCGGGGAGGAACCCGAAGGAGGCTACGCCGAAAGGCGGAGTCACTTTCGGGGAGGTAGACCGACCCTGAACCCGTTTATACGGATTAAAAGGGCATATTTTTGGCCGAGCCCACGGGCTCAGAAACCCCACGTTAAACCGGCCTTGTCCCACATGTTGCCCTCGTAAGGGGTTGGGGGGTGACTAAATACCGTTCCGTCTGAAGTCGGGCGACCGGCTGACTGGCTGTTCGGTTGAACTCTCTGCCTTCGGGCGTGGAGGAACCCGAACGAACCTACGCCGAAAGGCGGAGTCTCTTTCGGGGAGGTAAACCGACCCTGAACCCGTTTATACGGGTTCAAAGGGCATTTTTTTCCCCGAGCCCATGGGCTCGGAAACCCCACGTTAAACCGGCCTCGTGCCACATGATGCCCTCGTTGGGATTTGCTGGTGAATAAATACCGTTCCGTCTGAAGTCGGGCGACTGGCTGAACGGCTGATCGGTTGAATTCTCTGCCTTCAAACGAGGCTACGACGAAGGGCGAAGTCGCTTTCGGGGAGGGTAACCAAAGCTGAACCCGTTTATACGGGTTCAAAGGACATAATTTTGAACCCATGTTAAACCGTCCTTGTGCCACATAATGCCCTCGTGGGGGGCTGACTAAATACTGTTCCGTCTGAAGTCTCGAGTTCAGTCTGTAGTCTGGAGTGAATCCGTCAGGAGTCTGTCAGTCAGAGGGAGTCAGTTAGTCGAGACAGAGGCAGTCCAAAACAGAGTCGCGTTCATACAAGTACTACTAAACCTGATTGTTCGTACTAACACTTTCTACTTCTCTGTATATATTCCTGTTTGTAATATACCTGTGTTATTCCATATCCGTGTTCAGTTCTTCTTTATTGGTTCTACCTTGGACTATCACCGTGGTACAAGGAACCGTACCATAACATTAACTTATAAACATTTGTTATCCATTGTTATTAGTAGATAGTACTGTCTAAATGTACTAATAATTTGTTCAGAAAATGATGACCGATTTTAGAATAAACATTTTATTTTTTTCCTAATATATTATAATATATTACTTATACCTACTGAATGAAGTCTCCACTTTGTTGATTTTATATCAAACTCTTTCAGAATTAAACTTAAAATATTATATAACGCACAACATGAATATGAATAATGAAGAGAAACGTTTACTATTTTTTGCACGTGTTCCAGTTCCGAACAATATAATATAATTAACTATGAAATATGGAGAGTAATTCGATATGATTTCATTTGTGAATTGATAGTTTCAGCAATGAGAATTCGCATTATTCTATTTTGGGCATTGTGGTCAATAACGGGTTATAGTTAGAAGCTTAAAATTTATAATAGCTATTTTTTTTTACAAAATTAATATCTAATTTTTCTAGAAACCGGTAATTATTAGGTTGGTGCAAAAATAATATCGTTTTCTCACATAGTAACATATGTGAGAAAACGACATTATTTTTAGACCGACCTAATAATAACTCATTTTTATTTGAATTTTTATAATTATTGTCCTCTTTTATTTTTTAATTTTATAATGAACTCGGTTATGTTACACCACGCATTCATATGTTAATGATCATATTTCCAATTTATAAATTTGAAAACAGATGCACGTTTGAATAAAAAAAAATGCAAGGAAATAAGAATGTATTTTCCAAAGAATATTTTTTTCTTGTTATGATCGAGTCGAATGATTCTCTAGAGAAACTGTAGATATTCAAAACAGTAAAAACAAGGAAATTTTACCTGAATATATATATATATATATATATATATATATATATATATATATATATATATATATATATATATATATAATAAAAAGGCTTAAACACTAATATTCCATGGTCATAATTTATTCCATTGGAATCGTAAATACGATCCAATTCATCAGACCTACAAATTCAAAAAGAAAACAAAAAAACCTGATCCGGAAATAAAAATAGAATTTAGAGAGAGTGTAATTATGAGAGTGTGGGACGAATGTTAGTTTATAAGAGAGGGGTTTAACAGAGAGAGTTTTATTTAAAATTAGGTGTGAGTGGAAGGGGGAAAAAGACTGTTGTCGGATGTCTAAAACAGTATAAGGATACACATCGAGGTGACATACACACACCATGGCCGATCAAATCTTAAAGAAGGTGGGAGAGGTAAGGAAAGAAGTGGTGGGGAAGAAAGATGGGGCGGGTGAAATTAAAATTGCAAGGGACGCTGTGTAATTGAGAAAATTTGACAAAAATAATATCGACTGCAGGTTACAAATCAAATATTATAAACAATAAATATGACGATTATCTAATCTGGCGAGGACCTATATTTTTATGTTCAAAACGCATGCAAAACCACACATACACAATAACTTATACACGTATATTCATACACACCGGGATCTGGTGGATAAGGGGTTAACCCCACTTTTGAAATGGAGATACCTATCAAGAGCCAAAACACCTAATAACTTCCGGGATCGGTGTGATCTGTGCTTGACGGAAAAAAATTTTATTATCAAAGATAAAAATCAAGATGAACTGTTGAATCTTCGTAATGAGATATTTTCTAAATGTAGACATAAGAAAAGATTCAAAACATAAACACCGTTTTGTAACTTTCTGTCACTTATGTCAGTTCCATCTTGGTTCAAAACATCGGGCATGACATTTTAACGGAATGACTATTATGTTTATTTTGTTTATCTCTATATAGATCATTGTGTATGTTTTTGTGATGCGCTATGGTTTTTTTTTTTTTTTTTTTTTTTTTTTTACGCCCAAATTGTTGAAATTTTACTTACTTAGTTCTTAAATTCTAATTTATATGTATGTATTTGTACGTATTTGTATGTATGTGGGTATATGTGTATATATAAATTGTTGAAATTTTACTTATTTAGTTTTTAAATTCTAATTTATATGTATGTATTTGTATGTATGTGGGTATATATATATATATATATATATATATGTGTGTGTGTGTGTGTGTGTGTATGTATGTGTATGTATGTATGTACTTGGCTACGGGTATATGTAGGTATATATTTAGGAGTGTGTGTATTTGTATATATATGTATGTATATGTATGGATATGTGTGTGTATGTGTATATATTCGTGTATACGTATGTGGGTGTAGGTATATATAGAAGGATATATATGCAGGGATGTGTGTATATGTATATGTATATGTATATATATGTATGTATATGTATGTGTGTGGGTGTGCGTATGTGTTGGTATATATGTACCCATATATATGTATGTGTATATATATATGTGTGTATGTGGGTATAGATGTGCGTGTATATGTGTATGTATGTATAGCTAAACGGATAGATATAGGGATACATTGTTTTTTTTGTTTAATTGTATAGAAATGTAAGGTTTTAGGTATATATGTTTATGCGCATGTATGCGTATGTTCATATGTACAAGTGTGTGTAAATGGGTAAGGA
Source organism: Acanthosepion lycidas (assembly GCA_963932145.1). Lineage (NCBI taxonomy): Eukaryota > Metazoa > Mollusca > Cephalopoda > Sepiida > Sepiidae > Acanthosepion > Acanthosepion lycidas. The sequence goes on from OZ010595.1 coordinate 61,376,837, forward strand.
GTGGATGCCTATGGATGCATGTGTATATATGTAGGTATATGTGTGTACATTTTTGTATGTATATATATGTATATATATATATATATATGTGTGTGTGTGTGTGTGTGTATATATCTGGTTTTTGTATGTGTGTGTATGTATATATGTGTATGTGGGTGCATGTGTATTTATGTATATGTATGTGGAAAATGTGTGTATAGGGTATAGGTGGATATACGTGTATATATGTGTGCGTATGTATATGTATGTATATGTATGTGTATGTGTGTATGTATTTATATGTGTATGTGTGTGTACATGTATATGTATGTGTGTATGTGTATATATATGTATATATGTGTGTGTGTGTAGTATATACATGTATGTATGCGAGTAGATGTTTGTGTATATGTATGTGTGTGTATATACATGTGTGTGTGTGTGTGTCTATGTATATATGTATATATATATATGGATGTATGTGTGTGTACATGTATATGTATGTATGTATGTGTGTGTATGTATATATATGTGTATATATATATATGTATATATATATATGTGTGTGTGTATGTGTATGTGTATATATATATATGTGTATGTATGTATATGTATATATATATATATATATATATATATATATATATATATATATATATATATGTATATATGGAGGTGTGTGTGTATGTGTGTATATATGTAGGTGTAATTATTTCTTTATCATATGCGCGGTAATTATTAGAAAGCGCTTAGTATCTGAGATATTGAATCAGATATATGTATATGTGTGTGTGTGTATGTATATGTATGTGTGTATGTATGTGTTAATATGTGGATATATGTGTATGTGTACATGGATATATGTATGTGTGTATGTAGGTACACGGCGATGTGTATGTATATACGTGTATAAGTTATTGTGTATGTATGGTTTTGCATGCGTTTTGAACATAAAAATATAGGTCCTCGCCAGATTAGATAATCGTCATATTTATTGTTTATAATATTTGATTTGTAACCTGCAGTCGATATTATTTTTGTCAAATTTTCTCAATTACACAGCGTCTATTGCAATTTTAATTTCACCCGCCCCATCTTTCTTCCCCACCACTTCTTTCCTTACCTCTCCCTCCTTCTTTAAGATTTGATCGGCCATGGTGTGTGTATGTCACCTCGATGTGTATCCTTATACTGTTTTAGACATCCGACAACAGTCTTTTTCCCCCTTCCACTCACACCTAATTTTAAATAAAACTCTCTCTGTTAAACCCCTCTCTTATAAACTAACATTCGTCCCACACTCTCATAATTACACTCTCTCTAAATTCTATTTTTATTTCCGGAGTAGGTTTTTTTGTTTTTTTTTGGAATTTGTAGGTCTGATGAATTGGATCGTATTTACGATTCCAATGGAATAAATTATGACCATGGAATATTAGTGTTTAAGCCTTTTTATTATATCCTTACTCTGTCCTGGACATTGAGTTCTACCTGGATTTTATCCTCTCAGAAATTTTTTATTCTAAAATATACATGTGTATATATGCACCTGTGGATTTTGCATATATATGTATATTTACCACTAATATTATCTATATATTATATATATATATATATATATATATATATATATATATATATATATATATATATATATATACACTGCGTGCCAAATTATCAATGTGATAACTTTTTTTCTAATATTTCACAAACCGTCCAATCAATTCAATTCACACAATGTTATCAAGACTGACCTGCGCAATCCCTGGAATTTTCTTATTGATCTGCGCAATGTAAACAAACTGGCACCATATTTGTTATCTGCACGGTGATTTGACCGTGCCAAATTATTAGAAAGGTTTAGTAAAATTCCCAGAATTGAGCAAACAAAATGTTTATTAATGTTGGACATGGATGTTTATGGTCAAAAGAAGCTACTAAATCAGATAATCAAACAAATAATAACAGATACAAACAAAGGCACAGTTTTTTTTAAAAAAATAATAGGGAATGTGCTTTCCCTGTTTTGAAATTACTTGAAGAAGTCGACGATCCATAGAATTTGTTAATTGTAGGATGCCATCTGCTGTAATGCCACGAGATTTGTCAAGAATTGCTTCCCACAACTCATCGTTGCTCCTGAATTGTCGTCCGTTGCCGTACAGTCTTTGCTTCATGATGCTCCAAAGTTTTTCGATTGGGTTCAAATCCAGAGACTTTGCTGCCCACTTCATATTTCGAGGTCCATCGAAGACTAACTGTTTCAAATGTTCAGTAGTCTTATGAGCAGCATGTGAGGGAGCATTATCTTGCATAAAAAACAATGGCCCTTCTGAAGGCAAATCTTTGCCTTTTCATCCACGGTTCAAGATGATCCTTCATAAACGCTATGTATGCGTCAGCAGTCATTTTGACGCCATCTGGTACTCTCCATGGGCTCTCCAATACCACCCCAGATCTTTATGCCTCCACCGCCTTGTTGGCGTCTCAAACGCTGAAGGCGATTCTGTCCGTTCATTACCCAGCCTTTGCACCATCTATCTGGCCCATCAAGTGTTGCTCGAATTTCGTCTGTGAACAAAACTTTAGAGAAGTCAATCTTCATATTGTCCTCGGTCCATTTCAAGCGATTTTCAATGAGATTTCTCGTCAACAGAGGCTTCGATACAAGTTTGACTGTTGTTGCTATTTTCCTCAGATACCGACACCGAGTACTTTTAGACACAGTAGGATGCCCATGCGACTGAAAAGCACTTGACTGGTAAGTCCAGAGTTCTTCGTGGCCTCTCGTTTAATTCATGACATGAGACGACGTGAAATAACACTCGGCTTACCTTTATCTGCTCTTTTGCGTACTTGTGTAGGGTCGGTGGCGAACATTTTCACTCTTTCATGACACCTCCCTATCATTTTAGAAATTTCTAGGGTAGATTTACCTTTTGAGAATTCTGAGGTGATAGTTTTCTTTTCAGCATCACTTAAACTGCTTTTATGGCCCATCTTTTCACTAAATTCTTAAACTTTTCTAATAATCAAATCAGAGTGCTGATAACAAATATGGCACCAGTTTGTTTACATTGCTCAGATCAGTACGAAAATTTCAATGATTGCGCAAGTCAGTGTTGCCAACATTGTGTAAAAATGTGTGAATTGATTGGACAGTTTTTGAAATATTAAAAAAAGTTATCTCGATAATAATTTGGCATGTAGTGTGTGTGTGTATATATATATATATATATATATATATATATATATATATATATATATATATATATATATATATATATATATAGTGATTTTCTAAGCCCGGCTCAGATGCGGCACGAGGCCGTAAGTATGGGGCACCCAGTGATGATCAAATTCACTACTATATATATATATATATATATATATATATATATATATATATATATATATATATATAGAGAGAGAGAGAGAGAGAGAGAGAGAGAGATAAACCTAGTGAGCCAGACAAACCTACCCAGCTTAGATTTGTCTGGCTCACTAGGTTTACTAGGTCTGCTCTACGGTTGTATTGAGCTCTTTTAGTTAATTGTTTACTCGGGTCGGGGTTTTTTGTTTGGTCTTTAAACCTGTATCTGTGCGATTTTTTTCGACAGGCTTTCATGTTTCTAGCTCTTTCTTTTTTAAAACCTTTTTTTTTCCTTCGTAATTGATTTGACTATTGGCAAATCAAGAATTAGAAGGTGTTTCGAAACGAGTATAGTTATATATATATATATAGTTATAGTTATATATATAGTTATATATATATATATATATATATATATATATATATATATATATATATATGAAACCTCAGAGGGTAAATGCACTGTCAACTGGTAAATATAATTTAATTATGCAGTGAAAAACACTACAAAACATTCATTGCTGCTTGTATGACATCAAAAATGGAATCATATTAAATTACACTCCATGCTTCAAAATATGTATTTTAGAGACACCATTGGAATTGATATTAGGTTGGTGCAAAAATTATGTTGTTTTCTCACAAAAACGATATTATTTTTGCACCAACCTAATATAATTCGTACTAGAGATTTAAAATATTATATCAGATTTTGAGTTAATTTTTATACTTAATATTGGAATTGAGATGGGCATTAATACGGTAAATAGACAAAGAGACACTAATTCAGTCTATAATTTCATTCATTATAACGTTATCTCAGTCCATTCTTATGAGTATTGATACTTAGGCAGCTTGGTGGTTAACGTTGCTGAATGTTGCTGGAGCGAATCAGTTAAGCTCGATTCTCTGGGCAGTATTATTCAGAAAGGTATTAATTAATGTTTTCCTTTTATCTGTCTTGAACTCCTTTCAGTGAAGATTTAGTCTCCTGGCTTGGATTGAAGCTGTCTAAAGTAATCCAAATCCGAATTCAATAGTAGTGCTTGGTATGACTATAAGCAACATCATGCAACAAAACCTCTCATCGGAAGGTTTTAACGAGCGTCGACCCACATCTTAATTGCTGGTGTTTCTAAATCAACACTGACCCGTGGTGGTAGCATCTGTTTTATCCCAGGGATTGGAAAATAGATGACTGACAAAAGCAAAAGATAACGAAAGTGTAAATAAAATATTTTATATTAAAAATACCAGCAACACATTTTATATAAAATAAAATTATCCAAAAATACAAATTTATAGCAGAATTACCAACAATACCTATTTATCTGTAGTTGAAACTATAACAATGTATTCTAAATATTTAGATTTCGGATTTAAACTACCCAAAGAGGGTCAGATGACGCTAAACAAATATCAACAAATCAACCAATCGAATTCGATAATTGTCGCTCCCGTGAATCAAGAAGCTGCCCTTCAATCGAGACTTATCCAAAAATTCTCTGCAAATGATTTATCCAACCTTCCTTTCGAGGGCCCATTTTGACGCTGATTCCCGAAATCGACGGACTAACGCCAGTCTGGGGCAGGACCTACGCAGTCTATACAAATTATAACGGTTCGTGAGGTGGGAATCAAATGGTTAAAAACGGTATTTGTAAATGCTAAGAAGATTTGAAAAAAAAGGAATCACGGTTGTTTTGATAGGGGGTTTTAAATACTGAAATATATATATATAAAATTGAAACTAAAATGCAAACAGAATTCTAAAGAAACAGGTCCTTTGCCATGACTGAATCGACTGATGCTTCGTGATAAAAAAAGAATATCAACAGAAATATATAGATATTAAGAAAAAAAAAAGACATTGAACTGAATAAATATATCTCAGCCCTAAGAAACCAAATACACTGTCTACTGGTAAAAATGGTTTATACTATACAGACAAAAGCCACCAGCATTCACATTGCTAGCGGAATCACTTCACAAATGGAATCATTAGCGCATTACTCTCCATACTTCCAAATATGTATTTTCCCGTCGCGGCATTGAAAGGGCTTGGTGAAGCTGCTTCAGTCGAATGAAGAAAAACAAAGAAAGAACATATAGAAACAAGTCTTTATCATCACGACGCGATATACAAATTTGCGGTTATCACGTACAAACCAGTAAATCTTACGGGAAACTCGCTGAGTCGATGAAATTGCTGTTGGTATGTATAATGGTTTCCGAGATTCACCTCTCAGCGAAAAGACAGTGCAAGTATAAAATCAAACAGAAATTGATATGTATAAATATTTGGATATATGAATTCCTGAATATATGTAACTTTTTATGCATATAGGTATATATATATATATATATGGGTACAAAGACTTTGACTTGAAATTGCTGAATTTGTAAAAAGGAACATCAACACTCAAATACATATGTCACTATTTATACATCTATTTGACATACATACTGGGTGTAGGAGAAATACCGCCGGCATATACCTACCAGAAAGAGCCCCCACCTAATAGCATGAAATTAGCTATGGGAGGTAAATATATATATATATATATATATATATATATATATATATATATATATATATATATATATATATATATATATATGTTTCATTGAGTGATATAGACATATATTGTCTATTTATTTTTATACTGATCCTTTTGGGCACTCTAAACAGATTCTTGATGTTAAGTTGAATTTCATCAACGAAAGAATCGTAGATTTTTTTCTAACCCAGTTACTTTCGATTTTTTCAAAATCATCATCAAAGGTAAATTACAAAAAAAAACTTATTGCAACTGCGATAAATTTGCATTCCGTGGCAATGGTGATTTTTAAAAACGCACGAGAAGACGTTCTGAAATTATTTAAATTTTTTAAATTTTCTATAGAATTTTTGCAGCTATGGAATTTGGGGAAAAAAATCGTTTCACTATAAGGGAGCTGACCGGAAATCAGTAGAAATATAAAATGGCTTCAAATGTCTGTTATATGCACTTCAATAAATTTCTGCTACACTCGAAATAAATTTTGTTGAGAGTTGGTGGATTGCTTTTGAAAATAGAGTGCCTTGAGAATTTTTGAGTTTTTGTTGGTTTTGTCACCAAGTATTTTCCTGTATTGTGAAGGTGGACATAAATATATTTTTAGATGTTGTGTCCGACAAATGAAATATAACACGCTTTGATGACGTTTTAGTCGTCTCACCAACATATGTAAATATTTCTTCTCAGTGGTACAATCTCCGAAAGAAGTATATATATATATATATATATATATATATATATATATATATATATTGAATCATATTTTTTTAAAAAAATAACTATAATCTAACCTCTACTTCTTTTTGCAGCACTGCTTTTTAAAAATAAAAACAAAAATATTAAAGAAGCCTGGATTATTTACCTAACGTGTTCTTTCGTATTTTTCTACATGCCTGCACACACACAAAAAAACACAGACACACCAAAAAGACACACACACACACACATATATATATATATTGAATCATATTTCAACTCCACAAATTAAATTTTACGTACAGTTTGATTATAGGCTGTTTGTGTGACCTGTTGCCTTCCAGCAGCCACCCTCTGGTGTCAGGGAAGCACTACCTCCTCTAGGTGCTTGACATAGGCCTTCTTTTATGTCTGAGGATATCACCAATAAATTCGAAATTTCTTTTCTTATCAAAACGATCCGAGTCAGTTTTCCGTACTGCAGTACCTTCATAATCCCCAGTAGACTCATCCATCTCTTTCCGAATCCTCTGCACCCTCTTCAGCGTGACAAGGCAATATTCTTTAATGTTCGTATTGGATTTTCCGGCACAAATGACGAGAAGTAGAGCATGCCGTTTCCTAATTTCCAGCGGAGTAAATTGCATCATTGTGCTCATTTTCTAAAAAAAAAAAAAAAAAAAAGTGCCGAACTGACCATAGTATACTGTGCAATCAACACAATCAAAGACAATGCGCATGCGCGAAATGAAAAAAAAACAAAAACAAATTGGCGACAATTTATCCATCGCACCCTCTACATATATACGTATATATGTACGTATGTGGTAATATTTATTTGAAATTGCTTTAATCCCAAAATGTAATTTAAACACTTAAATTATATTTACCTACGTATCTATGCATGTCTTTGTGATTCCAAAGTCGTTATGTCTGTGCTTGCGTGCATTTCTACGTGTATGTATATGCTGTGTATGCTTACAGAGCATTATTTAATAAGATAAAAAAAATATAATTACATCTCTGTGTAACCGTTTTATACATGATGTCACTGATGCATATCGCATATATTTGGATTAATTTGAATTCAAGGGATCTAAATATACTACGATGTCTCCAATAAAAAAAAAATAACAACTTGTCTGTCTACAATAATGACAACATCTAGATTTTGTGTATATAAATGAGACGACTGAAATTTCTTGAAGAAAATTTTACAATGTACGCATTTTCGCCAGTTTATGACTAATTTAGATCCCGATATACAAAAACTTATTTTAAAAATTTGGTAACAGACCTAAACGGCAGAATTTACCAAAACTTGTTATGGACACACGCACACAGACACAGACACAGACACAGACACTCAACCACACACACACACACTCACATACAACCACACACACACAGAGACACACACACACACACACACACACATGTGCATCCTTGAATGTGTATGTATGTGTGTATAAATTATTTAATTAAAACCGTCAAGAGCTGTATAGTTAATTTTATATGTTTTATATTTGTACATTTTGTGAATAAATTATCGTGGATCCGTATCAAAAGTGCCGGAAAACTGTATAAAAACATTTTTTCGATCAACTTATTTTAACTTTTAACGTTAATGTTTGTATTGTTTGTGTAGATAAATGTTTTTTTGTTTTTTTAATCTTGGTCTTGACATTTTTACAAATGCAAATTCAAAGAAACAATGCATATTACTTATCAACCTCTGTTCAAATTTCCACTGTTAGAGTTTATTATATGTTAAAATCTGCATGCTAAGAATATTTCTAAATATTTTTTCTTGATTCAAGCTGTTGTATTTCAGTATTTTAAATAAATTACGTGATACTGTTTTCATATATTCTACCTTTTTGTGCCTCTTTTTACTCTTATAAATATGGATATGGATACATTTTAATACATATAATTCAATATATAGCATTTAGTAACCTGTTGAATGCATAATTATTTCGCTCGAATAAAATCTATATTAGCGAGACGAAACTTGATTCAGTTTACATGTTTCAAAGCTTGAATTTTACTTTGAATTTACTGTTTTAGATATTCTTAGAATTTAACTAATTTCATCAAGAACTGACGTACACAAAACGAACAAAACTGAGTGAATAGCGAATAAAATCTAATTTCTTCTAAAATACAGTTAAGTTTTACCAAAAATATTCAGGCTCTTCATATGAATGACATTTAGTCGTGACGTTGCAGAATTTGTTTCCTTGATAATAAATGTGTCTCTGATGACGCTGGATTATGAGCGAAACATGACAAAGAATTTTCCATTGTTGATTAACTATATTTCGCATTCAATTCGATATTTATCCAAAATTACTTTCCCCCCTCTCTCTCTCACACACACACACTCTCTCTCTCTCAGTTTATTGATTGACTCGTTTTTTTTTTTACTGATTGACAAACCTTTGCATTCTATCTAAAGCCAGATAATATTTTTAGATTGTAAGAATATTTTTAGCGGGAGGGGGTTGATAATAATGTTTTAGTTATACAATTCTTACTAATTAACCCATAGCTGGGGTGAGAAAAGGTGGATTCATACGTTTCTTAATGGTATTTGCGTGAGTATGAATACAACGCACCCAACAACAATAGAAACTCAGCTCTCCTATTAACAGTTCAGATTCATTGTCCATTACACTAACCTCACATCCTAGCTTACAGCACATGGTATTCACAAGCGGTCTCCTATCTAGATAATGACCAGTCTCGACTTTACTTAACTTTCGTGATCTGACGGCAACCAGTATTTGATAGTAATGTGATCGTAAGCATCTTTATATCATACAACCAAAACACCCATACAGTCTCTGCGGAACAATATTATAAAAGTTTTCTGTCACGCAAATATAATAAAATAAGATGGATCGTATCATCGTTGGGTAACTGAAGCTAGATCGTTTTTTTTTTCAACTGAAATAACCTATGTAAATATTCAGTAATTGTGTCATGTTAAATTATAACTACCATAAAACAAGTTTAATTACATTAAAAGAATTACATTTATCATATAGATACTCGAACATAACTGCTCCAATGGCACGAACAAATTTTTTACAATATTATTAGCATTTATTTTCATTTTTAAAAAAACTAATTTTGACCCTATACAAGTGATTCTCACCCGACCCTTGCCACAGCATAGTAGTTTACCGCAAGATCCTCTTAAGTGTAAGCTGATAGTATAATTGGATTCGAAATCCCTTCATTAATGTTCCTTATAAGATTAGACTTCATTAATTTGAAGAAGAAAAAAAATGGCCACCATTTCTTGTAATTCAGGACTCAAAATAAAACATTCGACGATACCCAGTGACACATTTTGGATTTCAATTAAAAAAAGAATATAAATTATCTAAAAGGGCTTTATCAGTTTTATTGCAATTTTTTACTTTTTATTTCTATGAATTAGGCTTCTCAACCCTAAATAACATCAAAAATAAGAAATGAGAAAGAAGAAGACATGTGGGTTTTCTTATCGCACATTCGACCCAACATTGAAGACATCGCGAAAAAAAAAAAAAAAAAAAAAAAAAACACCTGTCTTAGGTTTCACACTAAATAATCAACAAAAATAATTAAATATAAACGATGAAATAAAGTATGTTCATATTTGCCTGTATTTATTTTAAAATCTAAGGTTTTATTTCATAATATTTAAATATATACACATTAAATTGTTTGCTAAGTGTGCCGTGATATTTTTATTTGCTCCTCAGTGTGCTGTTGCTTAAAAAGTTTGAGGAACACTGCTCTATACAGCGCCCAGGAGTACCTCAGCTAAGGGAGCTATGGGAGGAGCTTGTCGTAAGAATATCTGGCGAGAGTTAAAGTTTATCAAGATTTGTTGGAAATATAACCGTTAGCTCTTAACTGGAAGTGGTTAAGCGTTTCTGTACCTTATTATATATACGCTTTCATAGAAATTCTCAAACTCTCATACATATGAAAAATATCTTTACTATTAACATCTCCACAATTAGATCTACACAGTTGCATTGTCAGTGAGCCATAGGTAAGTTCCAGCTGCATCCTCCGCAGAAGGGTAAAACTTATTTCAATGAGTGAAAGTCTTGATGCTTGTAGACTAAAACATAAATGGACGAAAATTGTTCTTATCGTACAAATATTTATTTTTATCATCTTTTTAATATGTCGTTTGTTGGGTTGATTTTGTTTAGCGATATATCAACCCTATGGTTTATTTATTGCCGATATCAAAATATTCTGTACGCAATTTTATGCCTTCAACTGCAGATATTTTGTGCATAATTCTATACTCCCAAGGTAAACGTATGTTTTACTGATATATAGTTGATAATCTGTTGTAGATGTTATAACTTTGGGTATACATGTATTTGTTTAAGGTTGGGCAATATGTCGACGTTTTTAATATATTGTAATAGTTTTCTCATGTCGATTCCTTTGTATTATTTTATATTTTACAGGTGAGTACATTCAATCTAAATGTGTTTCGTTGTAAGTATGGCTTAGCATCTTGTACATGTTGGTCGATCTTCATTCTTCAGCAAGTATGAATGGGTGAGATGTGTGTAGCCTATGTGCAGCCGAGCCAACATTAATTCAGCCTTTCTTCCTTCCCAGGACACCTGGCTTGATTCACCCATGACAGATTTTATTGTATGATGTCTGTTATTTTCGTTGTCGATCCAACGCTTCTGCCACTTCTATTTATTGGAAATATCTATAACATATTATTCCACATAAAGGGAACTTAAAACTATTATTAAGGGTTTCCTTTTAGGGGGCGTATTTGATGCCGTCTGCCTTGTCATCCCATTTAATTCCAATGTGGCATGTGATCTGACATAGTAGTTTTTTTTTGTTTTTGTTTTTCTAGCCTGCATAGCAATTTTACGAGCACTGAGTTGTGTATAATTTAACTATCATTTTGAAGATATAATTGATAGGGAGTTAGAAAATATTATATTTTTATTTCCAGAGAAGAAATAGATTGATAGATCTATTGTAGAAATCTCTGAAAACTGATATTTCATTTCGCAGATGTTTCTTTTCTCATTTTCTGTTCATAAAATTGTGGACATCCTGATTCATTTTTGTATTTTGATCTATCTGTGAAGACGTATTAGTTTTTGGCATCATTGGTTTTCTTTTAATTCCTCTTGGAACATAAGTGCAAGCGTATTTATTTTACGACATTTTCAGAGTTTTAGATTTATTTCCGGTATTCTTGCAGTCCAAGCTGGTATATTTGGCATGACTGTATTATGGATTCTAGATAGAGGTATATATGTTTCTTGAATGATAGTTCCCAAACGGACTCCAAATTTTTTATGGATCTCTCTTTTTGCTGGAAGAGACTTTTGCATTTTGGGGCGCAAGGAATGTTGTATGCAGGATTAGAGTGGGGCTTTTTTTATATTATATTGTAAGGCTAGATGGTACTTTCTGTTGTGGTGGAGATTCATTTGTTTCTCCATACAAACTTCCTAGAAGAGATTATTTAAATGCTATAGGCGTCAATCGCAAATCTGCATAATAGTTTGTGTTAAGTGTTTTGATTAATATTTCCTTACTGATTAGTATATGAAGTTTCTATATTCGAGCTTGGGTTGAATTAATATTTTGTTTAATCTGAGCAGCATTTTCTGGTTTGCTCACCAATTTTTATGTCATCACTCTCAAAAGCTGTAATGCTTTACTGCATTTTGTTCCCAGATATCTTTTATGAACGTTGGTTTTTGTTGGGAATGAATCTCAAGATGTTGTACTCGTCAACGATCGGGGGTATATGTGCCCCTTCAAGTTGCAATCGTCGGTCATTATGTACTTTCTTTTCATTGCAAAGATTCACGCATTTTTCCGTTTTTTTTTTCTTTTAATCTAAACAAGTTATTTATTGCCCATCTCTTTATGTATACATTACCGCCGAAGTTTTTCTATAGTATAAATAGATTTGGATCAGTAAATTAATTAGTTTGTTGTAATCTTTCAGTTTCTTTGTTTTGAAGCTTAGTTTGTACTAGCAGCATGGACCGGCGTTGCCCGTGCTTGATTCAAATATCGTATGACTCATACAGCAATCGCTATCACTTAAAATATTTTTGCCCTTCCTAGCCTTTAAAGGAGTGCCTTTTGCCGTGCTGATGTTGCTACATGCCTTACTTCTTGCCTCTCTCACACATTTTTCTAAGATCTATACTAAACATTAAATCTGTTACGAAAAAAGAACTAAACAAAATGAACACAGAACGATCAGCTTTAAAAAAGGACTCGTAACTAAAAAACCGAATGAACAAAGAATGTTAACAACAAATAATTTTTCACACCCAACACAGTTCTGCGGAATCAGAATCAAGGTTGAGTTTAAGTAAGCGAATGAGCCAATTGGAGTAAAGTGCTATGCAGATTTAAATTTTTCCCACTTGTCACGAATGCAGCTATAGATTATTTTTTTTTTTTTTTGCATGTTAGCATGCTAGTTAACATTCGTGTCAGTCAGCAGTTGGCTCTCACGCTGGCCAATAGAATCTTCCTGCCTATTTTTGGCAGCCAGCTATAGGCACTAACTCTGGCCAGTAGAAAATGGCCGCAAACTACATGAAAACTGCCATAGAAGCATGAAAAAATCGATTATTTCCACTATCGATGGGAGTTGGGAAATGCAGAGTCGGTCTTGGCCTTCCCACTAACTTGGAGCATGGGCTTGTAAATTTTGGTGCAAATCTGTCGAAAATTGCAGCCGTGCATTCGTTACACACACACACACACACACACACACACACACACACATCCTGCCTTTTATAGATAGAGATGTTTCTGCATTTTGTGTTAGAGATTTGGATTGCTAGTTTAAAATTATTTTGAATGAATATGTTGCCGATGTATAGGCCAATAAAAGTGTATAGCCATTTTTTCCATTGTCGTATTACTTATTGATATATGTTTTACATTGTATCCACTGATGTTTTCCAAACTATTTTTGCTTATGCAGCCAAATTTGTTTTGCTGACATATGTTTAAACAGTCCTTTTTTACTTCTTTTAATGTTTTATAGACTTTTCCTCTCTTTTTTTTATAGCTAATGTAGTTGGCAGATGTTTGTTTTTTTTAATTTTTTAAGTCCTACTTTCTCTCGTCTAATTCTTTCTATACATCCATCATCAAACCAGCGTTTGTTTCTACTGCTTTGTGATGAGTTTTGTGCAATGTGTTTCTTGCTGTGACAATTATGGTTTCCGTGAAATATTCTGCTGCTTTTATATTATTTAGAGTGAATTTGTTTTTACCTAAATTTCCTAATTGTTTTTACTCGTTCTTGCTCAGTCGGTGGATGCTCGCCGGTCCCCTCACTGTTCCTCAGGATGATTTGGATGTGAACGTTATCATGGTACCTTACCTTTTAGTAATTTGCTGGATCCCACTTAGCAAGATCAATTACTGACAGTCTTCCATTTGCAGATCGATATTTGGCGCTGTTGCCTTTTTGAGCAGATATAGCTTATTATTCATAATGATTCTCTTAATGTTCCTTTTTTCTGTTTGTCCCCTGTCTCATTGGATCCACATATGGAATTGTGGCCATTAACACTTTCGAGGATAATGACCGGTTTCCGTAAATGCTTTATTAGATTTTCCAGCTTGTCTTTTTCTATCTGGTCATCTGGTTGTATATACAGTAAGTATATGTTCACGGGTCTATGCAAAGTAATTCTGTCGGCAGCTGCCTGTAATTTTGTTTTTAGTTTTCTTTTTTATTAAGGGGGTTACACCCACCAAATGACCTGAGTCCAGATTTGTGAATGCGGCTGTACTCTTGATAATTTTAAATAGTATCATTATTTTATTTCATAAATTTTCTTTGGATACACATAACTGCAGGATCCAATGTTGTTATTAGTATGAATAATTTGGTTTTAATCCACGACACTTCCATGGTAGTACTCTATATCCCATGTTTGTATTTTTATTTGAGTTTTTGTTGACGCGTCATTCATTCTCTCTAGTACTTAGAACTTATTTTTTGTGGGTGTTTTATTTTTGTTCGTGTTTTTTTTTTGTTCGTTTATGCTTTTTTTTTTTTTAAATATTCATAGTTGACATGTGGTTTGTTTTCTTTTTATTATTGTGCCTGTGATCCACAATCCACCACGGAGGCCAATTAGTATTAGGTTGGTGAAAAAATAATGTCGTTTTTTGACGTTCAACTTCAAAAGAAAAAACGACATTATTTTCGCACCAACCCAATATTTGGTACTTTACAAGTACTTAAAACCATTTGCCTTTGATGTCTCTGCCAGTATATTCAGGTAAAGTAAGGACGCGTTTTAGTCCAGGATAACTTTTACCCTTAGTTCACAAAAAAATCTGACGATATTATTTGAAAGAAGGGTTAATGTTTCTTTCTCTTCAACTCGATCAGACACCGCCTTCTATCACTTTTCTAATAATAAATGTCTGGGTGTTTGACCGTTATGTGATCAGTTTGTGGGAAAACATCAAGTGCATTTATATAACTGTTAGGGTTTCATATGTCAAACCGAAAGAACGGGTCTGCCCTCTCCGACCGCCCGCCTAGACCTAGTTATGACCAAAGAGGTGTGTTTCCATCACATAACCACTTATACATCCAGATCATGCAAGTTATCTGTACTAATTCATTACGGGTCGCCACGCACGGCTTGAAGGAGTCCTCATTGCAAGCGCCTCATCCCTCTGCAGACGTACAGTCGGTGTATTCTACAACCCCAGGCGAGAGTACATTTCATATGCCGTGTACATTTATGATGATAATGGATCTACGTAACTTCCTACCCTTGTAGTACTTAGGAATTGTTGTAATCTTGTTATTTCATCGAATCTCTATTTTGCTAACATTTACAGACGCTTGTTCGTTGCTCCTGTGTAGTTCTTGGTATTCTCAACGCGATTCTGGGGAACAACTTTCATTCTGGTTCGATTCTACAAATTTGATATCAGATGAATCGCATAGAAGAGTTCGAAGAGAATATCCATAGCGTGAGAGTAAGCTTTTTAAATGTTTGAATAATACTTGGGTAGATCTGCTAATATTTTTTTTCAAAAGCTAATGGAAGAATTTGTAAAGATTATTTAAAGTATGCGGTGGTTTCATTGACGAAAACAAAATATGATTCTGATTTATGGCATTTTTTATACTTAAATTCTTATTTTTGCAAAAATATAATCAAATAAACTCTAGTCAGTCACATTTTATCTTTCACTTTAAAAATACAAAAAAATATTTTAGTATGAGGTGTACTTTTTTCAGACTTTTTGCCTGTAGCGTCTCTTTGCGACTGCTCGGTCTCATAGTCCTTGCTGACCTGAGATGGAACAAATGCATTGAGTCAATAGCTTCAATATATAGATTCAATATAATAGAGTTAATATAATATTCAATATAATAGAGTCAATATATATATATATATATATATATATATATATATATATATATATATATGTATATATATATATATATATATATGTATATATATATATATATATATATATATATTTAAGTTATAAGGAACTTGGTAAACCGAATTGGTAAATCCAAAGAGGATGAAATCCTGAGAGCTCAATGTTAGGACAGAGCTAATATGTAATGAAAAACAAATCACTTTAATGTACCATTACGATAATTTATTTCACCTAAATCCTTTTTTAAGGATTCAGGATCATCAGGTAAATCTTCCAACAACGAAATGAGAAATAGAGAGAGAGAGAGAGAGAGAGAGAGAGAGAGAGAGAGAGAGAGAGATAGATAGATAGATAGATAGATAGATAGATAGATATTATAATGGGAACTATGCTCAAGATATATCTTTATTTTTATTCTTGAAATATTTTTTTTTATTTTGGATGTTTTCATTGATATGCTCATAATTTAAACTGCCGGACATACGAAAATATATTCTATATCTAACGTTTAGTTTTATGTTTGAGCTTCGTGCACTGATCTTCCGCCATATCTTCTCATGTGTCGGAATTAAATCAATGTATTTACCTCGTTTTATGTCTGTCGTGTGAGGGAAGAATGGCTTGAATATTTTGTGGGTATTCTTAAGTCTATGCTTTGCTGATACAGATCTAAAATTCGATAAGATAACAATGAAAACTAACAAGATGAATCATTCATTTTGAATCCGGTCTCTACTCCAAGGAAACCAGTAGAATAAACAATGTAAAGCTGTTTCCACCCAATTGAGAGTTTTAAGTAAGCACAGGTGTTTTAACGACTATTTGTGGTCGATGCGTTTGGTAATGTTTAAAAAAGATATATAAAATATTAACTTGTCCAGTAACGCACCAAGACAGGGATTATTTTTTAAGACGGACTTACATGTGATTATTTTGCAGTACTGTGCATATTTGCACAATGATAAAAGATAGACGTACTATCAAAGTCTAAATAAAATATATTGCACTATCGAAATTATCCATTAATGGATCAAATATATACTTATTTAAATAGCCAAGTTCTGAAAGACTAAAGGACGTTTTACTGTGTTATTTTTGAGGTGGGAATAAAGAAAGTATTATTATAAATAATACCGTATATATCGGCCTGTATAATACACATTTTGCAAAAGAAGGCGAGGAATTATTTTGGGACTTATAAGCAAACATGAAGGGTAATTCTATCAATAACTCTCACTACAGTAGATTATAAATTTATCTATGGCCGATATATGTATCTGCCTCGATTTCAAAATAGTATTTAATTGATCGACATTATTATTATTATTATTATTATTATTATTACTATTATTATTATTATTATTATTATTATTATTATTATTATTATTTCCTTTGATTTCTGTTTTATACTCATTTCCTTCCGCGTCCCAAACAGAGACGTAAGATCAGAAAATGTATCATGATATTTTCCACTGACCATTTGAGTAAAAAAAAATTACGCTTAGATCACACAGAAAAAATGTACCTCGTAATGTACGAGCAGTACTTGTGAGTAAAATCATTTGTATTTCTTTAAGGCTGGGGCTACCAAGGAATGCCTTCAATAAGTGTAACATAATCTTTTCCAGTCAATTCGAGGGCCCAAATTCCAACAGAAAATTCTGATCTCATCATGTGCTACATTTTCTAGATTTTCCAAGATCCGTGTCGGTAGTTTTTGAAGATCTTCATAGATACATTATAATCCGCACGAACTGCCATGTCAATAAGAAACAGCTTGTTTTGCGGTCTTTGATTACAATATCTGGGTTATTAACTTTCATTGTTCTGTGTGTGTGCCATAAAATTGTTGTCTCTGTGTTAATATTATTATTATTGTTGTTGCTGTTGTTGTTGTTGTTCTTCTTCTTCTTCTTCTTCTTGTTCTTTTTCTTCTTCTTCTTCTTCTTCTTCTTCTTCTTCTTCTTATTATTATTATTATTATTATTATTATTATTATTATCATCATAATTATTATATTTCCTTTGATTTCTAGAGTGTACACATTTCTTTCCTGGCCCCACCCATAGCTCTAAGGTTAGAAATGGGATGATGACATTCTCCACTGACAATAAAAAAAAAATACATCGATAAAGCCCTTCATAAATTGTGGGCTGTACTCGTGAGAATTTTTTTTTTTTTGTATTTCTTTAAGGTATGGTCTTCCAGGAATCCCCTCAATTAGTCTACTGGAATCATTTCCAACCAATCCGAGGGCTCCAACTAAAACAGTCACTGTTGATGTTCCCATGTGCCACATTTATGAGTGCCGATTTTAATGTCCTTGTATTTTGATAGCTTTTTGAAGATCTTCAAAGCGCCATTGCAGTCCGCAAGGAATGACATATCAATAAGGAGGCACATTTTTGTTTGCGGTCTCTAATAATAATGTCTGGGAGGTTAGCTTTGATTGTTCTGTCTGTGTGTATTGTGTTGTCCCATAAAATTGTAACTGGTTCTATCTCCTTAACCGGGTTTGGCTGGTGTTCATATCAATTTCTTTCAATTTCCTTCCCGTAGAAGTTGCGGATTTTCCAGTATAGATATTAGTCCACTAAGTCATGTTGGGTTTTATATTTAGTGGGTGGCAATACCGTGCAACCTGATACAAAATGATCTACTGTTTATCGATATTTATCACAGAACCTGCATTTTGGGCTAACACAATATATAATTATGTGTGCTTGGTAATTTCTAGTAAACAAGCATTTATCCTGTGCAGCAAGGATAAAACCTTCCGTTTCAGCTTTTAACCCTGCACTACGTAGCCACTAATGGGTACGGTGATTGTCTATATCAGCTTGTTTGTGACGGGCAGTGTATTGGCCAAGAAGCGGTTTATTTTGCCATTGTTTCTGTATCTGGTCGGTCGCATTTGTTTTTGCTTTCTTTTTTATGTATTTTGCACCTTCATTCGGTGTATCTTGCTTTACAGTTATTATTATTATTATTATTATTATTATTATTATTATTATTATAACTATTTCCTTTTGATTTCCAATTATACCGATTTCCTTCTGGGTCTCAAACAAAATATGATATTTTTTACTGATCTTTCTGTGATAAATATCCAGAAAAAGAAACAATTGGACATCGTGTATTAGGTTGCAGACAACCTTTTTGTAAAACCTAAAAGCACACACAACATATTTGTAAAAAAAAACAACAACAAAAAAAAAAAAAAAAAACTAAATAAAGAACAATTTAAGCAGACATATTTTACACGGACAAGTACTTCGTACTTGAAGCAACATTTTTGTCTTTCTTTAAGTCATGGAATACGAGGCATACCCACAATGATTCTATCAGAGCATTTCCAATCAAACCGAGGTCTCATTATTATTATTATTATTATTATTATTATTATTATTATTATTATTATTATTATTATTTTCTTTGCTTTCTGGCGTTTACACATTTCTTTCCGGGTCCCACCCAGGGACCTAAGGTTAGAAATGGCATCATGACACTTTTCACTGACAAAAAAAAAAAAAAAAATTACATAGATAGAGCCCTTCGTAAAGTGTGGGCTGTACTTGTCAGAACAATTTTTTGTATCTCCTTGAGGCATGGGCTTCCAGGAATCCCTGCAATTAGTCTACTGCAATCTTTTCCAACCAGTCCTAGGGCTCCAACTACAACAGGGATTGTTGATGTTCCCATATGCCACATTTTCGAGACCTCTATTTCAAGGTCCTTGTATTTTGACAGCTTTTTGAATATCTTCAAAGATACATTGCAGTCAGCAGGGACTGCCATATCAATAAGGAGGCACCGTTTTTGTTTGTGGTCTTTAATAACAATATCTGGTCGGTTGGCCTTGATTGTTCTGTCAGTGTGAATTGTGTAGTCCCATAGAATTGTAACAGGTCCTATCTCCGTAACTGGGCCTGGGTGGTGTTGGTACCAGTTTCTTTCAGTTTCCTTCCCGTAGAAGTTGCAGATTTTCCAGTGCAGATATTGGCCCACTCTGTCATGTCGGGTTTTATATTCAGTGGGTGCCAACATCGTGCAACCTGATACAAGATGATCAATCGTTTCTGGATATTTATCACAGAATCTGTATTTTGGGCTGACACAATATTTTAGTATATGTGCTTGATAATTCCTAGTCAGCAAGCATTGGTCCTGCGCAGCAAGGATAAAACCTTCAGTTTCCGCTTTCAACCCTGCACTGCGTAGCCACTGATGGGTACGGGTTTTGTCTACATCAGCTTGGTTGATACGGGCAGAGTATTGGCCATGAAGCGGTTTATCTTGCCATCGCTTCTGTATCTGGTTGGTTGCATTCGTCTTTGCTGTCTTTTTCAAGTATTTTGCAGTTTCAGCCGGTGTATTGTGCTGTAGTTGCATCTCTACGCCCATTTGAAGCTCCAGTTTGAATTTGTTGGCTTCTTTCATTACGGAGTAAAGACGCTTACTACTTTCATGTTCCTTGACGCATACCATCATCCAGTCTTCTGTAGTTTCCAAGTATTTTTGGAGGCCAATTGTTGTAGTTTTGTAGGACAGTTCTAGTTGAACTAATCCTCTGCCTCCTTCGGATCTGGGCACATACAGACGATCAACATCAGCTTTGTTATTATTATTATTATTATTATTATTATTATTATTATTTTCTTTCCTTTCTGGTGTGTATTCATTTCTTTCCGGGTCCCAAGCAGAGACCTGGGGTCAGAAATGGCATCATGACATTTTCTACTGGACAAATAAAAAAAAAACACACATATTTTACACAGATAAAGCACTTCGTAAGTTGTGGGCTTTCCTGGGGAGAACATTTTTTTGTAATTATTAAGGCATGAGCTGCCAGAAATCCTTCCAATGAGTTTGTTGAAATCTTTTCCATCCAATCTTGAGGATTCCAACTACAACTGGAATTGTTGATGTTCTCATGTGCCACATTTTTGAGATTTCGATTTCAATGACCTTGTACTTTGATAGCTTTTTGAAGCTTTTCAAAGTTACATTGCAGTCTGCAGGGCCTGTCATCTCAATAAGGAGGCACTTTTTTGTTTGAGGCCTCTAATAACGATGTCTGGACAATTAACTTTGTTCTCTCTGTGTGTATTTTCAAGTCCCATAAAATTGCAACAGGTCCAATCTCCGTAACCGGTTCTGGGTGGTGTTCATACGAATTTCTTTCAGTTTCCTACCAGGAGAAGTTGCAGATTTTCCAGTGCAGATATTCACCCACTCTGTCATACCGTGCTTTATATTCAGTGGGGGCCAATACCATGCAACCTGACACAAGGAAATCAATTATTTCCGGATATTTATCACAGAATCTGCATTTTAAGCTAACACATTTTTTTCAATATATGTGTTTGTTAATTTATATTTAATATACATTGGTCCTGTGCAGCAAGTATAAAACATTCGGTTTTAGTTTTATCACTTTTGGGGACGGGGTTTGTTTATATCAGCTTGTTTGGTACGGGTAGAGTATTGAACATGAAGCGTTTTATCTTGACTTCATTTCTGGTCGGTTGTATTGGGCTGGTGCAAAAATAATGACGTAATAATGTCGTTTTTTGACGTTAAAAATACGTCAAAAAAAGACATTATTACGTCATTATTTTTGCACCAACCTAATATTTGCTCTTAATTTCTTTTTTAAGCATTTTTCTATTGCTTTCTCTTGGAAGCTTTTTGCAGCTTCAGTCGGCGTATTATGCTTTCCTTGTATTTCTTCGCCTTTTTGAGATCCTTTGGAAACTCCATTTTGAACTTCTTTGGAAATTCCATTTTGAACTTCTTCGCCTTATTTTTATTATTATTATTATTATTATTATTATTATTATTATTATTATTATTATTATTAGTGAAATGTCTGTCTTACCTGGATTTCTTTTATAACAACATGTTGGGTCAAGCATCAAGAACCCATCCCGAAGCTACATCCATATTTCCGGCACTGTCGTCTTTTGGGTCTCCTTTGCAACGCCCAGTGGTAGGAGACTAACTTCCATGTCTCGATTTACACGTTATAGCTTCATTTATCGTAATCTACTATTATTATTATTTATAATAATAATAATAATAATGTGTATATATATATATATATATATATATATATATATATATATATATATATATATATATATACACACACACACACACGTCTTATGTGACAACAATCACTGACCACGTTACAGCACTCACTAATTTAACGAAATTCACTCAATCCCTCTGCCTACTCTAATAATGACTTAAGAAATCTTTTGTAGATTTCTTCCGAATTGATCTTCCACCAATTTCTGGCACAATTCCGTTCTTTTCTGAGAAAGATTATTCGTATTTTAGATAAGTCGATCATTAAAATTAATTGACACAAACTACCTCTTGTTTCTAATATTTTCTTTAAAGAACATTTTCTGCTTAAATACACAGTGTGTGTGTGTATATATATATATATATATATATATATATATATATATATATATATATATATATATATATATATATATATATATATATATATATATATATATATATATATATATATATATATATATATATATATATATATATATATATATATATATATATATGAATGAATTGTATAGAAAAGGCTGTATGACGGTTTCGTCTATGATACAGGTTCGATTCCCGTCGGAGGACACATATTTTCTATGAGTCTTCTTGGACATTCACCCCGGCAAATGTGGTTAATACTGTTTATATATATACGGCCGGGTTTTGAATTATAATCACAAGTCTGTTCATAATAAATGACCTAGAGCAAGCGAGACAGAAATGATCTTATGGTGTTTCCAAATTAATTAAATTAATTAAACATTGATATCTCTATAATATTACGAGAACGCAGAATGCACTTTGCACTTCATTCCTGGCGTGAAAAACAAGAAACTGCGTGTGATCTACTGCTCTGGATATTTAGTGTTGGCGCAAGTGGGGCCGGTCACCCAGTGCCAACCTACATTGACCAATGTTTTGAAAGTATGTTTTCATGCCATTATTACTGTCACTCGTCATATTTTCCTTTCACACGGCCCTCCTTTAGAAACTGAACTGAAACGCTATTGAATCAAACACTAAGCTCGATGTTGTAAATCAAGAACAATGAAGTTAATGTAGAAGATCACACATCATTTAACCTGTTAATGTGCTTTCTGTATTTGCGCAACTGCGACCCAGTACAATTTAAGTACACCCTGTATAATTATTACCTCGAAATAATGTCTTAAATAATAGAGCAGCTCCTGAATTTTATGTATAAAATACGAAATTTTAAAAGCTATAATTGCAAATCTGGAGTGGTAATATTTTGCAGGAAATGGTGATAACGACCAAATATTATTTTCGCAAGTAATCTTAACTTAATAAGCGAGCCGAGACAAAGAGCACAAAAAATTACGAAACACATATTTCTCTCCAGCTCCAATATAATTGGAAAGAGATTTCTTCTAATTACATTATTGTCGTTTTAAATTGTTGAAAACGTTTTACAGTTTCTCGTTTTCCCAATGGTATCGCAATGGGCACAAAGAAACATCAAATGGAAATATTTAAAGCATTACAAGAGAAATACCAATCACGACAAAGAAAATTGTTTCGTGTTAGTTGTATCTGTACTAAGTGGTGATATACACTAGAGATCACCGGTTGAAGCCAATTATCTTTTTGCTTTTCTTTAGTAAATGCAAAATCTTTTCAGAGCGTAAGCTAACATGGCTCTTCACATATCCCGTTTCTTCTCTAAAAATTGCTTTGACTTCTTGGGAAAGATACTAGATATGTTTCCCGTTGCCTGCACCTATGATTTGACTTTAGATTAGTTCATCTAGTAAAGCAACGAGAATGTTCGAGCTCCGATTGCAGCTCGAAATGAGAAATTGGAGAGGTGAGGTCGTTACATTCACTTACACGCAAATATCGTTTGGGACGTTATCAGGTTTTTCTTCTCCTCACAGTTAAGGGTTTAATCAGAAGACAGTCACGGTTATCACCCATCTCCCAGCAAGCTTAGAGGTACGGTGGAGTAATGGGCAGCGTCCCGGCTTGAGAAATCGGAAATCCGAGTTAGAATTCAAGTCAAATCCATTACATTCACATATGTGCTAATACACTTGGGAAAGGTATGAATCCTTTTCTTCTCCCTTCAGCTATGAGTAAATAGACCGGGTTCTGTAGCTTTGGATGGTAACTGGTCTACCGCAGAAAGAAATGGCAAACTACTGAGAGAAAAATCTGCCTCGTCAGTTATGTATCGAAAGATACATGATCGCCTATGACCCAGCAATCTTACGACACTTGTGGGGATTCATTTAACCAGAAAAACTCACAGAAAGTCGTGCAAGTTGCATATTCTGTCGAAGGCGGAGAAAATCTTTTTATTTCACTCCTACGGTTGTACAAGTCTAAAAAACATCAGAGGAAGCGACGAGGACTAATACCACACTATCTTATTTCCTGCATCATGTCAAATTTTTGCAACATGTTTGAAGAAAATCGGATAAAAATTAGGAAGTTATTCAAATTTCATTTTAAGTAGTACGAAAAAAAAAACGATTTTTTTTACAGTTTTTGCAAATTTTTGTGTGAAGCCAATGTCGCTGGAAAACTATCAAGAACTCTCCATAGACTGCGCATGCCTTGCATTAAGGGAAAAAAAATCAGATCTTTCAGTATAATAATCTGTTCGCGTGTAAATTTACCTTGTTTTTTGCAAAAAAATCGTACCAACCTTCAGTTTTATGGATTCTTCTGCAAAACCCAGGATTTGGGTGGGGGTATTGTTTCTGGAGATTGAAAAGTTGGTCTTGAGCTCTTTTAGTAAATTTGCAACATGTGCGTGCACTTTTATTGAAATTGGACGTGCATAAATAGCAAATTGAAAGAGAGAGAGAGATAGAGAGAGAGAGAGAGAGATGCAGGAGGACAGACAGACAGACAGGCAAGCAGGCAGGCTTACAGACACATAGAGATACATCTGTTTTATATATATATATATATATATATATATATATATATATATATATATATATATATATATATATATATATATATATATATATATAATGAAAAACAAACCACTTTAATGTACCATTACGATAATTTATTTCACCTAAATCCTTTTTTAAGGATTCAGGATCATCAGGTAAATCTTCCAACCACGAATTGAGAAAAAAAATGGGATTAGAAATTGGTGGGTAGTGTAATTTTTGTAATTTAATAGAGGGGGTTGAGAGTGGTAGTTAAACAGACAATATAAAGTATAGGGAGGGGTTAATTTTATATCTCTCTTAAGTATGTTTTATATTGGAGTAGGAGGAGTGACAGAAACTTGACCTCTTTAGATGGTTAATAAAACGGAAATGAATTGTAGAAAATGTATACAAGTGAGTCTTACGGTAAAGAGAGAGATAGGGGGAGGGGGAAAGCGAGATGGAGTTGTTATAATTTTGTTTTAACAAAATTATGTAAAAGATATTTTACAATGTTTGATAGAAAATTCGATGTCTGAAAAAAATTTTGTTATTAACTTAAATGTTTAATTTTTTAAGTAAATAGTTTCAGGGCTAAATATAACTATTATTGTAATAAACATATTTATCTAGGACATAAAGAAATATTTAAAATCTTAATAGTTTATTCACCCGACTAATTGTATTTCCACAATATATATAAAAAAAAAAAAAAAATAACAATAACATCTATTTTAATATTTAAAATTAATTTATGAATGTAATTTATTTATTATATTGGTAAACTAAATTAAAGATTAGGTTTCATTATTTAATAGAATTTGAGGGTAATATTAATTTTCATTTATTCATATATGCCTCACAAATGTATTCATGTGAATCCCTACATACATACGATCATTAACAAAAAAAAACAAAAAAACATTTGAGATAATTTACACAAAAATTCATTTATCCTCGTACATAAACTATATATACATTTTACAATCTTTATCTATATTTCAAAATATATATAGATTTCACAGTTAAAATTTAATTTTATCAGTGTGATTTCGGAAGTGTTTCATTTTAAAGGAATTTAGCTAATATTATTACTATATTTAATAGTCAAAGAATGGTATATTTAAATTTAAATTATCAATTTAGAAATGAAACTCCCTTCAGAAGAAAACAAAATTTAAACTATAGAATATTACAAAAAAATGATTTTTGTGTAAATTATCTCAAATGTTTTTTTTTTTTTTTTTTTTTTTTTTTGTTAATGATCGTATGTATGTAGGGATTCACATGAATACATTTGTGAGGCATATATGAATAAATGAAAATTAATATTACCCTCAAATTCTATTAAATAATGAAACCTAATCTTTAATTTAGTTTACCAATATAATAAATAAATTACATTCATAAATTAATTTTAAATATTAAAATAGATGTTATTGTTATTTTTTTTTTTTTTATATATTGTGGAAATACAATTAGTCGGGTGAATAAACTATTAAGATTTTAAATATTTCTTTATGTCCTAGATAAATATGTTTATTACAATAATAGTTATATTTAGTCCTGAAACTATTTACTTAAAAAATTAAACATTTAAGTTAATAACAAAATTTTTTTCAGACATCGAATTTTCTATCAAACATTGTAAACTATCTTTTACATAATTTTGTTAAAACAAAATTATAACAACTCCATCTCTCTTTCCCCCTCCCCCCTATCTCTCTCTTTACCGTAAGACTCACTTGCATACATTTTCTACAATTCATTTCCGTTTTATTAACCATCTAAAGAGGTCAAGTTTCTGTCACTCCTCCTACTCCAATATAAAACATACTTAAGAGAGATATGAAATTAACCCCTCCCTATACTTTATATTGTCTGTTTAACTACCACTCTCAACCCCCTCTATTAAATTACAAAAATTACACTACCCACCATTTTCTAATCCCATTTTTTTCTCAATTCGTTGTTGGAAGATTTACCTGATGATCCTGAATCCTTAAAAAAGGATTTAGGTGAAATAAATTATCGTAATGGTACATTAAAGTGGTTTGTTTTTCATTACATATTAGCTCTGTCCTAACATTGAGCTCTCAGGATTTCATCCTCTTTGGATTTACCAATTCGGTTTACCAAGTTCCTTATAACTTAAATATATATATATATATATATACAGTGTAACCCGGATATAAGAAAAAAACGGATATAAGAGAGATTTTCTATGGCCCCAAATTATTCCAATACTTACCTAAACAAAATAGACAAACCCTGATATAAGAGAAACCCGGATATAAGATACTTCTTCTCCGGTCCCGACAACTCTCTTATATCCGGGTTACATATATATATATATATATATATATATATATATATATATATATATATATATATATATATATATGTGTGTGTGTGTGTGTGTGTGTGTGTAAAAATTAGTATTGAAACTGTTTTGGATTGGATTTAATTTACGTGTTATGATTTGAATAACATGAGCTTGTGGCTTACCCTTTTTCTTTTAATTATTTTCTTTTTTGCATTTTTTGGCCATGTATCTTGGCTTGGGATAATAGCAATTATTTCAGGAAAGGAAATAGCAGGAAGAAGGCAGAGATTTATATTTTGATACGATAGCGGCACTTTCAAAATTTTTCGTTCGTTTCTTTTTTAATAATTGTGACATTCGCTAAGTCAGCTTTGTAGTTAAATTTATTTTGATGTATGACTAATGCATCTGATAAATACTTGTCAATCAATAATAATATCCTTACATTTGCTTTCAGCGGATGAAACGTGTCGGCTAAGAAAAGTTTGCCTTTTGTTTTCAGGTTCATATATATTTAAAAGTGAACATTGAATTCAACGGGCTGTTTCATGCTGGACGCAGTCGTCAGGCCTGGCGATTGCGTCCAGCGTGAAACAGCCTCTCGCCGCTGAGTGTTGGGTTCAATGTTCATATTTATATACGATCTATCTCTGAGATTGAACACCTTATCCCATAAATATAGCACACAATAAAACTATATTTCTTCACATATATATATATATATATATATATATATATATATATATATATATATATGTATGTATGTATATATATATATTTGTTAAAACAAAATGGCTATTTTCTAGTGATTTTATATGATATGCATATTGTAATTTTCGAATAAATCATATATATATATATATATATATATCGAATAAGTTATATGGGAAACAAACACACGAAGATAGTAAGGATGCTGATTATTTAAAAAAACAAACTGTTGCAGAGCTATCTTCAGACGATATTTTATCAAATGCAAATTCATGTGTTGTTTGAATTTTGGAAGCAGAAAATACTTCTTTTCACTCTTACTTGACGAAACGTTTATACCGCTTACGAGAGTTGGTTGTCGTTCTTGTAAGTCATGTCTTCTGAAGTGGATTTTCATTTACTGTCCTTGTGGTAGTAGAAGTATTACCCTGCCCCCTAACAACAACAACAAAACAAATTCACAGTTGTTGGCTGACGACAGCCATTGTTTTATTCGAATGGATAATGGAATGAAAAGACAGGATTCAAGTGATTCCTCGATGCTTCATGTATGTTTGAACAACGCTAGGATTCGAATATGCAATCGTGTTATTTACTGAAGCTAGCCTTTATTCTTTGCATACAACCATCACTGTTCATATAAAGCGAGCGATGTTAATTATACATACACTTGCCTTATTCTCTTAGTTGAATTTGTATTAATTCACGTCTCATGGAAATCTTCATGTCGTTCAATTCAGTGAATATTTATTTATATCTATCTATCTATCTATCTATCTATCTATCTATCTATCTATCTATCTATCTATCTTTAGAGAGGATATAAACTCTATCTATCTATCTATCTATCTATCTATCTATCTATCTATATATATATATATATATATATATATATATGTATATAATTATTTATTTAAAAATATGATTCCAACGCTACATAAGAATTCTCATGTTTCAAAACAAGAGCCGAAAACTTCAATATAATTATTTGAATTAAATCATATTTTTAAATAAATAATTATATTTATGCTCTACTTTTGTATCGATACTATTTTTTAAAAATAATAACAAAAACACTAAATAACTTTGGATTATTTACCTAACAAGTTCTTTCCTATTTTCTATATATTTTTACACACACACACACACACACACACACACACACATATATATATATATATATACCTTAGGCTGGTTATATCTATATATCCACCTAGCTAGCTCTCACTATATATATCCTTAGATAATACATGAAAATCTCTCTCTCTCTCTCTCTCTCTCTCTCTCTATCTATCTATCTATCTATCTATCTATAGATAGATAGGATATAAAATCTATCTATCTATCTCCTTAGATAATCTATACAAATCCATGTATCTATCCTCAGATAGTATATACAAATGTATCTATCTGTCATTCTATGTAAGTATCTTCCTCTATGTAAAGCATTTGCCAACTTCCTTCCAAAAATTTGTATCGTTTATAGTTCTACAGAATTCTTCCTTACTTATTCCGCTGTCATTTGTAAGTTGATCGGCGAAGATTCTTGCTTGTCTAGATCATTATCTTTTTTCAATAATTTTGATCACATGATATGAGCTGATGCACAAAAAACGTGTTTACTTCTCTGAACTTTGTTATGCTGGTTGAAAAAAAAAACAATACTCGTGATATGTGTCATAATCCAAATTAATTATAAAAGCCCTTATAAAAGCCCTTCCACTTCTTGCCTGTTGATGTGATTTCACCCTGACATGTTGATGATACTTCACCGCTGCCACTAATTCCAGGCCACGGTTTAACGTACGGATTATTAGATGTACACTGATGTAACATTAGATCGAATTTTCTGGTTATTCGTCGATTCCCGAGGCTATCATTTTTCACGATGGAAGAAACACTCTGAAAAATCAATGAAAACAATATGTTCATACTAATAAACCTAACTTTGACTAATAAACATTTATTTTTGCTGAGATATGAGGCTTACATTTTGTCATTAAAAATATAAGTTATTTAAATAGATTATTTTGAAAGACCTACTACATATAATATTTTCTTCCTCTATTAAAAAGTGCTTACGGGTACATAATGTTGAAATACCGGTTCCCGTGTGATTACCGAAGTTACTCAATGTGGACCTTATATGGATGACCCCTTGGGACATCCGAGTGTTGCATGCTTGGATTTGTGGGCGGTGTATTGTATAATGAGTCAGAATTGCTAATCGGAGAGCAGAGTTTGAATTTCATTTCGGTGCGTAATACACACACACTCAAAATATCCCTGGGAAATATATGGAGCCACCTCTCCCCCCCAATTATAGGTTAATTAATGCTACCTGTATTACTAAAACATTATTATCTAAAAAAAAAAACAATATAAAATATAATTGCGTATAAACTAATTAGATTTCGCCATTAAATAGGCAATAAAGGTGATGACATGCCGCTAAACAAAAAACGAACCATCGAACAAGTAAAACGAAAACTAAGTGAATTGCCCCAAGTTTTAATCCTAGTAATTTGCAGATCATTAGTCAAATCACTATTCAAATTAATTACACGTATAGTAATATTATTCTGTCTATGAATCTGTTTTAACTAACGGATCTGTGGCATTGTTTATTTTCCTAATTGCTAATATGAGAAACAGAGCGCTAAATCATGTTGAATCAAAAGAAAAATTTGCGAATACTATTATCAAAGTCCACAAATTCATTTAAGCGCTTATATTCTTCGTGTCAGGTTGATTTATTCGTTTATAGCCCACTTTGATTGGATAACATGATAATATCGTTATGGCAGCACTTTCCGTTTCTTTCAAGAAGGTAAGCAGAACATAGACAAGAGTTTAAACTATCACCGTACGGGCTTTTGCATATAATATATATTATGGAAATATAAGCCTCTGTTTTACTTTTATGTTTTTAACCTTTAAACAGCGACATCATCAATCCAATTTTATTGGAGATCAGCGGAAATTGTAAATTCATGATTCAATTATTTTCAACGATATCCGTATCATTCATTTATGATTCGACAGTAGAGAAATAATGGGTAACTTCTGTTCAGATTTCTAGGACACATAATGAGGAAAGAGGGTTTATAAAATTTGATAGTCAGAGGACAGATTTTCAGGTAAGCGCCACAGAGAAAAACAACGCAAAACATACCGAGCGATCTTGGCCAAATGGGTGGCGGAGAAAGAAGAAAAAACAAAATTTATTACGAGCTGAAAAGGAGAGGGTGTTTTTTTAGAGCCATGGTCACCGACATTCCGATGGGACCCGGTGCACAGATGTAGATAAATTACCACGACAAGAACTGAAATATTAATATGTCCTTTCTGTTTATTCACACAATATGAGAAACAATCTTTAATTTTTGATATTTCGGGGGTGGGGGGTACAGAAGTGTTCCCGTTGCGACCAACATTCAGTTCCCCGCTAGATAAGTAATTTAAAACATATCTGATTTAATTCCACCCAAATTAAGACAATAAATCCACTATCACGCAAGAGGTGACAGATTGTGCAAAAATATGTGCAAATCTTCTTTTGATAAAAAGAGAGTAAGGAACGAATAAAAATTAGGAAAATACATGATGGCGATTGCCATTGCATATACATTTTTGAAGGTCAATGTTGACTTGTAAGAAAGAAGTCATGTAAGTTGTCCATCAGCGAGAAGTGCGATCGTAAAAAGTGTTAGCATAAAAATTACGGTAAATCTAGACAGCTCGGATGTAAAATGATGAGACCTTGCCGCCAATCCAGTAATGCGCTCAAGTTCATCAAGTCTAGATTTTGATTATTTGCTTACATATTGGAAAGTAGATAGAGGTAAGAGCGTTTTAGCAACCAAGAATTCCAGAGAGACGCTTTTTTCTTCTGTTATAAAACAAAATATTATTTCAAAACATTTGGCTTTGTCATCTAAGATTAAATCTTCTTTTTCTTTATTTTTAATCATTTTTTCTCATTCGTTTTAAAAGTAAAATATTCAGTAAGATGCAATCATTCTTTGAGAAAAATTTAAGTACCGCAAGGTTTACTTTCATTGAAACAAAAAGTTTTAAAACAGGAGACAATATTTAAGAGACAAAGACGTATGTATTGAACGCAGACGTAAATCACTTCAATGGTTTGTTTATTTGTTTTCGTATTCATAAGATTGGTTTATGTTAATGGCCTCAGGCCGATTCAAATAACATAAAATTTTGTTTACACATAATCATTCTCTTGATATTTTTAATTCACACGTTCAAACTCACCTTTAAATAAGAAGTTTGAAGACAGATATCAAGTTGTATGAGACAAGTTATGTAGAGAAACTAGTTTTATGTACGTAGAAATGATTATGAACAACTTGGTATATTATAAGTATAGAAAAATTTGGTAAAAGACAACATGCACTAGGCACACTTTGGGGATCGAAAACAATGTTAATGGTCTATTAAAAAATATATACTAAGTGGATGGTGGTAAGTCGCCCAGCTGATATGAAATCATCGTTCTAATGCATGTACATAGAAAAGTTTTAGCACAGCATCAGTTTTGTGCAGTGAAATGGTTTTAGATTGCTACTTTAATGACTCAAAACATATATATATATATATATATATATATATATATATATATATATATATATATATATATATATATATATATATATAATATTAATAGAAATCTTATAAGTATAAGAAACTATACTCGCTCGGAAAAACTTCGTTGTATTGATTTGCAAATACACAAGCCAATACCAAAAGGGGAAAAAAAGTATAAAAAAGAGAAAGATCCAAGAACATTTACGTTAGCTGAAAATAATCGTCCAGCATGCAAGTGCAAGGCCCAAAGAAAAAAAAAGCCCAATGCGAGTACCCAAAAAATCTAAATAAAGTGCTCATTACACTAAGTAGAGCAGACATAGTTAAACCTAGAGAGCCAGACAAACCTACCGAAGTTTCACGTTAGCGGATCGCCAGGGAAGGACGGCCATCCCTGACGATCCACTTAGGTGAAACCTTCATAGGTTTGTCTGGCTCTCTAGGTTTAACTATATATACATATATATATATATATATATATATATATATACGGGCACCTCGAGGCGGTGTAATGGTTAGCAAGCCTGACAATTACGACTGAGTAGTGAGTTTGATCCTCACTAGGTGCCCCATACTTTCAGCCTTGTGCCATATCTAAGCTACGCTTGGAAAATCACTACATATATATATATATATATATATATATATCTATATATATATATATATATATATATATATATATATATATATATATCGCACATTCAATACTTTTTTTTAGTTTACAGCATATCTACATGAGGGGGGGCATTTAATACCTAAGTTTAATTTTCTTGGATGCGATAGTTATTTTACAAAAATATGTATTGTTACTTTTTAAAGAAAATGAATTGTTGCAAAAATGTAATGCTGGTAACGTTTGTTTTTTTCTTACAGAAATATATTGCTGGTAATTTCTATTATTACGAAAATGAATTGCTAGTACTTTACTATGGATTTTTTAATACTTTCATAGTGTTTGACCCCATTGTAGGGGGTTACCTATTTGCCCAAACCTGGTCTATAGTAGGTGCTACCAACATGCGTCAGTGTGGACCTGAGAACAACTGCAAACCTGAAGCTTTTCCCGCTCTTCAAATCATCCCGATCAGAAGTCTTTCTGCCGGATGTAGTTTATCGTCATACCCAGGGTGATCACATTCAATGCTGGTGTTTATAAAAGTGTTCCATGTAATATAACAGACAAATAAACTATATAGCGATAGCTATATGAGTCGTACGATTTTTGAATCAAGTACGGGCAACGCCGGGCCATGCTGCTAGTATGTTATACGCGGATGCTTTTAATTTATTTTTGAACAATTATGTCCGTATAATATATGGACCTCCTCACCGTTATGATAATCCGATATATTTAACATACACTTTAACAGTCAGTGGCATTATAGCCTGGCTTGGGGTGAAATGATTAAAACATACTTAGATGGTAGACTGCTTACAAGTATTGTAAGATGAACGTCTATGGTAGGGAAGGAAAACAGATTTCACATTTCCGCTGCCTTTGGGTGAAAATATCAGAGAACTAACATCTTTTTTTTATATTTCTGAGTTGAGGTATTTTATCTATTTACATTGCTCCGAGTGTTTTCCTCATCTTTATTTTCTTTTTCACGACGTTTCAGCCTTTGTACGGTCCGGTCCGGACTTCTTCAGGTTAAAATTCCATACTAGTTGGAATTTACATCTGAACCCTTTATTTAGTCCACTGGGGTCGATTGCGCTAGATTCACAAGCCATCTCAGTTTCAAATATTTTCCTTTGTTAACTCAAATCTCTATGTTGTTCGCCTCATCTGTGGCCAGGTATTGAACTCAAAACCCTTTGGTCCAAGTCTAAGAATTACCTCAACCAACGCTTTTATGCATTGGACCATTGTTTTAACATATTTCTGTAATAGAATTCTAATAAAATTCAACTGTCCTTCCTTTAACAATAACAAGGACAAAATAATGATGTTGGATATTTTTGCATCAAAGTTCTTTATTTGTACAGACTTTATAACACGACTTATACCGTAAGTGCAAGGGCAACGTGATTACATTACCAAGACAGAACGTAAGGAAATAAGAAAAAAAAAATCCTACGTACAAAATTCCACTATTCTATCACTGAGCGACTTTGAGAAAATCATTTTGAAGAAAAGGTTAATTTATCCTTACCTAAGACAAAGGATAATGTAGAAAACTGCATGTACGAAATCAATTATTGAAGAGAAATATTACCGTAATTTCCCATGTATAATACGCCTTCATTGATAATACACACACTTAAAATGGTGCTGAAAGTGCGAGAAAATTCTTCTACCTAAACATAATGCGCACCGCTTGTTTGGTAATCAAACCTTATAAATTGAACCTCTCCAAGAGTTCCCTAATCTTATTTTTAAAAAAATGGTTTTAAACATAGAATATCATTATTCAAATCTAGTTTTATAATAATTCTTATTTGTTTTATGACGATTTTTTAAAGATTTTTTTGTAGCTGTGCATAATACGCACTCCTGCTTTTTCATATTATATTTTAGAAAAAAAAATGCGTATTATACATGGGGAATTACGTTCATTT
This sequence comes from Acanthosepion lycidas, assembly GCA_963932145.1. Classification (NCBI taxonomy): domain Eukaryota; kingdom Metazoa; phylum Mollusca; class Cephalopoda; order Sepiida; family Sepiidae; genus Acanthosepion; species Acanthosepion lycidas. The sequence continues at coordinate 61,412,105 of OZ010595.1, forward strand.
AAATGCTAGCGAGAAAATGCATTAAATATATTTTTGAAGAACAGTAAGTTGTAAAATTGTATGATACTTCCTACATTGAACCGAAACGAATTTTGCTTGAAAGTAATCACCGCTGGCCAAGAGAAAAGATGACATTTTGTTTTATAACACTGGTCCAATGCATAAAAGCGTTGGTTGAGGTAATCCTTAGACTTGGACCAAAGGGTTTTGAGTTCAATACCTGGCCACATTAAAGACTTTTCTAGTTCTTCACAATTTTTGAAGGTTCCATACATTTTTTTTTTCACATATTGCCAGATGTCTTTCTATTTTCCCCAATCGTATATTGCTTCTGAATGTATTCTGGTGTAGAGTCGTAAAAGTTAATTTATTTCATTTTTCGATATTAAACATTTTATTTTTGAATGTTCATTACATTGTCTTTTCGATTTTACGAAATACCTACATAAGATAACACGCCTCCTCATTTAACGGAAACGGTTTAACGTGAATAAACTATTAGGAATTATTTACGAAGAAGTCTTAAATAAAACAGCAACAAAAAGAATACTTCTATTCTGAAATGTTTTTTAGACATAAGGGGAAAGGAGAGCTAGGTAAATTTAAAAGTCACAGGCTATATCAAGGGTAGTAGAAATAGAAAAGAAGAACAGCGGGAACGCTACCTGAGGAGTTTGTGCGAATGGATTTCTGAACGGGGAACGTCTTAGTAAAGGGAGAAAATAGTTGCTCATTTTCGTATGGGAAAGGTAAACAACATATTTCAAATGAACTGATTTATTTTTAATCAAAATACAGTATTAAATAAAGCACTATTTAATTAGTAAACAAAATGGTAGATATTTTAAATAATAAAACATGCCAGACTACTTCTTTTTCACTCCCTCTCTTTCTCTCCCTCTCTATTTCTCTGTCTCTGTCTCTGTCTCTCTCTCTCTCTCTA
>OZ010595.1:61418047-61500547 GCA_963932145.1 Acanthosepion lycidas
ACTTTGCTAACCAGACGCTTCTTTGTGACTGAATGGTTAACAGCACATCAGCACAAATGATTATTTTCCATTAGGGTTACAGGTTCGATTCCTGTCGGTGAATTACATAATATCTACGAAGTTTCGAACATTCAGGCCGGTAAATGTAATCGATAAGTTTAATTAAAACATAGAGAGGATTTACTTAAATAAAGTATATGTATAAAAGATATATATATATATATATATATATATATATATATATATATATGTGTGTGTGTGTGTGTGTGTGTGTGTGTGTGTGTGTGTGTGTGTGTGTGTAAGTAATTGCCCGTGTGTGCAAAGAAATCTCTATTTGCATGGATTTTATGACATGCTTCCTGAAATTATTTTCACATTCTAATCGAAATTTCTTTATTACTGTCTCTCTTATATAGACAAGTACAAATCTTTATTCCAATGCTCTATCAGTTATTCATTGTCTTACCGGCTCGAATGCTTCAGTGATCGAATCAATATTCAGTACGAGGGTAAGAACGTACTGTTCATCGAAGCATTAAATGAATTTCCCCGGGCTTCTATCTCTGCATGCATCTCAACGTTTTCTTGAAGTATCGTAGGAATACCAGAAGAGTTCGTGGTACGCTTTCTATATATTCTTGCTCATTGTCAGTCTTATGTTTATTTGGTAATATTTGGTAGTTTTTTTACACTGCCTCGTTCATCATCTACCTACATTTCTGGATTAAATATATATATATATATATACCTATACATATATTTGTTCTTTTAGTGAATTGTGCAGAAATGTTTTTCCCCCAAGCCTTTTTCACAAAAATCTTAACAAGTAAATAAATATAGGAAATGATTTCCTCTATATAGTCCTTGCCGATTCTGGAACTTTTCAGCTGTATTTTGTAGTAGTTTTTCTCTTACAAGATACGTTGTCAAACAGTTGGTTGGCAGGAGGAAGTGAACTTTACGGATGCTCTAAAAGGAATTGTTATGGTTAGTAAAAAAAGAACACATTTCTAAGAGCTACTAGTGTTAAAAATTTGTGGAGAGCCATGTTCGAAATGAAACCGTTACATAAAGTAAAGAATATTATGCTCTATTCTAGTTCGAAACCATGTCTTTGATTTGAAACTCAGCCTACGATATTTCTAGCGTAAACTGGAATTGAATATCAACTAATAATTTTGGTGGAAACAATGATCTATTCAGAAAAAAAAAACCCGTTGACTAAATCAAAATTAATAAATTATACCGATACATATATAACAATTGAACACAACGCGATATGATAAAATATCACGTCGATTAAACAAGCGAGGATCAATGATTCTCTGATCCTTCGCCATTGATAACGGTTAGTCATAATATCCGTCTTTTCAAAATATAAGTTACAATTACGGTTTATTCAGTTACTAGCAGAATAACCCGTCTTCGATCGGGTCTTTCATTACTCAGAATTTTTGCCGTTCAGTTGAAGCAGTTTAAGTTTAAATTCAGTCCACCCGAAAATCAACATCAGTAACAACACTTGGATGCAACTGAGGCACATCCCCAAATGTGGGTTAAGAATTTGAATGGCGGGTGGCCCTTTAGAATGGAACTGTACAATAATAAATAATATTATTGCAATAATTCAAACTATTTGTTTTTATTAATGTTTTTTAATGAAAAATATATATATATATATATATATCCAAAAAACAGTTATTAACTAGTAAAACGTTGCTGAGAGTTATAATAGACAGGAAGTAGTGGAGAGACTTTGTCGCCATCAAGTTGGACTCAAAACTGGCAATCTAGAATTATTATCTATCAAACAGAAATTTTCCTCAGAATCGGATGTAAACTCTGGGAATACATAAACATCATCCGATTACACAGACGCACACATGCACACACATTTTGAGAATTATAGATATATATATACTTACTATTAACGCATTAATACGTATAAACCATTAGTAGTTGCATGTTGCTATTCATCAGGCATTTCTTCAGCCTTCAGTGTAGGTTAGATTTTTCTTAAATATATGATCTGCTACATAACGCTCATATGCTATGGAAGCCCTACTTGTAAAATTAATTCTCGTTACACATATTCTATTTCCATGTGCATACGTATATACAACGAAAACGTCTTCTGTAAAAAGAAACTAACTTGTATTGTTTGTTTAACAGCATATTAACTCATTATGTGTCATTTAATGTTGAAATTTACTTTTCATTGTAGCTTATATATTTTGTTTTTCTTTTACGAAAATTTATTTCTGGTAATTTCTTTTTTTGGGGGGGGAAAATATGCTGCTGATAATATTTTAAAAAATCTATTACAGCTATTTCTTTTTAATATGAAAATGTAATTTTATAATTTCAATTTTTAATCTCAGTTTTTGTTTCGCTATTTGCCCATGAGTATTTCTTGCTCAGCATTAATTTCATTTTATTTTGTCTCGTGTAACATTTGTTTGCATTTCTATATGTTACGTCGTTCCTTGTTTTAAACGTTCTTAGTAAATAGGTCTATTTCAACTCTTCTGTTATTCTTGTTTAACATGTTTGTTTTATAAATTTATTTTCGCGCTCTATTGTCCATTTTTGTTTTGGTAAGACTTGTTTTTCGTATTACGTTTTAATTTTTGGTGCGACTTGTTTTGCTCTAACGTCAGTCATATATGTATAAGTCGTAAGACTTGCTAGTTTTAAGTTTGTCGTTTTTGTAGTATATTGTTTCCTAATTCGTTTTCTGATGTAATTTAATAAAACATACTTTGATATAAGTTTAACTTTACATTTTTTGTTTCATTTTACTTTACACGTCTATTTCGTCATCCGTCTTACATTGTGATATTTTATTTTATTTTCCTTTGTTGCTTATTCTGTTTAAGTAACCCTTTTCACATCAGACTTATTTCGCTAATCCAAGTTTTAGTTTGTTTATTTTATTTTTACATTTGATTTGTGTATTGTTTGTTTTGGTATTTCTTTATTTCGTTATGGAAGTATTTGTTTGATTTTCGATATTTATCTGTATCTCTTTATCGATTTGTGTTTAAGTTATATGTTTCCTTCTTTTCTGTTATGTTTAAAAGAAGAAATGAAAAAAAGTTTGTTTATTAATATATAAGATAATCATGACCCCCCGCCCAAAATAAATCGGTTAAAAAAATCTAAACAGAAAAAGGATCTTCCAGATAAACAATAAACTGAAGACAAAGAAAAATCTAAGTTGTATTCCAATGTTAAAGATATGGAAAAGATTATGGAAACCAAGAAAATGCCAAAATCTGGAGGAAAACAACGTCCAAGTTATGGATTCAGAAAAAATTAAGGTGACTGAAAATATCCAAAATTCGGAAAACAAATATTCCACAAATAAAATTGCCATTGAAAAGAAAGACGACGATAGGATGCTGGCTGAAAAAGCCCTAAATTCAGAAGATCAAGACAAAAAAAAAGAACAAAAAAAAACAAAAAAAACAAAGATGATAAAGACGCTTTCTTGCTGAAAGTCCCCTACAAAGTGTATAATCAACATGACGGAGTTCCTCGAGAGCGCCAAGAGCTACGCACATTTTGCCACAGAAAATGGTCTCTTGGTAAACTCCGTGGAAATAGAGAAATTTCAAAAAAGAATTGTCAGTCTTTGTGGTGGAAAAGCGTTTGTGTAATATATGTCACTTCACAAAAGACACCGTCATAAAATCATTGACGTCCCTGGGGTCATACTTCAGAGTCAGTAAAGTAAATGGATTTTATATGTTAGACATACTTCTAGCCACGCCTGCCGACTATGAAGTTGCATGAAGTTGCGATTTAATCACTAAAGACCTAACTCTTAGAACAGAATGAGAGGGCAGGCTTCGGGCTAACGTTTAAGTATTTGAATTTTCTCCGCAGATCGTCGGGGAGCACTTTGTCCCATATCTTGGTTTCCATTGCTTGATGTAGAGAGCCAGAAAATGCCAAGTATCGTTACTGCACTGGTCACAACCGCCTCTTCCTGTCCAGAGAAGAAGACTGTTGGAGTTCTGGCCGCGTCAACCCAAATCCCCCTATGCTCGAGTCTGTTATTTCCGTCTCGCCTGTAATGGGCATTCAAGCATCGGGGACGGGTGTGGTTAGATCCATCTCACGGTCCCCATTCGCCAATAGCTTTGCCCACTACTGGTGCGGTTGCGGTGAAGGAAAAGGGGGAATGGAGGGACCTTGGAAGTGCTGGAGGGAAGCGCCATGTCCCGGGATTTCATTCCAGCGAAGCCCCTACGTGCGTCAACGGACTCTCTCCTACTCCCTAAACCAGTTCCAAGAGCGATTGCTCGACCAGATGCACAGATCATTTAAGGTAGCAGAAACTTGAATGCCAACCATCTTTCGAGAAAGCTGACAAGTTATAATTATTAAGGGAGGTTTTGAAGGAGAAGTGATTGCAATCTGAGAAAGAAGTGGTCCTTCTTCGGAACCGTCTTCGCTATCTTTAAAGCATCACTACATGGATCCTCTTCTAATTTTTGAAACCCTTTCCCCCACCCATTCTAAAATGACAACTTTAAAAATCATACCATAACCAAACCCTCAACTAAGAAAATATCTACTCCAGTCTCTACCCCTAAGACTAAACCCATCTACAATGCATCTACAAAAAGTCTTGTGCCGGGTATCTCAAGATTAACAAGAAAAAGCTCTATGTATAAGAGCTTTTTACACGAAAAATGAAAGACTTGAAACAATAAATAAATTTAAAAACTACCAATGCGTTGGATATAGGAAATCCGATCAATTTCTCCAATACTTAAAGATTGTTGACACTAGTGAGATCTGGTGGCAGGTGACAGCAAATGTGGCAAATGATTAAGCAGGCTAATGATTCCCCTGTTAAGCTTTTTTTAAATCTTGGTACTGCCCAAAAATTAAATCAGTTTTTGTTCAGTTATGATCCCAATTTTTGTTTATTCCTCCCTTTATAGAAATTTGAATCTTACATTCCGCTGTGATATTGGTGGTCTGCCTCGTGATTATACCATCAAGATTGAAATGGAGACTGGTTCAATGGGACAGGCCGACGTTGTCCTCTCCCTAGACATGTTCAATACAGTGGAGCAACTCTAATCGGTTTGATAATGTGACTGGTTATCTAGTGCAAATGCACGAGGCCAGAGGTCGGAGTTTCGTAGGATGATACTCTCTCGGGAACTTCAGCGTCTCAGGGTGGATATATCTTTTGGGAAGGAGACCCGGTTTTCTACCCTCGATTATGTAAGCATTCTGTTTAAAGCAAGTTATGATGGATGCCCGAGAGTTGTCTCTTGGCAAGTAAGAAAGTAGTCGAAGGCAGTATGTGCTCTTGTCTTTGCAGATCCGGTGGGCAGGCTTTGCGTACTGGATGTTACAATAACGGATAAGGCTCTTCGTCCCATTGGGTTTTATGGGCTCAATGACCATTCTGAGCAGCCTCATTTATTTCGGCGGATCGAAGGCGTTTTTGACAAAATCTCACCAGTTAGATTTAGCAGACGATTGGAATGTCGTCTTTGACCCCGACATAGATCGTATAGGGTCAAATTCGTGTACTAAGAACAAGAACAGGAAATCATTAGGGGTCTTTATCGATAGGGTTGAACTTGTCAACAAGTACCGGAATGTTAGGGAGGTAGTATGCACTTGGACAAATAGCGGTGTTTCGGCTAAAAAGAGCATTCCAGTTACCTCGACTGAGTCAGACAGGAGAGTCGATGTAGGGCTCTTAAGGTGTCCGACCTTTCACTATATAGTTTATTCCGATTAGAGGCTTGTCCGGTTCAGTGTAAACTTTGATAAGCCTACGTTTAGGATGACTGGCTAATGAAATTTGAACTCATCACTATATGCTGAGAAAGATTTTCGAGACCAGCTGTTACTAATGCTACGGCGGGATCTGAGAGGAGCTATGATTGGGAATATGTGGTGGGGTAAAGTAAGATATAAAATTAGGACGTTTACGGTTGTGTATAGTCGTCGGTTCAATCTAGATAGCTTATCGGCGCAAATGGCTTGTAAGCAAAAGTTTGACCGTCGGTTAAATCCCGTGATAGTGAGAAAGTAGATTTTGCTAGGGCAGAATTGGCTCCCTTGCTTATGAAGAATGGTCAAGTTCAGGTAGTTAGGGCTAATTTAAAAGAATGTCTTCCGAGGCAACGAATATGGCTGCTGAATTGCGAGAACTACTGATGGACATAAAGCATAACATGTTTCATGGGAAGGCATTCATATTTGATTATTCTTCTGATTCCGTTCGAGTCCCGCGTCTTCACGCGTCTGTGAGTGTCATATCGTTTTTTGTTTTTTTGTTTTTTGCGAATTATCACATCTTCAAATGTGGGTGTGCTTATGTGTGCGTACATACGAGTGCGCGCGTTTGTAAACAATTATCTACCCGTCTCAGTTCATTATAACCAATCAAATTAATATATATATATATATATATATATATATATATATATATATATATATATATATATATATATATATATATATATAAACAGGCCCAGCTGGTCTCACTTTCTTTTGTCCAACTAAATTACAAAACCCACACACATACACACACACGTCTGCTCTACTACTAGGTCAGCTTTACTTACTGTATCGAGCATTTATTTAGTTATTTGCCTACTCATATCGGGGCTTTGGACTTGCATGCTAGACGATTATTTTCGGCTAACTTACAGGTTCTTGGTTCTTTCTTGTTTTGTTATTTTAGTTTTCCCTTTCGTATTGGTTTGGTTATTTGCAAATCAAAACACTGAAGGTTTTCCAAACGAGTATAATTTCTTATACTTATAAGATTACTACTACTAATATATATATATATATATATATATATATATATATATATATATCGAAAACCTCGTGAAATTCGCAAGGGTGAATCCCGCGCCGTCTTAACAGTGAATATTTAATCTTTTACCACGTTTCAGCTACCTGAAGGTTTATCTTAAACTCTGAATCAAACAAACCCGTGATTTGTTTAATGTGTGACGTCACCCCGGCCTTTCTGCCCCCGTCGTGCTATCCTGTGACGACTAATGTGACTTGGTATTGGTCGCGGCGCCAAATGTGACGTGATCCTGCTGTCACGGCACCAAATGTGACGTTCTAACCCTTGGCTGATTCGGATGGGAATCTGGTTAGATTCGGTATCAGTTTTGTCGTTCCCAGCTCTCCTCCAACGTCTGGTTACCGAAGTAACTGCTTTGATTTCTAGTCTAACCTACCCACGTTGTTATTTTATCTTAGGTAGACGAAATCAATCAATCGCCGGGCCGTAATGCAACCCGAGTCCGAGCAAAGTTAACACCGCACAAATATATGTAAAAGAAAATAAAGTAACAATTCGAAAAGTTCAAATTTGTTAAAAAAAGAATAACAAATATTTTTATATCTGGTTGCTGAATACAGGACTACGTCTTTCTCCCAAATCGTTTCTATGGATTCGTGACATTTTGTGTTTCTTAGGCGAATCTTAATATCTTAAGTTGTTTTTCAATGACTGTTTTTTGGTGTCTTCAGGCGATATTCGCAAAACTTGTTTTGGTGGTGTGAGTCTTCAAAAATAAATTGTTTTTGGTTAGAAGTCTAAGTCAAAGTCTGGATGCGTGGATCTTCAGTCAGCTTCCTGCGAGGCTGGTCTCACAGCTCACTGCTCACTCTGTCTGCGTCTGCGTCTCTCTCTACAACTCCAACTGCAACTGTAACTCTGTGTCTAACTGCTCTGGGGACATTCGTTTATATGGACGCCGACCAAAACCGGGTGGGTGTCTGTCGTGGTTTGGGTTCATCGACAACTCCAAATCCACAATAAGGATTTTATTTGTTTTCGAACAGGAGAAATTTATTACTTTCCATTTTTGGAAGTCCACCACTTTCTGCTTTAGAGGATTTCTTAGGAGAATCGCCCTCCCAAATTCTTCCTTTCTCATGTTGGTATCTCACACCAATCCCCTCAGAGGGCGTCAACAGTTTTTCCTTTCTTTCTCATAGTGGTATCTCACACCAATCCCCTCAGAGGCGTCAACAGGCCCCCCCTTCTCTCTCCTAGTGGTATCTCACATCAATACCATCAGAGGCGTCAACAGGCCTCCCCTCCTTTCTAATAGTTTACCTTCGCCTACCGCTCACGCCAACATTCAGCAGCGTGGGTGTGGCAGACTGGCCTCAGTTTAAAAATTTCGCTCAAAAGAAAAAAAAAAATTATCTTCCTTTTTTTTTCCTTTCTTCTTTATTTCTTTTTTCACCAGACTCCTACGACTCGTAGTGTGGTCCTTAATCTATATCTTAATCGAATTTCGTCAAATAATCATTGGGTTTGGTCAAGTGAATCTCTTTGTCTCCTTAATGCCTACGTGCTTCCGTCGCCACAATCTGTCCAGGCAACAAACTCTTATCATAGCTAAGTCTGAACATAAAACAGGTGATTTTTTTCCAAAACAAAATGATATCTCCGAAGGATAGTTAATGGTTTATTCCTTCCCTTCTTTTTCCTTAGGGTGGTCTAGCTGACCTTTTTCTCTGTCAGTACGTGACCTGATTACAATTATCTCCCAGCTTCTGTTTCATAGGCCACTTGACCAATTTGAAATTTTCATTATTGCCATGGGCAGATGGCTATCTTTTATTCGCCGCCTCGTAGCATAAATTAATTCGACAGATCCGAGATCTTACGAATTTCCTATCTTCTGCGAAAAAAATACATTTCTTCGCAAATGAAAATAAAAACTTTCCCACTTTTCTTTGTTAAAAAAATAACATCGGTCAGTATGTCTTTTCGTGATAGCTTCTTCTCGCCTTAATTATTTCAGCTTCTTCTCGCCTTAATTATTTCTCGCTTTTAATTTCCACGCTAAATAGTGTCACAATTATTTAACTTTGGCCCATAGATATAATTTACTTTAGGTTATATGATATCCAAATATGTTGGTGCACGTGGGCGATAAAACAATATATTACATATAATTTAATTTAATAAAGTGCTGACACAGACTGCATTTCATTTTAATTTATAATACGCACCCTCTAAAAGTTCTCTGAAAATGCGTTTTATGTGCCAATACATATGACACGTTAAATATACAAGACTTTTACATTAAGCTGATACTATTTTCCTTTCGTGCATCACTAGCAGGTAAATATTATCTTTTTTTTATCTATATTAGTCGCTTCACCCCCGAAAGCGTGAGGCGTGGATCAATGTATCTGTTTTAGCATGATTTAATATATTTTTATCAATCAGACGTAAAAAAAAATAATAATATCATAGACTCATCCCGGGTATTTGGGTAAATATTGACAAAGGTTATCTTCGTTGCTCGAGTTAAAATAGGAAATAAGAAAAAATATCTCCTAACCATATTTCTAACGAAACTGCACGCGTAAATTCTCCGTTCATAATTCTTCCCTTTCGCTGGAATCAAAAAACACTCGTGAAAAATAAATTGCTGACATCGAACTCTGCGGGATGCAGTTTTCTAGATAACATAAGATAATTTTTCTTGAGTTTACTTTCTATGAAAAATAGATCATAATGAAATATTGAATGGAAAATATACGAAAAACACATTTATCTTTTTGTGCTTTAAAAATCAAAGAAAAGAAATAGATACATGAAGATACTTTCTTCAAAATATTGTTTGCATTAAATATTTATATCCATTCAGTTTTAAAGAAATTAAGACGAACTCAATTTTCTTTAAAGTTTCTTGGAAATTGTCAACTTCTTGACTTTCCAAATATTTCAATATAAACGTTATTCCGATGTGAATATATAAAATCTAAAACCGATGAGAAAACCGAAAATAGCTATAAAAACATCCTTCAAATCTACAAAGCAACCATTCCTCCTTGCATTGAATACTGCTGCCATATAAGGTCCGGTGCCCCTGCTGTTAATCTCGAAGTCATCGACAAAATCCAGTGACGGATATGCAATTTGATAGGTCTTGATCTGGCATCTTGTCTACGCTCACTTTCTCACAGACGTGCTGTCGCTTCCCTCTGTCTTTTCTACAAATATTTTCATAGCAACTTCTCTGACAAGCTACTTTCACTGATAACGCAACTGCATGAATTGGCATTGAGTCCCAACGTCTCAATGTGGCAACAGTTAAATGTAACCGCCTCTTCTACTTCAACAGCTTATTCTCTCGCACTTCCCGACAGAGGAAATACCTTCCTCCTATCTGCTTCCCTGATAACTATAATCTTCAAATATTAAAAGGTAATGTCAATCGACATCTTCTGATACCTTGATACTGATCCCCGTCCTCCTCTATATCCTTTCCTCGAACACCCCTCTTTATTCTTGCTCTCAGTGTCTGTAACCCTTTGCGTGCTAGTGGCATTCCCGCCTTGCTTGGGGTAAATAGCATTTATTCAACCTCCACAGCAAAGCTAACTTAAGGCAATTGGAGGTTCTACCCGCTTTTCATCATCGTTGGTTATCATCTTTAAAAATATACGCAGATGACGGTGTTCTCGTCATTGACACATCAAGAAACCTACCGAATATATTTGGCAGGTTATTACAAGATTGCGAGAAATAAGTGAATAATCGTACAACTGTAAGAAGAGGCAAAGTAATCCGAACACACATTGCACTAGAGAAAGGGACATTCTAAATTTCAAGCAAAGTTTTGAGAAAGAGAAAGGTCCCTTTAGAAAAAAAAAATGCTAGATTCCTATGAGATATTGTTGTGACCAAGTAAAGTTTAAGAAATAAAACAATCGGTTGCAGATAAATCATGTATTGAACATTAAATAGAACAGAAGTGTTTAACACGACTTAGAAATGTGTATTGTTTGACCAACGTTCAGTCAATATCACTGTTAATATTTGACAGTCCCCGCACTCCCCACGATGGCTGTATGTAGCACAAGGCGGAGTTTACCGTGGGTTATCCGAGCCCGTAAGCTCGGCCAAATATATACCCGAAAAACCCGCTGAAACGGGTCCGGGTCTCTGAAACACCCCGGCGAAACTTTTGCCTTCGGCAAAGCCTCATCCGTGTGCCTCTCTGCTCAAGGCAGAGAATTTGACAGTAATGAACGGTTTGGAGCACCGTTATATTTAACTGATTCCCCCCACCCGCCCCACGTGGATCGTATGTGGCAGAAGGCAGTGTTTACCTTGGGTTCTACGAGTCCTTAGGTTCGGCCAAAAATTTTTCTTTGGAGCTTGTATAAACGGATTCAGGGTCAGTCTACTTCCCCGGACGAAACTTTACTCTTCGGCAAAGCCTCCTCCAGGTTCCTCTATGCTCAAGGTAGAGAATTCGACAGTTGAACAGGCTATGGCGCACCCCCACCCGAGGATTTTCCTACTAACTTTATAGTAAATGGAAGACTCCACAATAAACTCATTAGAGGGAGGACGCCACAACAGATATATATCCTTTTATATGTTAGTGAATGCTGGTCAATCTTCCGCCAAATGAAAAAGCAAAACTGGTGGCAGCAGAAACGTTGCTCTACAGAAGCATACTGAAAATTCCATGAACCAAACGGATAAGAAGTCTTAACGAAAATGCCAACAAGAAGGAGACCTTTACTGAAGGGACACAGCGTTTAAAATAAGAATTACCCTTGATAATTTCACGGTTTTGTTATTGAAATTTTCTAAGGAATCATAATTTTTAATTTAAGGGTTGACTTAAATCTTTCCAAGTTACACAATGATAAAATACGCATTGGAATTCCCCTTCTTCGTCATTAAATATTTGATCATCTCGTCATTAAGAAAATATTATCATAAGAATCATAAGTATAAATGTCAGTAATAAATTTAAATAAGTTGTTACATATGAAAAGTCTTGAAATTAACAAATGTTTCCCTTTCTTTGAAGGAGTTATTAAAAGCATGAGAACGTTATCTCCTCCTTTATTTTGTTTTCTTTTCCATTATTAGGTATGTTTTTTTATTTCTGAATAAAAACGAACATCGGCCCTCTGATCTCTTTGATTCTCTCTAATTTCGCGATCAAAAGAGAATAGTTCATTATCTATCAGTTAATGGCAAGGTGTGACATAAGCAGTAAGCAAATATTGAACTAAGAAAGGAACAAGTGGAATTCTAAAACAGACATTTTCTAAGCATAGTTAGATCTGGGGCAAGTCCAAAAATATGGGATTCACAGTGAATATAGAAGTCAGTATTCAGTCGTAATTGTTGTAGCATGACAATCTTATTTACCATTACTTAGAAAAATATTAAAACAAAGACCCAGACACCATAAAAAGATTGAAAAGCGTTTCGAAAAAGTGCTCGATAGCAGATAAACAGCAGGTCCTCAGTAAAGAAGTATAATGCTAAAAGCAAAATGGTGCATATAATTTAAGTAAAATATTAAGGATGCGACACCTAAGAGGAGGTTGTCGCACAGGCACTCCGAAGAAAGAGAGTTCAGTGTCATTTACAAGACATTTCATATTTGTTGATCACATACACACAAACTTCTGGTTCTCATGAGAGTAACGCTATATTATATTCAGATTCAAAGTTCAAGTTTATTATAAATTTAATATAATATTGGGTATAAGTTTAAATTATAGAGTGTTGGTAGGTAGATATTTGAAAAAAAATCATGATATATGATATAAATTTATGTGGTATTTATTTCTGTTCGTTCGGAACAACAGCTGTATTAAAAAGTTCACTTACAATGTGTGCCTAAAGAATTGGGTAAATTCTGATTTCCACTACAAACGTAGGCATATGTGTATTTATTAAGATATACTTTATAGTCCTGTTTAACCACACAGAGTAATGTTTTGTTTAAACCTTAAATTAAATAAATATTTATTTGGTAATCTGTATATGTACGTTATCACACGCACATATAATTGGTAATATCACATTTATTTTATGTTTCCATAAATATATGTCTGTTTACCTCTCTCTCTCTCTCTATATATATATATATATATATATATATATATAGATCGCTGAACTCCACGAGAGCGTTTCTTTGCAACTGCTCGGTCTCACATTGCTTGCTCACCTGAGATGGAACAAATGCATTGAGTCAATAGCTTCGTCCACCGCCAGGAAAGTTGGCTCCCTGTGCCCCGTCAGTAATTTTTTCTCGCCGAAGTCGATCTTTCAAATCTACAAATCAACTATTCGCCCTTGCATGGAGTAGTGCTGCCATATATGGTCTGGACCCCCTTCTGGTTGTCTCAGTGTATTTGATAAAATCCAGAGACGGATTTGCAATGTAATTGGCCCTGATCTGGCATCTCGTCTACAGTCGCTCTCCTAAAGACATGACGTCGCCACCCCCCTCTGTCTTTTTTTTTTACAAATACTTTCACGGTAACTGTCCCGATGAGCTTTCGCTGGTTCCCAGACTTCATGAATTTTAGCGTTCAGCTAGGCTCGCATCTCGCTCTCACCCGGTCACTGTGGAAACTGTTAAATGTAGCCGTCTCTTCTAATTCAATAGCTTCATGTCTCGCAGCTCTCGCCTGCGGAACATCCCCTTTTTCTTGTTTCCCTGATACCTATAATCTCCAACTATTCAAATGTAATGTCAATCGACGTCTCCAGAAAACTTGATCTATCCCCTATCCTTCTCTTCATCCTTTCTTCTATCACCCCTCTTTGCTCTTGCTCCAACTCTTTGTAACCCCTTTCGTGTTAGTGGCTTCACACCTTGCCTGGGGTGAAACGATTATATATATATATATATATATATGTATGTACCCCCACCACATATATATATTTGTTTGGTGCAAAAATTATGACGTAATAATGTCGTTTTTGACGTATTTTTAACGTCAAAAACGACATTATTACGTCATTATTTTTGCACCAACCTAATAAATAAATATATATATATATATATATATATATATATATATATATGTGTGTGTGTGTGTGTGTGTGTGTGTGTGTCTGTGTGTGATGTGTGTCTATGTTATGTAAATACTTTTTTTAATATTTATATAAAGATTGGTGTCAGTACCTCATTTCACGTCGTTAACTGAATCACCGGAGGCCATGGCAAGAAGACTTAGAAGGAATGTATAGACCCATGGGGCGATAACCTCGAGTTTAAAAACAAAACTAATATTAGAAAAAAAACAGAGGAGGGAAAAATAAAAATGAAAATGCGAACAAATTAAAAAGAAAAAAAAGATTTAGTTAATTCTTTAAGAAGCCATTATCTTCGTATAATTAGAAATGAAAAGAATGAAGCCAAACACCACAGAAAATGTGTTAAATGCAGAGAAAAGCGGAAAACCATGATAATAGTTTATAATCAAAACCCCAACAAAATATCTGGTTTAATAAAAAGAGTTTCATTTCAAACCTGAGTAGACTCAACGTAAGAGGCTCTCAGAAATAGGATATATACCAATATTCATTAATTTCAAAGCCCATCCAAAAACGTAATATACTTAATGATAAGATAATTAAGAAAGTTATTAAAAAACCTAAGTTATAATAAACCACCACTTAACATTGAATCTGGCCGTTAGAAAAGACTATTTTCTCTTTGAATTCAATAGAAACGCGCACTGTCCTATGAAAATTTTTGAAATCAGAAATGCAGCCACAAAGAGAAGAGTTTATTATACAGTAATGCATTATGAAACAGAAATCTAGTCACAAAAACACTCAGGCATAGAGATGTTTCTCAGGTGGATCTTTATTACAAAAGTAATAATAAACATGCTATTAGTTAGGTTCTCATCGTTTTATAAAATGTAATTTCTCAAAACGCAGTTTTGTTTTTGTTGTGGCCTGGTTAGCACCAGAAATAAAGACACAAGTGAGGAATTTAGTTAAACATATATATTAACAGACCAGTAATACAAACATATACAAACAGGAGTGTTACAGCAAGAATGTTCGGTTCAACTGTTAGAGATGTTTGCTGGAAACTTCCCTCTTCCAAAAGGCAGTGCCTGCTCCTATTTATAGCTGGGGGAGTCCATGCATGCGTGTGTAAATTACCATATGAGATTTCGTTCTGGGAACAGATGCAACGATGGTATATTTGTCATCAAAATCTCCAAGAAACTGCTTACCTCTCTAATATGAAACTGTATATCTATTAGGTTGGTGCAAAAATAATGTCGTTTTATGACGTTCAACTTCAAAAGAAAAACGACATTATTTTTACACCAACCTAATACTTATTCGATCTCACTTCAGCATATGGCCATATAACTAGAAATTTCCTCTCCTCATCCATTAGAAATCGTCTTCAAAGTTTTGAATCCCCTGAATACATACACCTAGTTGAGAAACTGTGTCGATCTACAAAATACTACATGTCTATCATGGACCACAATACAGAACGATTCCAAACCACATCAGGAGTAGAATAAGGAGGAAATGAGGGCCCCGGTCTATTTGGTCTCTTCTCTGCGCATTTACAAAGACAGATGGGATGAGATGGAAACTGGGAACTTGAAGATCACATATCCCTTCGCAAAAGATTCTGCTAAGAGAAGACCACCATCCTACCTTCCCCACCGAGAGCAATGTACTGATGATGAGAGGACCTATACGACATGTTTTTATAGTTGGAATAAGAATAAACTTGCGCAGCAAATCAACGCCTTCTATCATGCGTTTCAAGAAATGTGTCTTAAGATAAACTTTTCAAAACAGAAACTATGATCTGGAATTGCAATGAAAGCAATTATGGCAAATTCATTGAATCCATCATAAACATACAGGATGTGGCATTTGTAAATTCTTAAGACACCTTGCTTTATGGATCATCTATTAAACACCACAAAAGAAAGAGAAAGTGAACATAGAATAGGTACTGCTAGTGATAGTTCAACCAAACAAAACTCGAGTCATGTACTTAAATATCCTTGTCAGATTGAGACTTTCGTGTGGATGTCTTGCATGGCGCCAAACCCGGTCAGAAATATCTAAACTCTCAGCTATATACAATCGCTTCCTAAGATCAATGGTGAAAAAAGCTTTGGCCAAGTAAAGTCTGAGGGTCATGTCAAAGATCATACTTCTTTAAACATTGTGGACTGGAGCTACACTATCACAAAGAAAGAACTGTACTAATAGCAAAATAATACTTGGGGACTATCAACAGAGACAACAAATAAAATGGATAGCACCTGTAACGTGAAAAGAAAATAATAACCAAATCAATACATTAAAATTGTACACTACTTCAAAGAAAAGGTTAGAAAGAACCACCCCGGCATAATTACTATTGGATCTTGATAAACCTTTTTCCCTAAAAGGAAGTGATGGAAGAGAAAAAAAATTTAGCCGAAGAATGACTGACTGCTCGATTAATGAATGTTCAAATTATTCCTTTAAGGAAAAGGCTAATATTCGCATTGCCATTACCGTTCATGCGTTAGAGGTTTTGGATGCCATAATAAAAATAACAAAGGCAAAAATATAGTTAATCATTTTAATAATATTTATTTTTTATGTTTTTCATTATTATACGGACGATTATGAACCCATATATGTTTTATATGTATATATATTTCACTTATTCAGTCTTGTATTTATCACTCAAAATGATGCTACTCTTTTGCTATTTCTATTCACCAACATTATAAAAATGGTAATACAGATTGGAATGCTTAAGAAAAAATATATATCACACCGTAAGATTATTTTTATATAAGATATCGGGTTTCTTCCTACGGGGTGTTTTTTTTTTTTTTTTTTTTTAAATCAGTTTTCGTTTTTGCATGTTTTCCTCTTTTTAATGTAAAAGTGTCTGATGTGAAAAATGGTGTCGTTAAATATTTGATAAATTCTGGAAATAAGACGATCGAACGAAGGAAAAGAATTAAAGCGGAGGACACGAAAGAAGAAACGACAAGGAAGATGAAAATAAAAAAAAAGGTGTTGTTAAAACAGAAATGGCGGAAAGAAAGCAGGAAATTACAAGTGGAGCAAAAATGGCATGTAAAAAAGAAGAAAGAAAGCAAAAGGAAACAAATAAAGGAAGTCATAAAGAAAAGATAAAAAGAAACTGTAAGAAGTAGAAATGAAGAAAAAGGGAAAAAGAAAAAGGAAAGGAAAGAATATTTAAAGATAAAGTTAAGACGAAAGAAAGAAAAGAAAAGGAAATGCAAATGTAGAGAGAAAAATACATGTTCTAAGGTAAGAATACAGCATCTTGCGCAACAACAAGTGAAATAGAATATTTAGAATAGAATATAATGTTAACATTCCACATTACTTCAAATAAAATCTTAAGAAGGCAATTCTATCAATACTGGAAAAAAAGCGATAACAACTGCTGGACTTGAAGAACGTGTTTTCTAAAATAATTGTTTTAAGATTAAGATTTTATAAATCTCATCGACTTTTTATAAATTACTGGCTGCTCGGTCCTTGTAGAAAAATATAAGCATTACAATTACTAGTACTATAATGCAAATGTAACGTAAAGAAAAGAAGAAAAAAGTGGGATAAAGAAAAGAATATATTTAAAATAATGATTACAATTAGAAGAAACAAAAAATGAATGTCAATTTTAAAATGAAGTTATTCATATATATATATATATATATATATATATATATATATATATATATATATATATATATATATATATATATATACATACACACATATACATATATATATATATATATATATATATATATATATACACACACACATATCTATATATATATATATATATATATATATATATATATATATATATAAAGAAATATAGTCTTAAGGTGTGCTATATTTATGGAATAAAGTGCTCAATATCAGAGATAGAGCGTGTGTAAATATAAAAGTGATATATATATATATATATATATATATATATATATATATATATATATCTTATATGCATACATACGCACACACACACACATATATATATATATATATATTTATATATATATATTTATATATATATATATATATTAAGCATATATATATGTATATTAAGCATTTTCCTCCAAGCAAGTTGGGAGTGACACTAGTACGCATAGGGGCTACAGAGAGTGTGATTAAGAGTAAAGAAGGTGTTTCAGGAAAGGATCAAGCTTAAGAAGTTGTCGATTGGCATTACATTGGAATATTTGAATATCATAGCTACCAGGGAAGCAAGTAGGCGGAAGGAAGTTCCACTGTCCGGAAGTGCGGAAGAAGGTGTTGGAGTAGAAGAGGCGGTTATATTTAACTGTGTCGACAGTAGAAGGGTGGGACCGAGATGCCAACCAAGTAGCACGCTTAAATTCATGCAGTTGGGCTATCAGTGAAAGTAGCTTGTCAGAGGAGTTGCCATGAAAATATTTGTATAAAAGTCAGAGGAAATCTACAGCACGTCTATGAGAAAGTGACTGTAGACCCAGATCACATTGCATATCCGTCTCCAGATTTCGTCGAAAACCTCGAGAAAAACATCAAAGGGGGACCAGACCATATATGGCAAGAGTATTCAATGGAAGGACGAAAAAATTTTTAAAGAATGTCATTAATAGGAACAAAGAAATAAATACCAGAAAAAAAGAATACGATTATTATACATCTTTCCAAATATGAAGAAGAGTGGAATGAGATGAATGATAGAAATGAAAGTGAATGTATTATGAAAGAAATTGGGAGTAAATGTAGGATTTATTTATTTATTATTTTTTTAAATAAATATTTAAATTTTAATGCTTCACTCAATATAAGGCACCAATATATACAGAATGTAGTAACATACAAAAAGAAAGAAAAAAAAGAATGAAAAGAAAGACAGAAAGAAAGAAAAGAAGGAAAGGTAAAAAAAAAGAAATATATAAAGTCAGCAAAATAAGAAAAAAGAAAGCAAAGAAAAGAAAGACAGAAACAAAGACAGAAATAAAAACAGAGAAATAAAAGTAAAATAACAAAAAACAAGCAAAATGCAAAAAAAAAAACAAAAAAAAAACAACAGACAAGAAGTGTAATTTAATAAGATGATAAAGTTTAGTTTGGTTTAGTTTATTTTATTTTACGGGACATCAACTTCAATGGATTATTTAATGCGGACAAGAGTTTTAGGATAGATCCGTATGAATAGAATATGTATTCTTTGGCTTATATTGGTTTGCTTTATTTTTTTTTACGGCATATAAAAATTTATGCGTTATTTAATGCTGACAACTTTTTTAGGATAGATTCCTACGAAAAGAATATGTATTCTTTGGTTTAGATTGGTGTGGTTTATTTCGTTTTACGGAATATCAACATCAATAGGTTATTTAATGATGACAACGTTTTTAGGATATATTCCTATGAATAGAATATGTATTCTTTGGTTTAGATTGGTTTTGTTTATCTTGTTTTACGGCATATCAACATCTATGGGTAATTTACTGCAGACAACATTTCCAGGATAGTTTCGTATGAATAGAGTATGTATTCTTTGGTTTAGATTGGTTCAGTATTTTTTGTTTTATGGCATATCAACATCAATGTGTTATTTAATGCCGACAGCATCTTTAGGATAGATTCGTATGAATAGAATATGTATTCTTTGGTTTACATTTTTTTTTACGGCATATCAGCATCAATGTGTTATTTAATACCGACAAAGAAGAGGGATGTCTTCGAGTAGTTCAATTTGGCCTAGACACGCATCGTATGAATAAAAAAAATATTAAGTCCAAATTTAAATTCAGGTATGCACAGTAAGCTGGTTAGCTTCTTAGATGCACAGTAAGCTTACGACCACAGCTGGTAATGAGTATGATGATGATGATGAAGTTTCAGACAATAATGCAACAATTAGTTGTTGTAAATGGCCTTCTTTACGTGACTCCGACATTCTTCAAGTGTTTGACGTCGAAGAACAGATCACTTTACTCAATACCCGGTAGGTCTTAATAACTACCCCATTAGCATAATATGAACTTCTATGATCAGAAGAATCACAACACTAACAGAGAATCCTCCACGATCTCTCTAAAATACATAAAAGATACATCTAAAAGAATTCGAATGATTTGTTGTATCATGGCGATCACGAATCCCATAAAGATTAGGGTCGTAAGTTCGGCATCAGTAGTGTATCTTGGGCAAGACAACTTGACGGACCACAACTCTCTCTAGGATTGCTTGAATTCGTCTTCTTCCTTCTCCTAGATTGGCTGCCAACAAAAGCTATAGCCCCCAATCTGCCCTGCTATTTTCCCATATATCGGGGAAGATATCGATTCATACATTACACAAGGTTATTAGATTGTAACAGCATATAATTAACTCGAATGGAATTAGAACTCGATTCTTCGATTGCTCTAAGAAACTATCCATTATAATCAGGACCTTATTGAAAATCAGTTCATCCAACCGAGGTACGTATCTCATAATAATCACCATTTGGAAGCGGACGTCACAGCGTGGGGTAAGTTTTGACGTGTGTAGCTTGAGTATTTACTGAATTCAAGCAGTTACTGATAGTCTGATATAAATTTCGCCATTAGATATGATATCAAGCAAACCAAGTATCCTTAATCTTGTAAGAAAACATGACACACACTTGTGTGCATCCAGTCTCATGGAGGTGTGGTAATAAATGGCATGGTAGAACTAGTCACCCACTAAACATAAGGACGGCGGAATATATGACATTTCTTGTCCGACTAAAGAAATTTAAATCGGTCGTGACTGATCATATATGAAAGGAAAATGGTTGCCACCAATTTGAATTAATCAATAGACAAGACAGAGAAAAGCACCAAGGGATGAGGTAATTGTCAGATTGCGCGTGTAGCCTAGGCACGAAGACTTATCATAGAGATAAATACCAACTGGACGCCTCTGAGTAGGAAAACGTACTTAACACACACCGCCTGAGTCAGGATATTCCTACAACAATATCTGATTATTGAAATTATTGATTGATGTTCTAGAACAACAATTAATTGCCCAAGACGCACATTGGCTAGTAGCGTTTGAGTTCCCCGGCAGTTGTTGAAGTGCTGGCAACTCACATTTTCAGTGTAAAAGTGGAATAAAGACACAAAGGCCAATAATACTCGTGAATATTGACCGAGAGGAAATACCCAGGAAGCAAGGTAATCGGCAAGAGAGAAATGTATAGCCGTTGATGGAATAAATTTTTCAACGGCAGTTTAAGGAGTTAATCGGCAAACGACTGAAGAAGAAAGGAACAACGATTGAAATGTTGCAAACGTAACTAGCAAGTCTGGTTCCAAGAAGAAACAATATAGTAACGATCCTTCATTATCATATATGTTCCTGCGATTGAACATAACCTAGATTTTACCGAGTACGACGGTAAAAAAAAAAAAAAAACTGACGAAGGAAGGAACAGCTGTTGAAAGGTTGCGAATATAAACAGTAATATGAGAAAGGTGGTCTCAAGAAGCAACATAATAAAGATAACTCTATTATAAATGTATAAAAAGAAAAAATTTTAGAAAAATACCAATTCAATGAAAACAGGGGTCCTATGACTAGTAAATAACAGAGAAAATCAGATATTATGTGCTGGTGTGTTTTTTTTGTTTTTTTTTTCAATGAGGGCTATATAGAAACCAATAAAGGAAAGTTGGAATTATTTTAATTCTAGCTATAACAGCGTGACTCACCAAGGCTGAAGACTTGTGCTGTTAACGAGAAGCCATGTTCAATATACGTATATGTTTTCACATATATAATATCACAGAGAAATCTTCTGGTTAAATTCATTAGTCGTGGTTATTTTTGTATTGCATTACACTATTCATCGGTTTATAAAATGTTTTGCTATGTCTTCTCTTTCTTGGACATTTTTTTTCTTTTACGGGAAATCCTTATATTGCCTGTCCAAATACTGTAACTCTCTACTATTTTATGCTTAGTATTGTATTATGTAAATTATTTCTTTCCAACCAACGATTTTCTGTTTTCAAGAGAATAAAAAAAAAGAAAAAGTAAAATGATTTGGATGTCTATGCATTACTCTTTCGTATTCCTTATATTGAAACTTAGTAAGAGTGTAAAATTGGACATATCTTTCTGCAACAATCAGCTTGCAGAAAATTAACAATAGGAATATTTGGAACGCTGATAATTCTACGCCTTCCACAAATATGCCTAAGGCCATTAGACTTATTCCATCTCTACACAGGAATTTTTCTCTTATGTGAATCACGCCTTTCAGTTACTTAATAATAAAGTTGCGAATGTCGTATCAGCGAAACAAGAAGACGAAAGAAAGAAATGAATTTGAAAAGAAAAAAAAAAAACACCGAAAAGAGTGATACAAACAAAATATAAAAGAATGCAAAAAAAAAAAAAAAAAAAAAAAAAAAAAAAGGCGATGCGTGGGGGAGAAGCTAAAGAAAGAAAAGATGTTGAGAAATGATAAAATAAGAGTGAAATAAAACAAGGAAAAGTAAGAAGAACGGAAGAATTGAAGAAAGAAAGAAAAAGAAAAACGTAGCAGAAAGAGAGGATTAAAAACAAGGCAAAGGAAATACAGAAAAAGAAAGAAAAATAGAAAACAAATAAAGAAAGAGAGAAAAATAAAGAAAGACAGAAAGAAAAGGCAAAAAGGAGGAAAACAAGGAAAAGAAAGAATGATAAAGAAAGAAAGAATGATAAAGAAAGAAAGAATAAAAGGAGGTAATAATGAAAGAGAATCCCATGAACATAAAGAAGCGGGAAAGAAAAAAACCAAGACAAATAGAGAATAATATTGGATAAGAGTTTAAGTTAAGGAAAAATAAAAACAAACAAAAGTAAAAGAGAAACTCATAGTGCTTAATAGATAAAAAACAGAAATAAATAATGCAAGATAAAGAAAATATATTATTAGGTTGTTGCAAAAATAATGTCGTTTTCTTACATAAAAACATATGTTAGAAAACGACATTATTTTTGCACCAACATAATAAATTGAAAATAACAAAATAATTAATAAACACAATGAAGTAAACTACAGAAAACAGGGAAGGAAGAGAGAAAGAAAAGTAAAAATCTGAAAAAGAAATAATAAAATAAAAATTAAATTGAACAGAAAGCCATATATATACAACCATATATATATATATATATATATATATATATATATATATATATATATATATATATATATATATATATAATAGAAATTTAAAGATACCCCATATGGATAGCCACATCTCCCTGGGCAGATAATGGCTATTCATATGGAGTATCTTTGAATTTCTATTATACGCAATTTACTTAAGTATGTTGTGTAATAAATACACTCAGTTCTTTTGTGGATCAGTTTTAATATTTTATATTATTAGGATTCACTTGGATTATGTAGCCACAGATTTATACCTATATATGTGTGTGTGTGTGTGTGTGTGTGTGTGTATAAATCTGTATACATATATGTAGCCACAGATTTATACCTATATATATATATATATATATATATATATATATATTAGGTTGGTGCAAAAATAATGAAATAATAATGTCGTTTTTTGACGTTAAAAATACGTCAAAAAACGACATTATTACGTCATTATTTTTGCATCAACCTGATATATATGGCCAGCTCGAGGTGGTGTAATGGATAGCAAGCTTGGCTCGCTAGAACGTTTAATTTGAGTAGTGAGTTTTTTGGCTACTCAAAATGGTGGGAGGAACCACTTACTATCAAATACCTGATACGAATATAAATCACCGTACGTTTGAGGGTGCCCCCTAATTTTGGCCTTGTGCCACATCTAAACTACGCTTCGAAAACTCTATTTGGGCACCTCGGCGTGGTGTAATGTTTAGAAAGCTTGTCTTGTTAGATCAATTACGACTGAGTAGTGTATTGTTATCCACAGACAGACTGTTTCGCAGTTTCAAGAATGTGGTACATGGGAACGTCACCAATCCCTGTTGTAGTTGGAGCCCTCGGATTGTTGGGAAACGATTCCGGTAAACTAATTGAAGGCGTTTCAGAAATTCCATGCCTTTAAGAAATACAAAGAATTGTTCTCACCAGTACAGCCCACACCTTACGAAGTGATTTGTCTATGTAAAATGATTTTTTTTTTCCAGCGGAAAATGTCATGATGCCATTTCTAAACTTATGTCCCGAGGCGGGAACCAAAAAGAAATGAGTACACATCAGAAATCAAAGGATATAAAATAAAGAAGATGATAATAATAATAATAATAATAATAATAATAATAATAATAATAATAATAATAATAATAATATGCTAAATCTCAAAAGTGTGGCGCATGAGGATATTAACAATTCCATTTGTAGTTGAAGCCCTCAGATTGTTTGGGAAATATTCCAATAGACTCATTGAAGGAATCGGTGGTATCTTATACCTTAAAGAAATACCTAAAATTTTACTCACAAGTACAGCCTACGCATTACGAAGGGCTTTATCTGCCAAAATATTATTCAAAATTGCTCAGTAGAAACTGTGATAATGCCATTTCTGACATTAGGTATCTGTTTGGGATTCGGAAAGGACTGAGTATACAGCAGAAACCAAATGAATTAAATAATAATAATAATAATAATAATAATAACAACAACAACAAGATATGGCAAGGGATTTGAAGAAGCTAATGAACATAACTGTTCAAGCTATCCCTGTAGTGATAGAAGCGATTAGAACCCCACCAAGATGTCTGAAAGAGAGCTCACGTAAGCATAAGTAACGTATATACTCAAGTATAATTGCGAGTTCCGTTATCATTATATAATCATTGTGCAAAAATATATAATCATTATGCTAAAATACAAGCTCGCACTTTACACAAAAAAAAACATACATGCATTTTCGGTGACCAGTTGCATTCAGGTTCATTACTTTGGAATATGGTGATTCAAACACATAAAAAAGGTCTCTATACACATATATAAATTGTTTGCTTTATTTTTCGAGTAATTGAGGTTGTTTAAATTTGTTCTGATACTTGTTGCAGTAGTGGCTCGCTGTCACATGTGTCGTAAGTGGGTCGTTGTCTGTGATCCGTAAAATCTTAGTACCTATATAGTTTAATTAAGGTTAACTAACACCTGCTGGGTTGCTAACCAAGATTTGGACGATTTCCTCAAAGATGAAGAGACCTGAGACAACGGAGATGTAATTCTACAAAAGGATGCTAAGGATATTATGGACTGAGCATGTGAGCAACGATGAGGTCTTGGAGAGGATGCAAACAAGGAAGAGGATTATGCTTAACATCATGAAGAGGCAGATGAAGTTTATGGGACACATAATGAGGAAGGAGGACATGGAGAATCCTATACTCACAGGTCGAATAGAGAGAAAGAGAGACAAAGGAAAACAACACGTGACATACTTAGCGGTCTTAAGCAATTGAATGAAAGGACATGGTGTTGGAGAGGAAAACAGAGGGAAGGAACTTATGGAGAATTGCAAGGGATAGAGGGAGGTGGAAAGCCATGATCGCCTACGTCCTGAAAAGACATGTGACATGAAAAGCAATAAACGAACGCTCGCTGGTCAGTCGTAGGAACATTAACAGTAGAGATTCACTCATTCAACACGACACCTCACACATTTAAACCTTTTCAATTTCGAGCAAAATAAAGCGAAAACAGCATATGTATATTGTGTATTTTTAATTAGAATGACATGAATTATCATGACATGAAGCATGTACCTCATCTCAAGGAACGCCCTGTCATATCTACCGGTAACCCTGACAAGATAGTTGTCATGTCAAAGACAGTACACGAGCGATGTAAGCACTTGCGAAACGATGATAATTGCAAATTCGAGATAGGTAGAAATCTGTTAATTCTTTAATTATATTAGGTACTAGCTGTATAACGAGTCTTTGACTGGGACTTTCATTACTGGGAATTTAAGTCGTTCAGTTGCATCAGTTTAAGTTTAAGCCCACCCAGAAATCAATATTAGTAACAACAATTGGGTGCAAATGGGGGAGGGGTTAACAATTTGAATGAGGCTAGCCATGAAAAGAGAACTGTATAATAATAAATTATATTATTATAATAATTTAAATTTTATAATTTTATTAAAGTTTTTTTTAAGATATATATCCAAGAAGAGATAGTAAATATTAAAATATTGCTGAGAATTATAACGGACAGGAAATAGTGGAGAGCCATTGTAGCCAACAATCTCGATTCAACACTGAAGAATTATCTATCAAACAAAAATAAATCATCAAAATCAGATGAAAACTGTAGAAAAGCATAATCAACATCCGATCACTCACAAACACATGCATACAGACACACATTTTTAGAATTATTGATATAGATATAATTAATTATATAAATTTAACTGTATATTAATAAACAATAATATTGTACTTTTATTTATTTTTATTAAAGTTTTTATAAAATATATATATATATATCTAAGAACAAATAGTAGATATTAAAACAATGCTGACTTATAACTGACAGGAAGTATTGGAGAACCATTGACGCTGAAAATTTGGACTAAAAACCGGCACTGAAGAATTATCTATCAAACAAAAAATTCATCGAAATCTGATGAAAGCTGTAGAAATGCATAAACATCCGCTCCCTCTCTCACACACACATACATACATGCATATACCTTTTGAGAATTATAAAGATAGATTTCTTAATTCTATACGACATCCATGGTGGAAGAGATTTTGCTCTTCATGTAGCGACAAAAGGGAAGAAACATAGGTTAAATAGCAAACAGGGCAAGGATAAAGGGGCCGACGTAGTCTGGTATGAACGATAACAAAGGTACGGTGATATTTATATTCGGATCAGATATTTCATAGTAAGTGGTTCCTCCCACCATTTTAGAGTAGCCAAAAATAAAAGAAGAGAAAAAGAATGAAAACCACTTATTTGCTGTAAAATATGTCCAGGACTGTAATAGTTGACTACGATGGCCTACTAGTATTGCTCAGAAGCTGGGGTTGCTGCTTATACGCGAACTATATGAAGAATTCAGATTTTTCACAAAGACAATCAGGAGTCGGACTATGCATGAAGAAGGCTTATACAAGTGTATATACGGTAAGAGAGGAGACACGGTGGAGTACTGGATAGCGGCTCGGATTGAGGAATTGAAAGAGTCGAGTTAGAACTTCGGTCAAGTCTGTTGCATTCACTTGCATGCTAATACTATTGGAAAAAGTATGAATCTTCTCCCCAGGCTATTGGTATCTAGTTGGACAGCTTTAGATGTCAACTGGTCTACTGCAGAAAGAAATAGCACCCTAATGCGGGGAAAACGTCAGTCATGTATTGAAAGATACATGATCACCTAAGCGTGTATCATTCATTGAACATAACTGGTTGATATGCGGTAAGAGGAACATTGTGAATTTATATAACTACCATCATTTATTTCGCAATGATTCCGCTTTCTGGGGTATTGTCGTAAATAAAATTTTTGTTGATTACATCAATATTCGACACAACAATAATAATTAGATCAGTCTTTGAAGGGTTCAATTTTCAGTTTTATCCTAATCTAAACAAGACAACTATTACTGTGTTTTTCAAATGAAGAAATCCATTAACTGATCTTATAATCTTGTCTACATAATTATTATTCGAAAATATCTGGAATTGTATGATATCTGTGCATTATAATCTTCTTTTGTATAGAAAAGTATAATGTTGGGTTTAATGTCGTATATGTAAGCAATCCATTAGTATGCGTAAAATGTTCACCTCCCCTCTTATGGATTCGATTATCCTGAAGGTAAATCTACTCCATGTGAAAAAAAAGCAAAAACAAAAGGAAGAGGCAAAAAAAGAACGCATTTAATTTAATTTGCTCCAACAGAAACGGCGGAGATCAATGTCAACCAGCAGATGCGGTGGTGTTTGTTACCTATCTTGTATGGAATCCCTGCGAAAACATTTCATCCGGTTTTCCTGTCGTTTCTTACTACAGATCAAAGGGAACTTTCACTGCATGATTCTCGCTGATTTCTCACCTGTGCCGATTTTTTTTCCTTCCTATTCACTAATACAAGGACACATCTTAATATTAATTTTCCACAAAAAATCTATGACACTCTATTTTTGCGTATTGCATTTTCTTAGAATATAGAAAGATGGAATAAATCCATACTGTTTCAAACCAAGCCACGAGCTTCAAACACTTTGGATTTTAATCCAGTATGCTTAAAGTTAATTTCCTGTTGACAATTATATTTTCATAGGAATATAAACTAGTGGATAGTTTGCCAATTCCCTCAGAAATGAAAACATTTGTTGAGAGTATAATTTATTATTCTATTTAACACTAGGATGGCCGAGGTGTCGTTTTCGACACCAAATTTTCAACAAATTCCTATGGAATAACTAGTTTTGGTTCGATGCTGAGGCTTATGGACAATTATTGAATTTCAGCAAAGATGCTTAACACTTAATTCTTTAAAAAAATATTCAGTGGAATAGCTGAATATTTGAGGTTTTACCTTGAATGGCCGAGGTGTTTTTGACACCTAGGCTATTTATAGGGTAAATGCATTGAAAAATTGCTCACAAGCAATAATACTTGTGTTTATGTCCCCTATCTATCTATTTATCTATCTATCTATACACACACATAATTTATGTATATATATATATATATATATATATATATATATATATATATATATATATATATATATATATATATATATATATATATAAAATATATATGTAAAATCACTTTCTTTCAGTATCAGGTATACTAAAATTTGTTAAATTCTTTTGAAGACTTGTTATTCATGACTTGAATATTGAATATATTAGAAATGGCTGCTTCACGGCGTAATGTATTAGGTTGGTGTAAAGATAATGTCGTTTTCTCCCATACATTACTATGTGAAAAAACGACATTATTTTTGCACCAACCTAATAAATAAAAATGTCAAAGGAGCTGGCCATCCTAGTGTTAAGGTTTCCCGTGTGGAACATTTGAATAAATGCATACGCCATTGCTATAATTAGATGATTTTGATATGTAATATATTTTTCGGTGGGAAATATCAGGTGTTGTAAGCGTGGATGTGCGGGTGGTGTAATGGATAATGGATCAGAATGCTTAATCGGAGAATCGAGTTCAAATTCCTGTTGTTTTCTTAATATTGACTTACGCGCAAATATCCTTTGGAAAGGTACGAATCCACCTGTTGTCCCCCGAGCTATTAGTTAATTATTAAGAATTGTAGCATTAAATCGTTATTCTTACCCCACCGAAAAAAATATACTTAAAATCTAAAAATATTTTCTGGCTTTTCTTGCGAATTTTATCTTTGGATACAAATCAAACATGGCTGCGAATGTGGTCAGCTTAAAGAAATGTGGCATTTTCTACTCAGTGACTAATAGTCAAAATTAATAGAAAAGAAACACAAGATATAAAGATATATTTAATATGATGTAATAATGATATAGAGTGGAAGAAGAATGAAACAATAAACAAAGAAGAAGAGAAAGGAAAATAAAATTGTCATGAGAGAAATATTTAATCGTTACTTTTCTATCAATTCATATTATAGACGATTTCATTGATGCTTATTTATTTTTGTTTTTCTTTTATGAATATTTCTGAGTAGATAGATTTTTGTCGTGTATTGGTTCAGACGTTTCCTAGGCACATACAAATCAAACAAAAATCAAAAATGGCTGCGAACGTAATTCGCTTAATAGAATAAACAATGGTATTTCCTACTCAGTGACCAATACTCACAGACAACTTATAGAATTGAAACACTAGATATAAGGTTATATTTAATTTAATGTAATAAACATATGCAATACAAGGAAACGATAAAAAAAGAATAGTACTTCTATGTTCATCGGGAAGGTTTCAGTCTTCCATGCAAGTTTGCCGTTTACTATAGACTCCAGCTTGATATTCTTGTCTCATAATTTTCTGAGCTGTCCCCTAAAGAAAATATCGATAGGGTATTCTGCAAAAGGCAATCAAAATAACATTACATAATATGTTATACTTTAATGCGACAGTTTAAAAACATAAATCTTAACAAATATCACTCTTCATGATTGCTTTGAATTCAGAGTTTTCCTTCTCCTAGACTGGTTTAACCGAAGATTCATAAAAATATTGCCAACCCCTACCTGAGAATAATGGCGAGAGACGGGATACTTACGGTCACGGGAAAGTGAAAATAAAGACCTCACTTGAAATTTGAACTCAGAACAAGAATCTCACATTTGCGGTCGATAAAAACAATGCTTCGTAGGTCGATATTAATGCAGACTTTGCATAGATTCGTTAATTTAAAAAAAATATCTGCGCATTGATTCATTGTCATATCCGGCCATGTGCTCCTGCTATTTGAGTTTCTAAACAAAATCCAAAGAAGGATCTGCAATATAATCGATCCTGACTTGGCATCTCGGTATCAGTCGCTTTCTCGTTCACGTGACGTGGCTTTCCTCTGTTTTTTTCTACAAACATTTTCATGGCTACTTCTCTGATTAGCTTAATTCCCTGGTGCCCAGAATGCGTTTGTTTAAGTAAACTACTAGATTGACATCTAGGTCCCACTCTTTTACTGTTGAAATAATTAAATATAACCGCCACTTCTATTCCAACAGTTTCTTTACTTTCACTTCCCATCTGTGCAACTCCCTTCCGTTTTTTGCTTCCCTGAGAGCTAGAATCTTAAAAAATGTAAATACAACGTCAATCATCATCTTCTATCTTCTTAAACCTAATTCTCAGTCGTCTCAGTTTTTTTTCTCACCTTCACTCTTTGTAACCCCTGTGTATTAGTGGCATTCCCACATAGCTTGGGATGAAATGATTAAAAAAATAAAAATAAAAAGTAAATATTTTGGCGAATGATATAAATAAATTACGTGATACGAAGATTAAAAACAATAAGTCAAGACGTTATATTAATATTCCAGTGACCCCGCCTTTCTCGCCTGTTAAATAATTTATCACAACCAAACACCAAACAGATTGAGGAATACATCTCGGGACAACTGTCGTCGCTCTTCAAATAATATAAGTCACTCCAGTCGAACTTCAGAAAGCAGCGATCTAAGTTTTTGATCTGTTGTTAACTACGCAATCCATATATCCGTTTCTGGTTGAATGTTTCATCTGTCTTTTGGACGAAAATCAAAGACAAGCAATCAAAGATCTACGTATTAAAGGTTTAGAATGGTGCGCTTTGCCCGTTCCTTCCGAGGCAGTTCAGCTGTTCTTTTCATGTTTCTGATCGTTGCCGAGAGTACATCAGAGTTTGAAGGAAGGCGGTGGTTTTCATGTTGAGTTCTACGCTGAAGGGTTTTGGGAAACTTATTCTTGGGCTAGAAAGGAGGTGCCGGCTTTACCAGTGGCATTTCTTTGAAAACGAATATATCAGTGTCAGGACAAGGTGCATTCCTTTCATGGAAGGATTTTATCGGAGAAATGTACTGGCATGTAAAGTTTTATCAAGAGAGAATCTGTAGAAAATATCTAGGGGTATATACAAACGGGAAATTCTGAATGTACGCATATATTTTCATAAGTTTGACTCAGATGATACGGTGTGGTTAAAAAAGAAATTTGATTGGGCATTGAAACATGGAAATATACATTTCAGAAACTAAACAAAGTATTAAGAGATAAGAAAATTAACTTCAAAACAAAGAAACCTGGGATTTTTGTCTATATTTCTTAGTTAAGCTATTGCAATTATTTACATTATTTACGTTATTCGAACTGTTGTCCTCAACTTTATAGCCATGATCACGACGTTTCGGCCATTGTACTCGCTGGCCTTCTTCAGGTGATTGAAATGTTGAACGGAATCCTTTATTTCTATATTTTATATTATTTCTTGTATGAAATAGACATCCCATATGTTTGTCTTTATTAAGTTATTTTTAGTGAGCGACATTTATTGAATTATACTCCCCGTATTTGAAAATATTAAACCGAATGTACTAAGTCTAAATCCCAGCTCACTCCTGCTGTGGTCTTGTTAGGACCATAAATAAAGACACAAAAAGAGGAATTGAGTTAAACAAATATATTAACAGTAACGGTAATACAAACATATACAAACGAGAGTGTTACAGCAGGAATGTTCGGTCCGACTGTCAGAGCTGACTGCTGGAAGGTTCACTCTCCAGAAGGCAGTAACTGATCCTCTTTATACCTGGGAGAGTCCATGCGTGCGTGGGCAAATTACAATAACTTAAAAAAAAAAAAAAAACATAATAAAAAGTTATTTACCGGCCTGAACACTGGATAAAACTTAATAAAGTTTATTTTTTTCTATCGAGTGCGCAGGGTGGTAGATGCAGTTCACTTTGTTTAAAATAATAAAAAAGAATCTGGGGCATAAGAATTCAGTTAAAATAGTGTTTGAAGTAATGAAGTTGGTGAGTTTATTGCTGTTTGCCTTAAAGCGAAGACTTGGGGCAATAGAAATATATTCAGAATCAGAACGTGACTGCTGGAAAGTCTAGGACACATAAAAAGGGAGGAGAGCTGGGAGAGATTGACACTCACAAGACATATCGAAAGAAAAAATGACAAGCGAAGCAGCCGGTCATCTATTGAGCGTGCTTGGGTGAATGGATGACAGAAAGGTGTTGGAAAAGATGACAAATGATAAACGTTACTAAGAGCTACAAATAATAAAAAGTTGTGGAGAGCCGTGATCATCCACGTCCTAAGGAGACATGGTACATAGACGATTAACACGGAGAATAGGAAGCTGGACTATATATCTATGATTGTTCATATGTGTGCTTGCAATTCCTGAGTCGGCAGATACGACCAACGGTTTATATAAATTCTCATAGTTATTTTTATTATCCTTTCATGTTTTCACGTTGACGATTTATTGGCGCGCATCAAATGTTAGTGTTGAATTTTATTCTACTTCCTTTGTAGACTCTCTAATAAGTATTCCGTGTCGATGTTATAAAATACAACAATGTTTCTTTATTTCTCTCTCTCTCTCTCTCTACGACATCCATCTTGTATAATTGTTGCCATCATAACTGTAATGGCGGCTCGGAAAACCAGTATAAATAAAAGAATGAGACAAGAAACGTTGTTTTGTTCTGCTCCTTGTCGTGATATTAAATTTGCTTTGTTTTCAGGATTCATTGTTTATTTACAAAAAAAAAAAAAAAAAAAAATGAAACAAAAAGGATTGTTGTGTAAAATAAAATATATTAAGACGAAAATAATAGGAATTGACTTGCTTTGTCTCTTGGTAATGGAGAAGCTGTCACTTGTTAGATTCAGGCATCAGAAACAGCAATACAGTTAGATGCATGCCGCAGGTAGGGACAATAGTTTTTAATATAATCTAAAAAGGGAAGAGAAAATATGCATAAAATGACGAAAATAATTGCAAGCTAATGGGGAGAGATAATTTTTAAAGTAATCAAAAGGACAAAGAGACAAATAATAACTAGGAAAAATGAAATCTAAAATGAAAATATATAAATAAATGGAACTATAGAAAATAAAGGAAAAACAGCTGGAAGAAGGAAAATGCAAGTCATTCAGAATTAAATAATAAAATGTTTGCAGACAGTCAGAAAAAATAAGACAAATAAAGCGAAAAAAATAAATAAATAAAGAATGAATGAATGAAAAAAAGAAAAGGAAAAATTAGGAAGGAAAGAAAGAAAAGTATAAGGAAAAGAAAGAAGGAAGAAAAGAAAGAAGAAAATAAATGAAGAAAGAAGGAAGTAAAACGGGAAAGAAAGAAAGAAAGAAAGAAAAAAAGAAAGAAAGAAAGAAAGAAAGAAAGAAGGAGAGAAAGAAGGGGTGTGGAGAAGGAATAGTGATGAATGGGTTGCATAAAAACGAAACAGGAAGAGTAAATGAAAGCAAAAAGAAAGAAATAGGGAAAGAGAAGAAAGAAGGAAATAAAGAAGGGTATAAAGAATGGAAAGAAAGAAGAAAAGAAAGCAAGAAAGAGAGAAAGAAAGAAAGAAAGAAAGAAAGAGGCGTGCAGAAGGAATAGCCATGAATTGGTTGCATTAAACTGTAAAAGATAGAATGAAAGCAACAAAAAGAAAGAAGGAAGGAAATAATGAAAGGTAGAAAGAAAGAAAGTAAGAAGGAAGTGAATAAACAAAAGGGGGAAGAAAAGAAAGAAGAATATAAATAACGAAAGAAAGAAAGAAGAAAAGCAAGCAAAAAAGAAAGAAACAAAGAAAGAAACAAAGAAAGAAATGAGAGCATGTAAACGTACACTTTTTAAAAAGTAACAAATCAGAATAAAAAGAAATGGGAACTGAATAACGAAAGAAAACAATCAGCAAAGAAAGAATGAATGAATGAAAGAAGGCATAACGAGAGAAACATAAAGAATGAAACACCAATAGAAAGTAGAAAGAATAAGAAAGAATAATTAAAAATAAAGAAAGTAAGGGTGACAGGAAGAAAAAGGAAGGTACAAATTAAGAGAGAGATACTGTAGGTAAAACGAAGAAAGGAAGGCAAGCAATAAAAGATGTTTAAAATAAAAGAGGCATCAAGAAGATAGGACGGCACACGGAAAGACATTTAAGGTAGGTAGGACGAAGAATGGATAAGCAACAGGATAAATATGTTTAAATTAGGAACGCAAAAAGAAAAAGAAAAATGAAAGGCAGACAAAAAGAAAAAAAATAAGATAGGGAAATTAGAAAGAAATAAGAAAGAAAGAAAGCAGGATTAAAATTAAGAAATTAAAGCTTACAGAATAAATAGAAGGCATAGATGAAAAAAGAAGGAAAGAAACGAAGATATTGGGCCGGTGTAAAAATAATGACGTAATAATGTTGTTTTTTGACGTATTTTTCACGTCAAAAAACGACATTATTACGTCATTATTTTTTGCACCAACCTAATAGAAAGAAAGACAATCAGAATAAAAAATAATGAAATTAACGATGAAAGTTCCTCATTGACTGAGTCATATGTTTGTTTTTAATGGCTTATAAACCCTTTAAATGTTATTTAAAGTTGGAACATATTTGATATGGTAATATGTTGCCACTAAGTATTGAATTAACATTATTTTTTAGGAAACAACAACGATTGTCTTTAAATTCAACCCATAAACGAAACGGGGAATGAATAAATGACTTTGCCAAGTTTATTTGCTCGTAAGTTACTCCGAGCCCAGGCTAACAGAACAAGAGGAAGCCATAAAGAAGGATAAAGAAGACATGAACTGAGGTTGAACGAAAGAAATGAGGACTGCAGGCAGAATGATGAATAAAAAAAGGGGGGGAAAAAAGGTAGAACGAAGAAAGGAAGACAAACAAAATAATAATAAAAAATAGAGTAAGGCAAGCAGCAAAAGATGAAGGCAAAAGCGAAAGTGAAAGAAGGAAACATAATGAAGATAACAAATTAAATTCGGCCTCGTGCCACATCAGACCGGGTGGGGCAGCTTCACTCTGAAACTTTACCTACGTTGTCATAGAAATTGCTGATACTTTTTTATCACACAACGTGTACGTATATATATATATATATATATATATATATATATATATATATATATAATTATTTATTTAAAAATATGATTCCAACACGCTACATAAGAGTTCTCATGTTTCAAAACAAGAGCCGAAAACTTCAATATAATTCTTTGAATTAAATTGAAATAATTATATTGAAGTTTTTTGCTCTTGTTTTAAAACATGAGAACTCTTATGTAGCGTGTTGGAATCATATTTTTAAATAAATAATTATATTTATGCTCTACTTTTGTATCGAGCACTATTCTTTAAAAGTAATAACAAAAATACTAAAGAACTTTGGATTATTTACCTAACGAGTTCTTTCCTATTTTCTATTTATTTTTCACACACATATATATATTAAAGACATTTTTATGTTTAACGTTCTTTTTATAGATACAAGTATTTAAGTAAATTCTCTGTTTATAATAAACAGTATTAAATAACATTTACCGGCCTGAATGTCCGAGAAATTTTAATAGAAAATATTCGCCCTTGGACAGGATACGAACCTGCATCCTATACGGAACCGTCATTTACGCTAACGTGTCTTGACCGCTCGGCCTACCGTTCGGTAGGCGAGGTCGAATTTACTGTTTATAAACTTCAGTCTTCCATGAATCTCGTACATTCATAACTGCTCATGGTGTATCAAGGCACGTCAGCGTAAATGACGGTTCCGTATAGGATGCAGGTTCGAATCCTGTCCAAGGACGAATATTTTCTATGAAAATTTCTTTGACATTCAACTAAGGCTAACAGGACAATGCTAACGATGGGAAAAAGAACAAAAAGACTCTAAATGAATTCTGTGACAGAAAAAAAATATTCTAAAATTCCCAGCATCCCTCTGTTGTGCGTATGTGTAGTCCTAAGAAAATAACAAATTTAGTCCGATGATGTATCCGTGAATGAAATTTCCCTGAAGGAAATATGCGTTCTCCGGCAGGAATCGAAACTGTATCGCATTACGAAAACCGTCATTTGACCTGATGGTTTTCCGTAGCTGAATGATACAGCAGGTCAGGATACTCTCTCTCTCTCACACACACATCCACACCCACACACGTGTGCATATGTTTGTGTCTCTGCGTGTGTGTGTGTATGTGTGTGTCTGTGTATGGTGATTGCCACATCTTACTCAGAAGAGATCTCTTTCTCGCACTTCGCATCATTTACATTGGCTAACGTCCTGTTTCGACGCCAATGCCAC
Source organism: Acanthosepion lycidas (assembly GCA_963932145.1). NCBI lineage: Eukaryota > Metazoa > Mollusca > Cephalopoda > Sepiida > Sepiidae > Acanthosepion > Acanthosepion lycidas. The sequence continues at coordinate 61,454,663 of OZ010595.1, forward strand.
CTAAGATGTCTCTTTAGACTAGCTTTCGATTTCTTAGGTATAATGCATATATGATAGATAAACGCTGTATCCTTGATTGGCTTGATTCAATATGCATAACTTACACCTCACCTGTGTAGCACCGCGCGCTTTTTTTTTCAATTCAGATGAACCTCTGAGAACAACACAGATTGTTGTCATGGCGACATTGCTTGCTTCTCATTCTTATATAAACCATCAGCAAAAACAGAATGAGCTCATATACACTATGTTTCCAAAATAGTATATTAGCCAGCAGATCATAGTCAGTGCCTCTTCGTAGATCACCCTTCATCTGAACATACTTGAAGCATTCAGTCTCAAAGAACATTGCATCCCTCCATTATAAAGTCCCCCACTCCCCCGTATGAGTTAGCATAATGTCTTCCCAATACTGCACATCCATGTGCAAAGCGTTCGAGTTATCCTACAAACGAAACGTTTTGCGGTATAATGTTGTGCCCCATTCTCATAAATGTTCCCCACTCAATCCCATCTTTTTGAGGGTTGATATTTTATCAATACTAGTGCTTTTGGTTAAAATTTTGAAATTATTTTAGCGGTAGTTATCTCTGTTATTAGGCTACAAAATGTTGTCAATGATACATATAAAGGGTGTTTCATTAAGACGGATTATATATAAGGGTGTTTCATTAAGACTGTCAAAGTCAGCTTAAATACATCACTGTTGTTGTTGAAAATTTATTTATTTCTCTATTGGATCATGTTATTTAAGCCATGACAATTATCTGGGAAAAATAATATCGCCCAAATGTCTGCCAAAACTGAAAGCAAAAGAAAAACATAATTAGAGGCTTAAACTTAATTCACATTTAAAATCAGTTCAATTTATAGGAACATCAGTTATTTAGTTAAAGCCATAAAGTTGTGTTCAAAATATTTAGGTTTCGTCACTAAATAACCCATAGATGTGTTGATATGCCAAACAACCAACATGAAACAACCAACATGAAACAACCAACTTTTCAGGAATAAATCCATATATATTAAGTTACTTAAAGAAATAAAAATGTATTTCAAAATATAACTTCAATAAAAGTACAGCATAAAACATACATATCACCACCTCTAGTAATTATGCCATAGAAACAGGTATAGGAAAAAAAGCTATTTATCATCTACGATGTTTTCAATTGTGAAAGTAAAATATCGTATATCATATTTTTATTACTTCAAAATTCCCAAGAAAATTGAATGTCAGCACAAAATGATCCATAAAGAGTTGATATGGCGTTAAAGAAACAAATGAATCAAGCCCCCATCCATTGAAAATAGAATACCGTACATAAATATTCGAGAGGCTTAGTTTCTCAAACTCTCGGGGTTGTAGCAATGGTTGAGTTCACTTTACATTTAAAATCAATCCAAGTTATTGGGACACACTTCATATATATATATATATATATATATATATATATTAAAGACATTTTTATGTTTAACATTCTTTTTATAGATACAAGTATTTAAGTAAATGCTCTGTTTATAATAAACAGAATTAAATAACATTTACCAATCTGAATGTCCGAGAAATTTTCAGAGAAAATATTCGTCCTTTGGCATTTTCTATGAAAATTTCTCGGACATTCAGGCCGGTAAATGTTATTTAATACTGTTTATTATAAACAGAGCATTTACTTAAATACTTGTATCTATAAAAAGAATGTTAAACATAAAAATGTCTTTAATAAATTGTCGGACTTTGTCCATTTCTTAATATATATATATATATATATATATATATATATATATATATATATATATATATATATATATATATATAAGCATTGAGGTATGTGCGAATGTGTAAGAGTTAGGTGTATTTGGGCATATATTTCAGTTATGCACTTTTGGTTGAAGAAGTAAATCTAGTCGGTCTTATACAAAGCTTAATTAAAAATTTTTTTCAGTCGGATCATTTATCTGATTCTAATTTGATTTGTTTTTTTAAACTGAAATAAAAATAGGCCGGTTTCAACAAAAAGTAAAAAAGAAAACAAAAAAAAAACACTACAATCTGCCGCGTGAAGACACGATACGTATAAAAAAAATCTGTCAGCCATACCAAAAAAAAACAACTCATACATTTTGACACAAAATTTGTCAACCCATAATCTGATTATTTGAGAAGATGGAAGCAGAATGTTCTGATTAGATGATGGAGAATAAATTTTTTAACATTTATGTCGAATATCCGAAAACTAATTTCGGCACACACACGCACACACACATTCATATATATTCCTGCACAAAAGATACAAATGTGCCACTGGGTGGCATGCCACTGCCGTATACCACTGGGAGCCCGCTATCGAACTGTCCGCGTGTTCGTTTCGGCAATGGTACAACTGGTGGAATGTTCGAGGCCTACCCGTGTTTGCCACCAAAGAACTGCTGGCAATCTTAGTACAGGCAGATAGTTAGAGGCCCATTGATGGCTGCCACCAAAGCCCTTTGACAATGCTACCACTGGCGGACCGTTAGAACCACACCGGTGGCTGCAACCAAAGGACTGCTGACAATGCAATGTAGCTATATATATGGAAATTTTTAAAGATTTGCAGGATGGACCCAAATATCTATCTATCTATCTATCTATCTATCTATCTATCTATCTATCTATCTATCTATATATATATATATATATATATATATATACTAGCAGCATGGCCCGGTGTTGCCCGTGCTTGATTCAAAAATCGTACGACTCATACAGCAATCGCTATCACTTGACTTAAAATATTTTTGCCATTCCTTGCCTTTAAAGGAGTGCCCTTGCCGTGCTGATGTTGCTACATGCCTTACTTCTTGCCTATCTCACAATGCTAATTTTTTCTAAGCTCTATGCTAAACATTAAATCTGTTACGAAAAAAGAACAAAACAAAATGAACACAAAACGATCAGCTTTAAAGAAAAGGACTCGTAGCTGGAAAAACCGAATAAAAAAAGAATGCTAACAATAAATTCTTTTCCCACCCAAACCAGTTCTGCGGAATCAGAATCAACGTTCAATTTAAGCAAGCGAATGAGCCAATTGAAGTAAAGTACCATGCAGATTTAAATTTTTCCCACTTGTGACGAATGCAGCTATCGAATTTTTGCATGCTAGCATGCTAGTTAACATTTGTGTCAGTCAGCTGTTGGCTCTCACGCTGGCCAGTAGAATGTTCCTGCCTATTCGTGGCAGCCAGCTATTGGCTCTCACTCTGGCCAGTAGAAAATGGCCGCAAACTACATGAAAACTGTCGTAGAAGCATGAAAAAATCGATTATTTGCACTATCGATATAAGTTGAAAAATGCAAAGGCGGTCTTGGCCTTCCCGATAACTTGGAGCATGTGCATGTAAATTTTCGTGCATTCGTTACACACACACACATCCTGCTTTTATAGACAAATATATATACATACACACACAAGTGTGTAAGTGTGTGGGTACAAGTGTAAAAATATATAGGGAAATGAATTTGAAATGCTAAAGTTAATCTGAAATGGAGAGACATTTGTCTACGCCAGTGACTGGCATCAGATGTGAAAAATACGAAACAGATCATAGCATAAGCACACGTCTCTCCATATCAGTTTAGCATTTTAAAAGCATAGAAATGTGAATCCGTTAAAATAAATTCATATTCTTAAAAACTCCAGTTGTATTTTCAACTTCTTTTTCTTATATATATATATATATATATGTGTGTGTGTGTGTGTTTGTGTGTATAGATACTAAATACATTTACCTGGGTTGAGAGTAATTTGTTTTCATATGTATTTTCATCTTCCAATCTCAAAAATATACTCTATATATCTTAGTCTGTTTATGGCAAACATTTGCCCGGTGCTAGTTAAAGAAATATGATCCCAAACGTCATAGAAACTCATCTTCCATCTCTTTTAACAACGTCTTCTTGATAATCTTTAGTGATCTTCCCTCTTACTCGGATTATCCTCCATTTACATTTCCTGTTTAATCGATTTCCCACTTCCTTGAGAGTTTTAATTTTTTTCTCTTCATCGAATATTTATGAACATTCAAAATTTCACATAATAAGGTTGACATACGTAAGATTGCTTTGAGGCTAATAAAATGAAATATGCGAGTGAAATTGCGAGAGAAAGTGGAGTGCAGCATTATGTTAAAGCAGGTGAATTATTTCCTAAATCTAACTCAGTGCAGGTAAAAATATCTTACTATTAACCATCCAGTGCGAATCAATGACATTATCCTGGTCCGCAAGAACACTTCAACAAGGTGCCCGCAAATCTGATAATTTACGCTCCAGTTATAAATGTAATTTAATACTCTTTTGATTTTTAAATTCAAAACAACTATTTACAGAGTGCTGTGGGAACAAGGCTTTAAATAAGAATACGACAGAAAAGTATATATATATATATATATATATATATATATATATATATATATATATATTAAGCCATTTTCCTGATTATGCGCTCTTTTTACAGATACAAATATTTAAGTAAATGCTCTGTTTATAATAAACAGCGTTAACGTCGTTTGCCGGCCTGAATGTCCAAGAAATTTTCATAGAAAATATGCGTCCTTCGACAGAGCATTTACTTAAATCTTTGTATCGATAAAAAGAATGTATAAACATAAAAAATGCCTTAAAATACTTGTCGGATTTTGTCTATTTCATAATGAGTGACCTCATATATATATATATATATATATATATATATATATATATATATATATATATATATATGACCGAATTAATCTGTAAATTATTTTTGAAAATAAGTTTATATGTTATTTTGTCCTACAGAAGACAGGCCTTTTCACTTCGACTTGGTATTGTAGATTATGGCTTATCCCTGTTAGAACTATATTCTTGAAATTTTTTTTTTACTTGGTAATGGAATTGTGGTATTTGTTTTTTTTATTCTAATGAATTCTAAAACTTCCTTCGTCACCAGAGTCTGATTTTAACTCACTCAAGCAAAGAACTCAGTTTATTTTCTCTTTTATTGATATGGACTCAAAAGAGAGTCACGTACACTTCCAGCCCACACATTAATCGTAAATTGATGATGATGCCTAGCCTCTATTGTACCAATGGAATTCCAACTCGCCCAAAAACTTTGGTTGTGTTGCTTGTTATTCCATCTTACAAATGTTGCCAAACCCGTAAAGAAAGTGTAGATACAAAAAGCGGATCGACCAAACAAATGATCGGCAGTTTGTGCAATATACCATTATCAAATGTTCTCTCGTGGTGAGTGATTAGAGAGCGAAAGACCTGCACACGTTGTATATGATACGAATACACGATCTGCTTTTGGATTATTCTCCATATTATGAGATGTACGACGTGCTAGGTCCACTTGCCGGATCAAAACTGTAGAATGTCTTATGTGTGGTCTCACGTACGAGCGAATCTAGGTCTCTTTCGATCCATAGTTTGTAGTGCCCTGTATCAAAAATGTGATTATAAGCTGCAACAAAAGTTGGATGATTCGGTTGCTTTCGGTCTGGAAACGCAATCCGATACAGCCGTGCAGCTTCGTGTCTATTACCATTCACGCGCCTGTATGTAAAATTTTATGACTTCACACGATATGAATAGTTTTTTCCTTGTTAAGCAGGACGCTTCTCAGTTAACTCACTACTGCACAATTTAAACCTAGCAATAGATGTACGAGAATGACAATGTAGCCTAGTCTAAATAGCAAGTCATCGCTATTTACTGTAAACTTTTTTAAACTCAACTGAAAAAACATAGAGTTGTGGGGAGATGTGTTTATATGCATTTTTGTCCTTGTTTTGGTGTGAGGAATCAGTCCTTAATGTTTGTAAAATTATTTTTGAAACAGCTGAAATATATATATATATATATATATATATATATGTGTGTGTGTGTGTGTGTGTGTGTTTATTTAAAAATGGCAGATAAAGTACCGCGATTAAGCTTTTTATTTAATTTTTCTTGTGATCGAAAATGTGCTTTTTTTCTGGACACAGTGTGTGTAGAAACTATCCAAAAGTTCTGTAATTCCGAGTGGTTTCGGCTATACTTCTAGCCCATACAAAAAATGATTTTGTTTTGTTTTTTTCTTTTTAATTGTGTGTGTGGGTTGTGTATACGTTTCTAGAGTTATAGGAATTGCAGAACCATTGGATAATTTCTACACACTCTGTGTCCAGAAAAGAAAACATTTGTTCAAAAAACAGAAATATGAAAGAAAAAAGCTGAATCGCATTACCTTGTATGTCGTCTTTAAGAAAACATGTATAAATGAAGGATGGCGTAAATACAATATATATATATATATATATATATATATATATATATATATATATATATATATATATATATATATAGAGAGAGAGAGAGAGAGAGAGAGAGAGAGAGAGCGTGAGTGAGAGAGATTATACATATATATATATAATTACATGATTGCTGCATAATTTTGATACATTTTACACTAGTATTTATTGTACAACATTTTATTATTAGTCCATAATTATAACTGTAATTATTAGGTTGGTGCAAAAATAATGACGTAATAATGTCGTTTTTTGACGTATTTTTTAACGTCAAAAAACACCATTATTACGTCATTATTTTTGCACCAACCTAATAAATGTGAATATCTATGCGTTTTAGAAGTGAGATGCTTTTATTTGTTTTTCCTTTTTCCGGGTAACTCTATCTCTCCCGACATGATCTAGATGTCAGTATGGTAGAGAAGAAATTGTTATTTACCAACCTTTGATAGTCTGGAAAGCTATGTGGCTATTAGAACTGTTCGCGTTTTCTGTAAGTTCAATCATTTGCAAAAGGCTTTCAGAGCATAAAACGAATCAATGAAATGTTTCATAGATATGATGATTGTTTTTTCCGCAATTTAAATATTCTATATAGATCTTAAAATAACCTTTCTTGCTAGGTGCGTTTTCTGCTCAGTATAATTGTGTTAATGTGTGCAATAATGAAAGATAAATCATTAAATTTGAGTTGTGTCATTGTTATGTTAAGAGTCTCGGGATTGTTTTTACAGGAATTTTTTTATTTTCTAATATGTCGTCTGATGATAGATTGTGGAACCAACAGTCAAGATATTGCTTCTCCGATCACTACAATCTTAACCTGTTCATGTTTAGGGTGAACAGTTACCTTTCCCACTTATCCCTATAAACTCTGCTTTATATTCTTTAAGCCTGTATATCGAGTCGGTCTTGGCACTTGGACTTGGTAAAAATCACCATTAAAAAATAAAAATGCATTAAGTAGCTCTTTATGAGAACATTCTAATATGTGTTAATATATATATATATATATATATATATATATATATATATATATATATATATATATATATATATATATATATATATAGGTAAGAGGAAAACGAATAGACCACAATTACAACGTTCGTAACATTTATTTTAAAAGAGGGCTAAATACAAAGTAGACCAATATTACTTCTTTTAGGATATTACATCGAAAACATGTCGAAATCGCTAAATAATTGCTGTCGTGTTTCGATGCTCACAAATGCATTTCATCAGTTGATTTTAAATTACTTGCGAGTGAACGATTATTTATTATTTATTTTTACAAAAGAAGATAAAAGGAGGTAATTATGAGGCTTGTGGGCATTACTCAGATGAACCAATCGAATATGACTGTTTTCAGTTAATATTCTTGGACCCCTCCGAGTTTGATGCTTCGGCAACTGCGGGAAGATGACGCTATTTAACCGATATTTGGAGGTTTGAAATACAGATCGATTGCCAACCAAGGCTATAAAAACTAGTCGCCCTATATATATATATATATATATATATATATATATATATATATATATATATATATAGATATAGATATAGATATAGATATATAATAAATTAATTGATTTAAAATATGTTTTTTCGCTACACAGTCCTAACCACGTTTCATATGAGGATGCTAAAAGCTCCGAATTTAACTTTGGAATTAAATTAAAGCGATTAGTTCCATTTCATCCTCAAGCGAATTTTGAAGTAACTTTTAAAATTACACCAAAAATCATAATTCACGTTTCCAAGTATACAGAGAAATCCAATTCAACGAGACAATGGGTGTTTGCGTGTTCAGTATCTGTATTTTGATGTATCAGTTATTAGTTACACTTTTGGTAGGGGTAGGGATGTAATTTTCAATGAAATCTGACATCCGTAAAATGCATGCCGTCTGGATTTTAAATTTTTTTTATTGTTAACGGCAAAAATTCTTACGGTATTTTTTTTTTCTATTTGTATATTTAAAGATTTTTGGGGGCTGTTTAGGTTAGAATACGTTTTATTTAACTACGATTTGAAAAATATTTTAATTTTTAATTTTTAATATATGTTAGTGTTCTTTCCTTTTATATATATATATATATATATATATATATATATATATATATATATATATGCATACATTTAATTTTATATATCTATATACGAGTGTAATATATTAGTTGATCCGAACAATGTGTTTGCGTGTGTGTGTTTATGTGTGTGTGTATGCGTCTGTATATTATCCTGTTTTCCCTTGTCAATTTATTTGATTGTATTTTAACGTACAGCAGAATGTCTTATTTCCTTGATCAAAATTTCTTTGCCCATCTATTCGTTTCATACTTTTTCTTCAGTTGTATTTTGTTCTGTAAGATTTTGATCTCGTCGTCTGCGGAGATAAAAGGAAATTTATCAAAAAAAATATCGTATGAACGACATGCGGAGGTCATTGGGCATAACGTAGAAGTCAATCAGTTAAAAAATTGACTTAGAAAAATACAGATAAAAAAAAAAAAAAAAAGAAAGAAAAAAAAAAACGGATTGCAATTTTCGTATCCGGAGTTTTAAAAGACATTCAAAGAAGAAAAAAAAATCCGGATTACAGGTCAGATAAAAGAGAAACACGTGCGTGCCAGCTTTTGATAAAGAGTTTTTAGAAAAGAAAATTCTGGAAAGATATATATATATATATATATAGTTTTATATTTATATTGCCCAACCTAATTCCAACAATATTTACTCAGCAGAACACGAGACTTTTCACGAAATTTATTATCAGTATAAATTAATAAATAATTAAATTAATAAGCTTGATCTTCATAAGTTTACTTAAACAGTTGTTGTGTTATTAAATATCAGATATGAATCTCACGGGAGGTATATTACAAGGAATCGTCAGATAGATGGGCATTAGTCGGATTTGAACTTGAATCAAAATGATCGTATTACATTCACTTTGAATTAGTAGAAAAATGTAATATATCCAATTACCACTCGAGTCGAAGATGTAGACAGAGAGGCGGTTGGTACTAAAATCACTAATATACTCATCGGTCCGGTTGGTAACTGTGTCGAAAATATAGACAGTGATCAGGTTTGCGTTAGAATAAAGCATGGAGGTATTGATCGTTTGTACTAATCTAAAATGTAGACTTAGATTTGATTTACCCTAGTTTTAAAAAGGTAGGATTTGGTCAGGATTATACTCGAGCCTAAAAGATGTGTCCTTTTTACCCTAGGAGGCAGATATAGGTCCGGTTTAATCTTGTCAAAAAAGATAATATATAAGTGTACTTTACAATAGGATACAAAAGGTATACAGATCAGTTTTGCTCACGAGTAAAAAAAAGTTACACATATGTTCGTTTTACAGTAGACTACAAAAATGTAGACGTAAATCCGGTTTATACTAAACTCAAAATGCAGGTTAATGATCAGGTTTAAAGTAAAATAAAATGGCAGACATAGGTATGGTTTACATTAGGTACTACCACTAATTTCCAATACGTAATTTTTAAATTAATTTTAAAAATTGAAATATTCATGAAGCTTTCGTTTTTAGTTTTAATTGAAAGTAAAATGATTAAATTTACTATTTCCAATAATCAAAATACTCTTATGATTTTCATGTAGAAAATAAATTGATTTGTATCTCGAATTTTTGGTCATTAAAATCGGCCTTTTTTGATGCCCTTTCATATATTTGATAACAAAAGTTAATTTTCGTGTTTAAAAATCTTTTAAAAATTAATGCACTTTTCTGAAACTTTGAGAAAATCTTTTCAAAAATAAAAATATACTTTTCTGAAACAGTTTATTAGCTGATTTAGCGTATAATTAATCTGATTTGAAAAAAATATTATATACTATGTTTAAAATAACAGAGAACTGGATTTTAAATCAAACAGTAATGGTGATTACACGCTTGACACAAATAGATCACTTAACAAAGGCTGATAAATATGTTTTTCGCCGGAGATTTTATCTGTTGAAAGATAATTTACGAAAATGATGGCTAAGCACTTTTTTTATAAAATATCTAAGTACTCAGTAATTTTTGGAATCTAATTTTAGGAATGTTGAATTGACATTTAATAAAGTCATCGCTCATATTTTCTGATAATGTCGCGTTTGGTCGACCATATATTCAAACAGCGTCACGTTACGCAATATTTCACATATATAAAAAAAAAAATTATTTTAAAAATCTTGATCAAAATTAATGCATAAATTAATACAGAATGTTAAATGATTTTTATAATATAAATTAGTTTTCTTTAAGACAATAATGTCCTTAATGAACCTTATTTATAAAAGCAGTTAAAAGAATTTATATTTAAATAAGTAAACATTTTAACAAATGACGGAAGATTTGACACAGGAAATAAATGGTGGTTTGGAATAGTAAATACAGCCTACCAAATTCAAAATGAAGTATTAAGACGGAAAAATATAATTACAGTGTAACCCGGATATAAGAGAGTTCTCGGAACCGGGGAAGAAGTCTTTTATATCCGGGTTTCACTTATATCCGGGTTTTGTCTAATTTATATACATTAACACAGGCTCTAATTTGGGACCAGATAAAATCTCTCTTATATCCGGGTTTCTCTTATATCAGGGTCTCTTATATCCGGATTACACTGTAGAAACAAAGAAAAGTTTGCTGAACGGCTATGATGTGTCAGTCTACTCATGTAACTGTAAATGTAGAACAATTTTCACACGGATCAGTTGACTGATTGCTTTGTTTTCTAAGGTGTATCAACGTTTTTCAGGATACTTAAAGACAAACAATATATATATATATATATATATATATATATATATATATATATATATATATATATATATATATATATATATATATTAAATAAAAACAGAACACTTTAAGGTTCCATGTAATAAATTATTTCACCACATCCCTTTCAAAAGGACTGCGGATCATCAGACATTACTTCCAATTTACATTGAGCTCTCTGGATTATATCCTCCTTAGGTTTACCCATACGCATTATCTAGTTTTTCATAAACTATATATATATATATATATATATATATATATATATATATATATATATGTATATACGTGTGTGTGTTAGTTTGTAAGAATTATTTTTATATAGATAATACTGATTCGTTAATAGAGGAGTTACTAATTAACCCATATCTGTGATGGGAGAATAGGTGGTTATATATCTTCCCGAAAGTAAGTGAATGTAGGAAAAGCCAACTGTAATTGGAACACAGGTATTCATAAAACAATTTACGAGCCATCACCCATCCAAACACATCCAAGCCTACAGCATCTGTTATTCCCAAGCGGTCAACCATCTAGGTACTGAAAAGGATCGTCGTTGCTTAACATCTGGAATTATGCGGGATCAGTTATGACTAGTCATAAATCTAAATGTATAGCGTGTATAGCGTATGGCAATCAACTGATTGCACTCGTTAAAAGGATTAGATAGAAGGACAGACAGGATCGCATACCCTTCATTTGCATGCATTCTATCGCAGAAAGAAACGGAAGCCTACTGCAGGAAAATCTTGCTCCTTGTCAGTCATTGACCGAAAGAGACATGGTCGCCCAAGCGTGTATTGCATATGACGATTAACTGATTGCTCTCGTTAAAAATGATTGAATAGAGGGACAGATTGGGTCCTATACCCTTGCTTGGCAAGTAGTCTATCTCAGAAAGAAAAGGCAACCTACTGTGGTAAAATCTTGCTCCTTGTCAGTCTTGGACCGAAAGTGATATGGTCGCCGAAACGTGTATGGCGTATGACGATTAACTGACTGATTTAGTTGAAAGGATTGAATAGAAGGACAGACTACGTCCTATACTTTTTGTTTGACAACCATTCTATCGCGGAGTGAAAAAGGCATCTTACTGTGGTAAAATCTTGCGCCTTAGCAGTCCGGAATCGACAGAGACATGATCACTCAACAGTGAATAACGTATGACAATTAATTGACTGATCTAGTTAAAAAGGATTGAATAGAAGGACAGAATGGGTACTATAGATTCGTTGGCAAACAGTCTATCGCAGAAAGAAACGGCAACCTTCAGCTGGAATATCTTCTGCCTACTCAATCATGAATCGAAAAAGTCAAGGCTCAAGGGCGTATCGCGCATGGCACATAACTGATTGAGAGAAAGTTTAAATCTGTTCGATTCACTTAACTTATTACCGGATTTAAATCCAGCTGAGCCTTTGTGGTAGATATTTAAATGGACAATATAAACACTGAACGCCAGGAAAAAAAAGTGTAAACCTTTGTGCAAATCTCCTGTTACCAATAGCATCGAGATTGCAAGCAATGATAAAAACTGAAAGGCGATCCATCAGACATTTATGTTAGAAACCTTTTCGCAGGAGTGGGTGTTTAAACAGCTCTATTTATATAAGATATTATTGCAAACATTCAATAGTACACAGTGTGATAATAAAAAATCTAACTTATTATAAAACCCAGGTTGTGTGTGTGTGTCTGTACGATCATATATTGGATCGGATTTCCTAGATTTTTCAACCGATTTCAACAAAAATTCTCAGGACTACGTAAAATTACCTTGCGGTGGTTCTGACAGCGCCAGAAATTGGAAAAACACAATTTTTTTTTTGCTCGAAATCAATTTGAAAACACTATTAAGAGGCATCACGAGAATTAAAGGGGGACATCTCATATCGAGTTATACTTATTATAAAACCCAGGTTGTGTGTGTGTGTGTGTGTGTGTGTGTGTGTGTGTGTGTGTGCGTGTGTGTGTGTGTGTTAGTTTATATATGGGATCGGATTTCCTACATTTTTCAACCGATTTCAACAAAATTTCACCTTTTTTTTTGGCAGGTAATGTTTATTATTGTCTTGCACACTTTTTCTTTATTTTTAGATTCACAATGATTTAAAAATTCCATTTACAAGACAATTGTTTATAATAAAATTCTATTCAATCGGTACACTCATAACAATTGAAAACAATGTTTTTGTTTGAGTTTGGGTTTTACCAATTCGTAAAAAAACAAAAACAAAACAAGAAAAAAAAAAAAAAAAAAAAAAACTAATTAAGACATGCATGACCGTCAACCTTAATCAATAATCTTTGTCAAATTTATTTTTCAGTCTTTATGATGGTCGATACTTGATCTATCTCTTACTGTTACATCCCCGGGCAACGCCGGGCGCTACTGCTAGTATTTAATATATGTTTTGACTGAATTATTTTGATCTTGAAATAATTATAGAAAAGCTTGCTATGTTTCTTATAGAAGTGAATTAACATCCTATGTATAATTTTTAGGTGGGTAATAATTTATGGGCGATACTGTGAATTAAATGATGATGTTGAAATTAATATCAAAATCTGGAGCATTATAAATATATTATTAGCATTATTTTTATCAATATTCTTAATGAGGGCATATATTACCTGACAAAACAAATGGCTTATATTCAAACAGCGGATTTCTTACAATCATTGAAGTTAAGCAAAATCCTGCTTTGATGGTTCACCGCTTGAGAACTCCACGTACTCTAAGAATAGATGAATCTATAGATCAATTAATAACGGCTCAGAATAGAAGATTGGAGAGCTGTGTTCAAATTCGAGTCGAGTTCGTTATATTAACTTACGTGAAAACACCATTAGGAAAGGTATTAATTCATTTTTCTCCCCGCATCTATAGGTTAATTAGTCGAAATTGCATGAGTAAATTTTTATTATCTCCAAAACATTCTTACAATCTGATATTTTCTGGATTTAAATAACCTTCAAATGTTGTTAAGCCTTAAAAAAAAATCAGTTAAATTTGATGTGACAAATTCAAGCAGTAATTTTTAAGGCAGCACCTCATCTGTATTAGTTAGATTGGGACATCTGCTGAGTTAGGGTGAACAGAAGCTATGCTGCTCATTGTAAAGAGCCGTACATCTTTGGACCTTGAATGGGGCATGTTAATGCACGTTAAATGGACGGGACATTGCATTTCTAAAATTCAGTATGCATTTAATATCCTTCAATCTATAGAGTCAAGGAGATTAATTCTTTCCATCAGATATAGAGTCTGACCACGGCTCCATAATTATTATGACCAGAAATGTTTGGATCTAACTTTCTGCGTTAAAAGATAATGTGTGTTTGCTAAAATCACATCAACGTTCGATCTAGAACTTACCAGAAACATTTTCATTGAATAACTAATATGTTCGCGAAATGAAAGTTTATGGAATGGTGTGTATCGGAAATACCTTATGGAGGAATTATCACCCCTATGGACTGGGCAGCTGCTGACTACGGCCCCATAATAATTATAAGCTTAAGTGTTTGGTTATAAATCTGTTCGATAAAATTTTAAGTACATTATCTCAAATCACATCAACATTCTATCTCGAAAGAAACTTGAATCCTTTTCTTTTTATTATCCTTTATTCCCAGTATAGTTTTCGAGTTTTCTTCACTCTCGGTAACCCCCGTTGAGTCGTAGTGGCTTTATCCACTTGGTTTGGATAAAATGATTATATATATATATATATATATATATATATATATATATATATATATATATATATATATATATATATATATATATATATATATATATATATATATATATATATATATATATATATATATTGGAGTGCAAGCTATCTTCTTGCAAATATGGGTTTCCTTGATAAATAAATGTGTCTGGCTTATTATTCAAGGGATTCTTTGAGAAATTGAAAATTGGAAATTTTCTTCTACAGTTTAAGCTTCAATATATATGAAAGTATATTTGTCCTCTTTCTAGGATTTTCATCTTTTGACCTTCTTTATCATGGCGCATCTAAAGTACTGATAACCAGAAGTAAAAACTAACGATAATTTTACTTCAGTGTATGAATACGTGTTACAAAATAAAATCATTACTGTTACTTTGATAAAGTTCATCAGAGGACAAAACGTATTGGCTAAGAAGATTCGTTGCTTGTGCATTTATTCACATATATATATATATATATATATATATATATATATATATATATATATATATATATATGATTACGGGGTGCGATGGATAAAATGTCGTCTAAATTACGGAAAAATCTAAATAATACTGACATCTCATTTTAACAGATATATTTACCAAAATTACAAAAAATGGTTTGATATAATCAAGAATATCGCAATTGGCTTCAAACGTGGCCTCTAGATGTCTTCGGAATTTTCTACTCCTCTTCGAGACGGTTTCCTTGCTTAAGTTAGTGAGAGCTGCTATAATGCTTGCCTTGATTTTTTAGTCCAACACTCAACTGCACTCCACACATAAAAATCAATGTGGGGCGGGTTTACAGAGTTAGATGGCCAGATGTAACGGGTGATGTGGTCGAAGAAATTCTTTGACAGACGTGATTGTGTTCTGCTTGATTTAGGATCTTCCTGCAGCAACATTCTTGCCTCAGGGTAGCACAATCGCTTCAACGCACTTGATGTAGACCTTCCCGTCGAGTCTGAGGCCATGCGGGAAGATGAAAGGAGCCATAACGTCGCCATCAGTAGTGATCACAGAAATCACCTTTGTAATCATCATTAGACTCATCTAACTTTTTCCGAATCCTCTGCATTGTCCTCAGATAGACATCCAAACACGATGCGATGTTAATATGTTACTAAGCAGTACAGCAAGCCGATTCCAAATTTCTGGCGGAGGAAATTGCGTCATGCTAGTCTTTTTCTAACAGATGGTGCCCAACTGAATCTACTATACAGTGCAGTAGATAAAAGTAGCAACAAACAAAGCACGTATGCGAAATTAAAAATATAAAATGGCGACAATGACACCCGCCCCCTTTATATATGTGTGTGTGTGTGAGAGAGAGAGAGAGAGAGAGAGAGAGAGAGTGAGAGAGAGAAGCGGAGAGAGAGAGAGAGTGTGTGTGTGTGTGTGAAATGACAATATTTATTTTTATATACGAAGAACAATATTTCATGTTTCATTCATATCGACCGATATGGTGCTTCTGTTAACCTTTTTAATTAATTTTTACTTTTGTTCGCACAAGAGCTTTCTTTTTGGATACAGAGTGTGTAGAAACTGTCTAAATGATGATCAAACCGAACTCATAAATAATTACATCGGTTACACAACTACATGCCAATCCATACACTTTACGTTACACTTATCTGACAAGATTCTCCATTAGAACACATTTAAACACACACATAAACCTACTAGACTTCATTCGAAACATACTAGAAGAAAACACAAACATAACAATCCCCCATCTATTTGTAAAAAAAAGTTAAAAAATAATGGCAGGTGCAATAATAAAAAAAGAAAAAAAAACAACTCTTAATAAGATTAACTACGAACTAGGCCACAATGTGCTAACCGTGTTCGGAAAATAAAACACCTCTATAACACACTAGGAGCGTAGCCATTACGCACACACTGAATTAAACTGAAACAAATCATATAATCCTTCATAATGGCTAAAAGTATAGCCGAAAGCGCTCGGAACTATATAATTTTACATAAAATGTTTACCGTAGTACCTGGTCTGTCGCTTTTAATGAAACATGCATAAATGAAGGATTGCTGCCTACATATATATATATATATATATATATATATATATATATATATATATATATGAGTGTGTGTGTATATATGTGTGCGGACGTGCGTAAAAATCTGTAATATTGTTGTATACATACGGATAAATATATACTCTTTAGCAATGTTGGACACGAAATGTTCAACAATTAATCACAAGGATGGAACAACGGAAAGAATTAGCTTTAATTTTGGGAGTGGCTAGGTTGTGTGAAATGTGCAAAATCCATCAGTACCGTGGCTTCTACGTCTTGTATTCTAACAATTATTTACGAATAAAGAAAATACTGTCAACAAAAGTATATTCATAATAGATTTTTCTACACCATACAAATAAATTAAAAAGGTCAAGCGCCTTACATATACCAAACACCTGTCAAAATAACACCGAAATAAGTCACAACTTTACTGGGTTATAACAAACTGCCAACCAAAAGATATTTACTTAAAAGTAACACTAACTATAATCACCATACAATATAAAGTATAAATTTCTATGATGATTTTTTACCACGTTATGGAGAAGTACGGGAGAAACTAAATAATATAGCCTAAAACTAATATCATTCTTTATATATATATATATATATATATATATATATATATATATATATATATATATATATAATGAAATATAGTTTTAAGATGTACTATATTTACCGGGTATAGTGCTCAATATCAGAGATAGAGCGTATGTAAATATAAATATAAAAGTGAACAATGAAATCAACACTAAGAGACGACAGGCTGTTTCATGCTCGACGCAGTCGTCAGACAGCCTGTCAATTCTGAGTGTTGACTTCAATATTCACTTATATATATATATATATATATATATATATATATATATATATATATATATATATATATATCAGCAAGCCGTATTAAAAATCTGCCTTAGAATACTTACTTTTCTTTGCCACAGTCCCTTTGGGAAAAAAGCACGAATTTCTTTATTTTCCACTCCAATCTATAGATAAAATAGCAGAGTAGATTGGGTGCTCTAGCCTTTGCAGGGAACTAGAAAAATAACAAGACAACTCGGAATTCTTAACCTTAGAAATGAAAGGATGTAACCGCTTTTGAATATTTTAATTAAGAATGTATAAAATTTCAGAGGTAATTTAAAATATAATAACGGGAACATTGTAATGTTGCCTTACATTCATGCAATATAAAATAAATAGCATATACGGGATTCCAGTCAACTTGGATCATATGCCCTCAAATTAAGCGAAATGACTATAATTAGTTCTATCGACAATAGATTTGTACTAGTCTAATCTAAAATTATATATATTTGTTGGGCAAGGATAGAGAAGGCGTTTATCTTCCTTTGGTGGAAATAAGTCCTGTTGGTCACATGGTTGTCATTTCGTAACGTCTCTCCACAAAATTAACTATGTAGCAGTCATTTTTAGTTCGTTAAGTTAGTGTTCTTTTTCCCAGGATGAGACTAAATCAGCCTCCCCAGGAACCTACATGCACATCGTGTCGTTTTCATTTGGGACATAGATGAATCCGGCCCGTTTGAACCCAGAGTCCTGAAAATGGATTCTCCAGGTTAGGCTTATCTCCTTATTATATGTAAGACCTTTCTTACGTTTCTCTTTACACGTTGCTTTGCTGTGTAAATATATGTGATATATTATTCTCTGAGTGAGACACTTGTATATAATTTTGTGTATGTCTTAATATTTTGAAAGTCTCACTTAGAACAAAGCTTGTTTAGAATACTTTTTCCTTTCAGTCATTCCGTTCCGTCCGTGAAATTTCGGTATTATCTTGGATATAATGTTGCTCATAACGGAGAGACGTCAACATAGAAGAATAAATTATTCTTCAAAACGCTCCGGTTGCAGCTTGTTATTTTGCTCCATTTCTTCTCGCTACTCTTTGATAAAACATCTGTTATAAAACGCGTAAGAAAAGACTGAATTGGCAAACCCTACAATACTATTCAGAACTTGGGTTGAGGGCTGGTATTTAACTACGTGATTATTTTTTTTTTCTAAGTTTCAATATAAGATCGAAATAACGAAGGAAAACAGCACAATAGGGACAGTAAAAGGGTTAAAATATGTCTCCACCTCAGCATATTGCGTGAGGCAAATATTTAACGTTACGAAGCACGCCGACCTGTTGAGATTCGTTCTTTCTACATCTCACTTCATCTAAGAAAATATCCCTATTTTGCTCCCTACTTGAAATACAGTGAGTAATAAAAAACAGAGGAAATGAACCGACTTTCAATTAACTGCAGCGTTGGTGCCTGTGGAATTGCTGATTGGCCAGAAGAAGGCAGAAAGGACACGCAACGCCGTGGTACTTGGTTGTGTATCGTAATACGTGGAGGATGTAGCCGTGAAAGCTACGTAATTAATCTACAAAGAAGACATTTCCATCAACTAAGATTCAACGCTAACACAAACGAATCAGACTATAGCTGCATCAAATCAGTTATAAGACTTGTGTTAACGTAATGAGTTGCATAACAAAATGTATCAAAAGAATCCAAGCCGGAAATAGTACAAGAAAATGATCTTTCTTTAAATACACTGGAAAAACAAATACCCAGAATGTAACCAGGAATAGCAATATAAATACAAAAGGATATATAAATATCTTTTATAGATTATGGGAAGGCATTTTAAATGGTATCCAAACCGAATACAAAGATGATAAATTAATGCAAGTAAATACTGTAGTGAGTATTGACAAAAAAACGATCTGTAAGGTTAAGTATTTGTTGAGGACGCTCCAATGTTAAACCAGAGATCAGTAGTGTAAAATAACAAGCTCTCCAAATATTCTAGATTACAGTATTATGCAATGAACAATGCCCACACTTGAAGGGATAAAATGCAAATAGCTGAAGAAAAATATAGAAAAAAAAGAAAAGAAAGACAGGATACAAATTTGAAACTTACCCCGACCGTTACCCAAATATGGAAGAACAGACCCAGTACTGTTGGTCTGCTTCTGGCTTTGTTGACCTGAAACAGAAATAGATCTCCAATCAAAGATACCAAATACATTCCAATTTGGAAGCCGTCCATCACTTCCTTATCTATTGCCTGTATTTTCATGTTTATTTCTCTTTTCTTTATTGTTGTCTTCCCCTGTTTAATGATTCATATCTGCTGATTAACTGTTGCTAGTCATACGCAAGTAATTTCGGCGAGATTCAGCGAGAATCTCTTCATTTTATTGTTGAGAGCCTTATTGTTGCTACTCTCGCTTTCGCGTGATAGCGTCTCCGTTCAGGCGAACTTGATGATATAACAGCGTTAAATAGGATGGTCTGGCGAGAACTCTACTGCCAGTGGTCAGCTAGTTGAAGGATTTATTAATAGCGTTACATCTGCCATACGATAACTATTATTATTATTAATTGATTGACTGATTGATTTATTGAGTGAGAGAGAGAGAGAGGGTGAGGGAGGCAGCCGTATATCACGAAAAAAAAACGCTCAATCAGAAATATAAGTAGTCCAATACATTGATCATGCCACAAAGTCTGATTAGAGAAACCAACCGCTACGCATCACAGACAAACGAATAAGGAATTTATTGAAATCTGTAATTTGTTGAGCTTGACGTATCTTCTAACACACACACACACACCACACACACACATATATATATATATATATATATATATATATATATATATATATATATATATATATATATATATATATACGAAATGTCATGAACATAAGTGGATGAAGTGTCTTAAAATAATTGTAGGACTTTGTCCATTTCATAATTTGTGACGCCATTTGTTTACTTTTGATACGCCATTAGCAGATATGAATGAACGTGAGAGATTCATAGAAGATAGAAGTTTAAAAGCAGTAAATTCGACCGTGCTAACCGAAAGATCATCTGTAGCCGAATCGGTTAAAAGGCACCTCAAGCTATAAGACTGTTCTGTATAGGATACAGGTTCGAATCCTGTCGGAGGACGAATATTTTCTTTGAAAATTTCTTGGACATTCAGGGCGGTAAATGTTGTATTAATACTGTTTATTATAAAGAGAGCGTTTACTTAAATATTTGTATCTATAAAAATAATGCATAAATATGAAATGTCTTAAAATAATTGTCGAACTTTGTCCATTTCATAATTTGAGATATATATATATATATATATATGAAGCTGCATTATATGGTGGCAAATGTTTATAAAAACACTGCAGAATTTTGCAGCTTGACTCCATTTAGAAATACCTTTAGGCAAGTCCAGCGCTAAGGTTTCCTCCACCACCGACACTTTGATAGGAGGCCCACTTCTCTGCACTACGTGTCGACTTCAAAGTTTTCCAACCTGGGTAGGGACTACAAACACTCGAAGAAAAATGAGATGCTCACGCTTTTTTAAAATTGCCAAATATAGGAGAAATTTCCAATTTAAATGAAAAATTTTCCATTTCCAGAAAGATTAATCACCGATGTATCTCCAATGAAAAAAATGTCGTATTAAAGATTCCAACACAACACAAATTTTGCAATTTGTTTTAGAAACATTATTTCAGTTTTGGGGAACAAATTTTCATTGATTGGAATGATTAATGATTTATTTTTTTTTATCTCGGTTTTATCTATCTAGAAAAGCAAAATATAGAAACTAGAAATTGTATTTTAATTATTAGCCATGGAATTCTAATTAGTATGATTTTACCGAGATATATTCCCCTATTAATTGATTTTAAAGCAGTTCTCCATTGCCTAAATCGGGTATTGAACTCAAACTCTTTGGGTCCTGTCACTGGATCTAACTACCCGCTTAAGCCAGTGGAGAACTTTCAGAGGGAAATTAACAGGAGATAACTCATAACTGACATCCATTAAACATCGCACGTGGAACTAGAACAGTCTTCCCCAGTGTGCAAAATAAAGGGTTCAGTTTCGACATTCTAACCACCCGAAGAAGGCCGGAGCTTACAACGGCCGAAACGTTGTAATAAATATGGCGAAAAACATGAAGACAATAGTCCAAATAATGTAAATAATGTACATTTCAGACATATAGACAGATATTGTTAAACAAACTGCAAAAACTAAAATTTCTAGGGAATGATTTAAACGAGGAAGGAAAAAGCACAATGAAATTAGAGGTGCATTGAAATAATGCAATATGTCTTCGAGAAGCTAAACAAAATATTATGTAAAAGAATTTTTTTTTTATTAAGAACAAAGAAAAGAGCCCTGAACTCTCATGTAACATCGTTCATTTTATATTGCATTTAAGGCTGGATAATCTAATCGCAGATGGAGAAGACACCTAAGGCAACAGATATATGCTTCTACAAAATGATTCTGTGAATACCATAAACTGAACATGTGAGAAACGTCAAAGCTTTAAGCGAAATGTAAAAAAAACGGTGCTTATACGTAAAATCAGAAAGAGACATTTAAAATTTCTAGGGCACATAACGTGGGAAACGGGCTAGGAAATTTTAACACTCACAGGACATTGAAATCAAGAGAGTTACTGGAAATATGAGTATAGCGTACCTAACGAACTTGTATATACTTTTGGCACAACAGCGTTTGGGAGATATAGAAAGAAGACAATCTCTACTGGGGCCTACAAAGTAAGTAAACCGTGGGAGCCATGGTCGCCCACGTCCTGAAACATCAAGGGGCAGAGGAGGAGAATTAGATGCAGAACAATAACAACTCCATGTGTCAGCATATGACTTCCATGTTGCACTGGCTGCTTTATCCTTCGAATTTCTTAATAAATAAAAAAAAACACTCGTGATTGGGATTCCTCTCTAGACTTGCTCATGTAAAGGGCTGTACAGTACATCTGACCAACTGTTTCAGGCGATGTAACTGACAAAGAAACCAATATTATTTCACAAAGATAAAACTTGTATATATCGACACCTCTAATCAGTTAAGATTAGAATATGAATGTGTGCATTTGTATCAAGGTATATTACTATATCTACGTCTCCACCCGTTTTTTAATCTTAGAAGAACTTTCAATAACTCCATTAAGTTGTACGTTCTTAAATACTCAGATAACTGACAATGTCAAGTAACGTAGACATTGAGATACAAGACTTATTAAGATTTTCACAATAACGGACATTAATTTAGTTGGTAACCCAAATCCCGCAATGATAAGTGGGACGATAATTGCCTGAACATCCATATTACGCCCGAAGGTCGGTGCAGTTTTTAAGGTTGACTGTTAATTTGACTTCGATATTATGTTCGACAGAAGAAGCCACATCCGAAATGAAGAATTTCTTTGTTTTTGTCAACGACAGTGATATGTGTTTTGGTGTTACCATCGATGCGCTCTATTTGGATATTGTTGCTGCTGTTGCTGTTGTTGTTGTTGTTCTTCTTCTTCTTCTTCTTCTTCTTCTTCTTCTTATTATTATTATTATTATTATTATTATTATTATTATTATTATTATTATTATTATTATTTGATTTCCTTTGATTTCTGGTGTATGCTCATTTCTTCCCGGATCACAGAGACCTAAGGTCAGAAATGGCAACATAGAAAAAAAAACAAAAAAAAAAACTAAGATCACACACATTTTACGTAGGAAAATGGCTTCGTAAGATGAACATGTGATTTATAATTTAATATAATTATATTTCTAATATTATAATTTATTTTCTCACGTTTGCACTATCAGGGACCCCATCATGTGTCTATCCAAACCTTTTTCAATTTAATTATAACAGGAATTGTTGATGTCCTCACGTACCACACTTTTGAGATTTCCACTTCAAGATCCTTGTCATTTAATAGTTTTTTTTTAACATCTACAAACATATATTATAAACTGCAGGGGCTGCCATGTCAATAAGAAGTGACATTTTTTTCTGGGAGCAATTAGCTTTCATTTAGCCTTGATGGTTCTGTCTGTGTGCATTGTAAATTCCCATAAAGTTGTTACAGGTTCTATCTCTGTAAACGGGTTTGTGTGATGTTTATACCAGTTTCATGCATTTTCCTGTAAAAGTGGCATATTTTACAGTGCAAGATATTGGCCCACTATTCAGTGCTTACTTACACTGAGGAACCAGCAGATAAAAGATGCTCAATTGTCTCTGGATATTAATCTTCTACACTACGTAATCACTGGTACGGGGTTTGTGTACATCAGTTTGTTTGGTACTGGCAGTGTATTTACGATAAAGAGGCTTATCTCGCCATCGTTTCTGCATTTAGTACATTGAATTTGCTTTTACTATCTTGTTTATATTCTTTTCCACTACATTTCGTATATTATAGCTTATTTGCACTTCTTCACCCGCTTGAAATTCCATTTTGAATTTGTTGACTTCCTTTGTTACTAAATAAAATATCTGACACGTATTATCATCCAGTTTTATGTCGTTTCCATGTATTTTTATATCCTGCTCTTGCGGTTTTGTAAGACAGTTGTAGTTGAACTAATCCACTGCCTCCTTCGGTATCGGGCAGATACATGCGATCATGAGCCTTAGGCATGCGGTGGCAAGTGAGAAGCTTTCAAATCCATTCACTTAATGTCAACTATGGTCGAGTTAAAATGTTGAAACTTGTATTGCACTACAGGGACGAACAAAATGCGAATTCAAGTCGGTATTTACCACCAGACACAAACGCCTGTAGTATTCTTGTCTTACTTCCATTATTTGGTTATACAGTATTCCCTATTATTCTTCTAGGTATTTATAGGCTTCTTGTTCCAGTTCTCGAGACTTTGCAAAAAAGATCTACATATAATGTGTGCTTTTCTCCCTTTCTTGAATGTTACTTTTGTATATTTATCTAATGCGAAATCCATACTTATGACGTAACTGAAACATTGTACAGTATTAAAGTCCCGCTTGAACTTATTTTCGTCTTTGGCAAAGAGTATTATATTATCCATGTAGATTTGATGATTAAAACATAATTTTTCATTTTGTGACCATAGTTATTACTGTTTAGTTCAAGCGAAAGGGGGATTAAAGACAGGCAGAACAGGAGGGACTTGCAAGATTTCTCATCGGATATTCAGGCGGTTGGACGTGGCAGACTCTTTGGTGTGATTTAGGTATAATATTGTTTTCCACTTCCCCGTGTTGTGTTGAAGGAGGTTTCTATCACCAGAGGTAACTGTACAAAATCTTAAGTATCCATAAATGTGGCACACTATCAAAGGTTTTACGGTAATCTCTGCTGGTATTTCCACGCCTTTTCCTGCAGTTTTCCAGTATATATATATATATATATATATATATATATATATATATATATTACTTTATCAATAGTTGATCTTTGCAAACATAGATCTCTCTGACATCCTTTCTCTTTTCAAAGTGCTGTTTTCATCGAGAAAAGAGTAAGCACAGTTCGTCAGGACAGATATTATGATTTAATATATGGTGGACAGA
Organism: Acanthosepion lycidas; assembly: GCA_963932145.1. Classification (NCBI taxonomy): domain Eukaryota; kingdom Metazoa; phylum Mollusca; class Cephalopoda; order Sepiida; family Sepiidae; genus Acanthosepion; species Acanthosepion lycidas. The sequence goes on from OZ010595.1 coordinate 61,479,991, forward strand.
TATCCCATTAGCTTGAATTTGTTCAGATCATCGATTTTTGTACATTTTGTTACATTCAATGATCCATTCTGGAACTTCATTCGGATTATTATTTAGCATTGATAATGTTTTCGTCACGTTTTTATGGATTGTTGACAGATTATAGAACCAAAGATTGGGCACCTTGCCATTTTCTGGGGATTTCATGTGTAGGATTTTGTTAGAGTTTGCCTAAAATTATTCCTGATGACATTTTCTATTTTTGTAGAGGTTTGCTATTTACATTATTCGGACTATTGTCCTCATCTTTGTCGCCATATTTATTACGACGTTTCGGCCGTTCTACGTTCCGGCCTTCTTCAGCTGGTTGGAATGTCGAACTAAACCCTTCATTTCGCTCACTGGGGTAGACTATTCTAGTTCCACATGCCATGTCTAATGGATGACTGTTATCAGTTATCTCCTGTTATTCCCCCTCTCCAAGTTCTCCACCGATTTAAGCAGGTAGTGATTTCGCACTTTTTGGGTCCTCTCACTGGATCTAACTAACGACTTTATCCACTGTGCCATGTGTCCTCAAGGTTGTCCTGATGTTATACGTTCTTCTCCAGAGAACTTGGAGAAGGAAAATAACATCAGATAACTGAAAAGTGAAATCCTTAGACATGGCATGTGGGACTAAAACAGTGTACACCGCCGAGCGAAATAAAGGGTTCAGTTCGACATTCCAACCACCTGAAGAAGGCCGAAACCTTGTAATAAATATGGTGAAAAAGATTAGCACATAGGTCCGAATAAGATAAATAGTATGCATAATACCTCATCTCAGAAATATCGACAGATATTGTAGAGGTTTATTCATCCTTCTTTATACTTTTCGTTTGACCCATTCTACCTTGGGATTGCATTTCCCTGGGTGGATCCAATTATTATTATTATCATGCGTGATCCAATTATTATTATTATTATTATTATTATTATTATTATTATTATTATTATTTTCTTTGATTTCTGGTGTTTACACATTTTTTCCGAGTCTTGCCCAGGGACCTAAGGTTAGAAATGGCATCATGACACTTACCACTGACAAAAAAAAAAAAAAATTACATAGATAAAGCCCTTCGTAAAGTGTGGGCTGTACTTGTCAGAACATTTTTTTGTATCTTTTTGAGGCATGGACTTCCAGGAATCCCTTCAATTAATCTACTGGAATCTTTTCCAACCTATCCTAGGGCTCCAACTACAACAGGGATTGTTGATGTTCCCATATGCCACAATTTTGAGATTTCTATTTCAATGTCCTTGTATTTTGGCAGCTTTTTGAATATCTTCAAAGATACATTGCACTCAGCAGGGCCTGCTATATCAATAAGGAGGCACGTTTGATTATTATTATTATTATTATTATTATTATTATTATTATTATTATTATTATTATTATTATTATTTCGCATTCTGTTTAAGAAAAATCATTTACCCTATCCTTATCTGAGACATAAGGTAAGGCAAATTAATAAATATATTTATTCTGTTTGAATAAATACAGATGATAAGCGTTTATATTTTCTTTCTATTTTATAATGCGCTCTCGAGTAGTTTAACAATGCGTTTATATCTCTTGTAAACACTGTCTAACAAGGAGCTTCTTTATATGCCTCTCTTTATCTTTCATGATCGCGTTCATACGTCCAGTTATTATAGATAAAAGTTTAGTTTTAACGTGAGACTTTTTTCACTATAAAGGTCTTGAAATAAACTTATTTCTTCATATCTTTTACAGTTATAATTTTATCTGATGGCAACTATCTCTCCTGCGAAATTAATTTAATCTTTGCCTTATTTAATCATTTTACCTGTTCGATAAAATTTTATATAATTAGGATGCTAATCGACCAGATATAGCGATTGAAGACAACGATAACAATGCCTTCCTAAATGGATATTTTATAGGATATGAAAAAAATACGAGATTATTGAAATTGAAATTAAAAGAATGTGCGACCTGAAAATGCTTTTATACCTATAATCATTGGATACGATAAAAATTGCATAGACATGGATCAGTAACAAAATCGCTTATAACTTCTGGTGAAGTGAGTGTTACAAATGCAGTCTGAAGAACCTCTCGTCTACTCGTGACAATAGTATCAATCTATAGATAATATAAATATTGCACAAGTTAATTATCACGCAGGAAGTGAATATTTACAAAGATACTGCATATATTTATTAATTTTCATTTATCTAAATTACAGATAATGGACTATTAATGGATTGTATAAAACAGTAAGAAAAATAATTTAACAATAATTACAGAAATATGAATAGAACTGTTAATAATAGCTGATTGTAATATATCTTTGAAGATAATAAAAATAACTATCAATATACAAGTATCTTGAATTAGAAATCTCAAAAACTTAGCACATGATACATCAGCAATTCCAGTTGTATTTAGAGCCTGGAAAAGCCATAGAAATAGACTCATTGAAGGGATTCCTAGTCGCCTATGCCTTAAAGAAATACAAACAAAAAAATGTAGTCAGAAGTACAGTTCATACATAAATAGCCTGATCAATGCAAAATGTGTGTGATCTTAGATTTTTTTTAACATTTTTTAAATAAAAAAAATTATAATTAAACTGAGAAAGATTTGGATAGACACATGAAGGGGTCACTGATGCAAACCTGAGAAAATAAATTATAATTACACTCACATGTACAGCTCACACCTTAAGAAGACATTTTCCTATGTAAAATGTGTGTGATCTTAGTTGTTTTTCCATGTTGCCATGGAAGATGGCATGAAGCTATATTTGACAGTGAGTTCTTAAACATCAAGTTGAGGAGAGGATGAATGTGAAATGTATATTTTTTTTACTCTGTACCGTGTCCCTTCATGGTGTAGGAGCTATAAAAAAAACACCAACACATATCAATTGGACATTTAATTTCATTCGAATTAGATATTTTACAGGCAACACAATTTATCTATCCTAGTTTTCATTGCTGAAAGCAATCAGGGCACTCCATTTTTGATGTGGTTAACTTGGTCACGTTCTCTTGGATTTCCTCGACATGTTGGAATTTTATTCTTTTCAAGTGCGATTTGATTTTCGGAAAGAGGAAAACGTCGCAAAGTGTGAGATCTTGGAAATATAGTGGTTATTGGAAATAGGTGATATGGTGCTCGGTCAAAAACAAAAAATTACACAAACTGCAGTAAAAAGACACGTCGTCGTCTACTCACCGGACGCATACAATTTTATTTTATTTTCTAACGGACAGCATCCAGCAACCCTCACTTCACAACAGGTCATGGTAGCACTTCTTGTTTACACTCTGATCAGGTGAATGCCACCCTTAATAAAGCAAACCTTTATAGACGGAATAAGCTGCAAACAAATTACGGTGCGACTTTTTTTTTTTGTCTCAGGGATTTAACTAGTGTACTTGGAAGAATGGTTCTTTTTTACATTTACTTTTTCCCTATTATGGGTATTATCATATCCGTGATGGAAAAAACACCGTAGTTTATGGACGGAACAAAATGGCTGAAAGGAAAAGGAATGGCAAACATACTTGATTCTCAGAGAGATTTTTATAACACTAAAACATATACAAATCTACGTATATATATATATATATATATGTGTGTGTGTGTGTGTGTGTGTGTGTGTACAAAACTATATATATGAACGTGTGTGTGTTACCCGTGGAAAATAATACCATATACATCTACAAAGCGAACAGAGTGTAAGGAAAGCAAAAAAAGGAAGGGTCTTGCAAAAAGTATGGAGATACTTTTGTGTCTGGAGAAGCCATGTTTCGAACTCCAGATGCAAACAGGACAAATTCAGCTACTGTGCATCAGACGATGACATACTCCTTGAACGGGAAACGGCGAATCTTGGGTTTTCCAAAATTGAAAACTCATAGCCGGAGTTTCGTTATATATCACTAAGCACTGTTACAAAATAAAGATGCGAGCGAGAACGCTATAACTTAGTGTGCATATGATACAGAGATCAAGGTGACTCTGCGACTATCGGATTTACACTACAATAACGCCTTTACCATATCAACACTCACACTATTTTGTCATCAAGCTTGTACAGATAAATTCTGTAATAATGTCTGCCGGAATGTGCTAATAAAATTTCATTTAATCATGAACATGCATGTGCATATAAATTATATTTGAAATACTATTTTTTCGTCAAAATTATGGAAAAAAATCGTAACTCTAACAGTGGATATTACTTTGTCTCATTTGGTGCAAATATATCTCTCACAACTGGTAGCAGAACATACTGTTTCGTAATTCGAGGGAAATCTTACACTGTCGATCTTCATGCTGAAATAGATCAAAGGTAGTTCAATACTAACTAGTAAATTAAATAAGAATGAATTTCAATATGAATCGACCAAATTTTTAAAGAATTCATTATAAATGAAATAAAATGATAAATACATTCAAATATATAGCTTAAATTGAAAAATAAATAAAAATCAATGACAATTAAATTTAATTATCGAATTGAGAAAAACCATTAGAAAACAATTTTTTTATAAAATTTTTAACGTCAAGTCCGGTTTTAATCAGTATTGGAATTGATAAGGTTTAATTAAACTGTAATTAAATAAGTTGCCATGCAAATTGCTCAGTAAGAATTAAGGTCGTTTAGACAGAGTCTAGTAAGCATATATCCAGTCTAGATTTATACAGAGGTTCGCCTATTCACTATTTTGTACGGTTAGGGTTCTGGATTACCCTTTAACGCCTAACTTTATATGAATAAAGACACAAAAAAGACATTTTTATGGGGCACTCGGAAAGTTAAACTAAGTAGATACTATACTATGTCATATATATATATATATATATATATATATATATATATATATATATATATATATACTGTATATGTATGTATACATACATATATATATATATATATATATATATATATATACATATATATACTGTATATGTATGTATACATACATATATATATATATATATATATATATATATATATATATACTGTATATGTATGTATACATACATATATATATATATATATATATACACATATATACTATACTATATATACATAGATAGATACTTTACTATATATATGGATACTATATGTATATATATATATATATATATATATATATATATATATATATATATATATATATATATATATGAAGAAATAAATAAATATAAAAGAGCACATTGAAGTCAACAAAGACGACAGCCTGTTTCATACTGGACGTAATCCCCAGCCGGCCTGACTATTACGCCCAGTAAGGAACATCCTGTCGCCTCTAAGTTTTGACTTCAATGTTCCCTTTATATATATATATATATATATATATATATATATATATATATATATATATATAGAGAGAGAGAGAGAGAGAGAGAGAGACTATACTAAATTATACATAGAAAAGGTAGGTAGTTTTAGATTCTTAAATGCAGGTTTTATTCATGAAATAACCCCGGAATTGTTTTATTCGTGTTCCTAAAAAGCGTAAAATTGACCAATCTTCTATTTCTATCTGGTACTTCAGGAGTTTATGCGTCTGTTCTGTTTGCCATAGAAGCTCATAGTAAATATGTCCCGTTCAGTAAGATTTTTTTCTTGAAACATTGTTTTCCGATTTATCTCTACGTGTCTATTATTTTATTTATTTATTTATTTTTATTTTTTTTTTTTTGGCATGAATCTCTTTTCCGCAATTTAATTCCAGATTCTTGTGTACAAGAATAAACAATTTTTTACGTCAATAACTAAACGGAAGTTGTTATTTTAAGTTTTTATTATTACAAAAACGAAACATCCGTAATGGCAAAAGTACACAGGTGTTTGCTTTAAGAAAGCTTTACTCAACTGAGAATACAATATTCGTATATAATTTCTTTTTATATTCCCAGTAAACAGAAATAGCTCTCTCAAAAAGGAGAGTTACAAAACAAGGGGAGACTAATCTTGATTATTCATAACAACTCATTTTTCCCTGAATAATGTGACCCCCTCGCCTTTACCATATCAACACTCACATTATTTTGTCATCAAGCTTGTACAGATAAATTCTGTAATAATGTCTGCCGGAATGTGCTAATAAAATTTCATTTAATCATGAACATGCATGTGCATATAAATTATATTTGAAGTACTATTTTTTCGTCAAAATTATGGAAAAAAATCATAACAGTGGATATTACTTTTTATTATATTTTTTTCAGAATTACGTTAAAAGAATTTCATTAACCAAAAATAAAAACTTAGTGTATTTAAAAAAATAAAAACTTTTGGAATATGTTTCTCTTTTCATATTTAATCTAACAAATTAAATGTTTGGTTTCATATCACCTTAATGCCTTTAAATTTATTCATTATAATAAGTTGAATGGTAGATAGAGTGAGGTGTCGAACCACGTGTTGTATGATTAGTATTGCTCCTACCGTATCTCTTATTGCCTCATTCCTGATATTGTCTTACGCTTGGTCTTGTTCGCTGCTTTCCTCAGTCATTTCATCTCACAAGTGATCAGTTTCCTCCCAAGAGGGTAGCTCACTCATATGCCTATCAAGCGACCAGTCCTACGAACATCTAGCCTCATGTGCTCTCGCTGGAGAGCGGGAGGCAGACCAAGACGACGCTGGAGTGGCTCAGTGGCAAACACTCTCAGAGCCGATGAGATATCTCTCCTCCAGGCCATTCGCCTTGCCGATGACAACGACTGTGTCTCCCCGCAACACCTAACAGCACCAGCAGAAGGAAAAACTAAATTAAACTAATAAGTTGAATAAAATTGTATATAATAAAAATATATATTCTTAAACATTTGGTTAAAGGAAATTTACTGTTAAATATAAAAAAACATATTTTTGATTATTACACTGTCTGTCGTATATAGTCTTATTTCGACTTTTTCACGCGCTTTTTTCGAGCAGAATTACAATATTTTATTGTCTTTTGACCTCATGGTCTAATGTGTGTAAATTAACCGTTACTTTCATTCTGTTTTAAGTAAAAGGTCCGTAATGCTTTTAAAAGTTTCAGTTAATTAATTCTTAAATTTACTAATAGACACTGAAAAATATCTTTAGGACAACTAGTGGATTTTAATGATAATTTTAGATTTGTTCTTTATAGCTATCGTATATAATGGCGGCTTGATGAGATGAGTCGATAAGTGATAACAAAATGTGTCAATATTTTAAAAATGCTTTCAGAGTTTATTCATATACGGAAATTTATTTTTCTTTCAATTCAGATTAGATTTAAGCCGTTATCATTCACAACAGAAAACGAAATTTAATTTCAAATAATGTATTTAAATTAATTTAAAGTTGTTTTTTTTTTCCAGTTCCGTGACAGTACCAATATAAGAAGATAGATTATGCTGAATTAAGAATTAAGCTTATGTTTAATTAAATAACCTAAAGTGATAGGGCGTCGTATTTAAAGAATTAAACCCTTCAAATGATGGCGTTTATTTGTTTGGTATTCCTCCCTTTAGAATTTAACACCTACATAGATTTTAACTAATACACATGCACCGCTTTTTTGCAATTGCTTTTTACGATTTCCGACATTCAATATTTTTTTTTTTAATTTACGTTTTTCCTTTAGAATTAATAGATTTACTTTCTTTTTAATTAATAAATTAAATTCGAATAAATTTAAATATAAATCGACCATATGTTAAATCGAATTAATAATAAAGTAAATTAAATAATAAATCCATCCAAGTACTGAAAGACTTAACCAAAATTTTAATTCCATAAGTCATAGAAGAAGAAGAAGAAGAAGAAGAAGAAGAAGAAGAAAAAGAAGAAGAAGAATCAACAACAACATGACTTAGATCCGGTTAAAAGTTAGGACATCTAACAATTTTATGGGACTTTACAATACGAACAAAGTGAACAATCAAATCTAATCGACCAGATATCCTAATGAAAGACCACAAAAAAAAAATGTGCTTTCATATTGACATGACAATCCCTGCAGATTTTAATATATCTTTCAAAATTTTTTAAGCATTTCACACCCAAGCAAGGCGGGGGTATCACTATCACGCAAGAGGGTTACAGAGACTGAAAGTAAGAGTTAAGAGGGTTGTTTGTGGAAAGGATAAAGAGAAGGACGGGGATCAAGATCAAACCATCAGAAGATGTCGATTGACATTACATATAAATTTTTGAAGATTATAGTTATAATGGAAGCAATTAAGAGGAAGCGAGTTCCAATGTCTAGTGGGTGTGAGAGAATAATCTTTTGGAATAGAAGCGGCGGTTATATTCAATTGTTTCGGCAGTAAAAGGGTAGGAGAGAGATGCCAACCTAGTAGAACGCTTAATTTCATGCAGTTGGAGCAAATGTGAAAATAGAGCTATTGCCATGAAAATATTTGTAGAAAAGCAGAGGGAATCCACATTAAGTCGTCGAGAAAGTGGCTGGTGTCGTAATGCCAGGTAAGGACCTATAACATTGCATATCAGTCTTTAAATTTTTTCTGGAACCTCAAGATGAACAGCAATGGTAACGGATCATATATGGCAACAGTATTCTCTGCAAGGACAAATGGTAGATCTATAGATTTGAAGGATGGACTCAGACGAGATAAACCTTCTGGCGCGACACAGAGAACCAAATTTCGTTCTGATATATGTAACTATTGATAGTTGTTCTACTTCAGGTCAGTGGAAAGCTGAGGCCTAGAAGGCACAGAGAGATGTTTTCGAGAGGTTGAGTATCAGCCATGTTGATAGGAGGCAGGCTGATCACTCTATAATGGATCCATTTCGAGATCAACGGCAAGGTTAACTTTGTCATCCAGGCCAGTTATAGAGTGTTTAAGCTATGGTGGTCGTTAAAGTCACCGAACACGAATATGTCTGCAAACGGATGTAGAGAGAAGTTCTGGTCTGTATTATCGGAAACACTATTGGGTGCACCACAGTCTTGAGAGGAAGGGGAACGATAGAGAATGAAGAGATAAAAAATCGAAATACAAGTTTTTGAAGTGCAAATCTAACATATATGGAATATATAAAAATACGAAGGATACAATAAGTTCGGCGTAGAAATGTCTATTGTTACTCTGAACAATATCCATTTAAAGTTTTGATTTTAAATTACACGTTGCCATGATTATATAGGAAGTGTCGAGGCTCTGGAAAAACGACGTATCCTCCGGTCACTCTGGATAACTCTATGCTTGCTCTGTCTATGACGCTGCATACTTTTCATGAGTTCGGCTTCTAAAAAAGTAATCAAATATATGCTATTATTTAATTACTCTTTAATTGGATGAAAAAGTGTTGTTTGATGCGTACAATAGCAACTGCAACAAATCGTAATTATTATTTTAAATTTTTTGTCTTTCGCATCACTATATATCTAAAAAAAAAGAATTATTAGCTTTTATAAAACGCAATGGGCAAAATAACATTTTCTGATATGTCGCCTTTATACTGTATAAATATATTGCAATTTGCACTCCGGACGTAAGCTAGAACAAAATAACGTTTGCTGATATGTTGACTTTGCTGTATAAATATATTTTAATTTTCTCTCTGGACGTAAGCTAGAACAAAATAATGTTTGCTGATATGTCGCCTTTACTGTATAAATATATTGCAATTTGCTCTACGGACGTAAGCTAGAACAAAATAACTTTTGCTGATATGTTGACTTTGCTGTATAAATATATTGTAATTTGCTCTACGGACGTAAGCTAGAACAAAATAACGTTTGCTGATATGTTGACTTTATACTGTATAAATATATTGCAATTTGCACTCCGGACGTAAGCTAGAACAAAATAACGTTTGCTGATATGACGCGTTTACTGTATAAATATTTTATAATTTGCTCTACGGACGTAAGCTAGAACAAAATAACGTTTGCAGATATGTCGCCTTTACTGTATAAATATATTTTAATTTGCTCTCTGGACGTAAGCAAGAAGAAAATAACGTTTGCTGATATGTCGCCTTTACTGCATAAATATATTGTAATTTGCTCTCCGGACGTAAGCTAGAAGAAAATAACGTTTGCTGATATGTCGCGTCTACTGTACAAATATATATTTAATTTGCTCTCCGGACTTTAGACAGAACAAAATAACGTTTACTGATTTGAAGCATTTTCTTAACATATAAGAAAAAAATCATCAAATCGGTAATCTGGTTTACGTAATCGATAGAAATATATGAAAATATAGATTATGTATTTCAATTATAAGAAATAAAATTTTAATAACTCATATCGTAGGGGCATATTTGTTTGGGATTCTGTTATGAGATTAAATTTAAATTAATTTACATACAAAATTAATACCTTTTAAAATTCATAAAATTCAATAATTGTTCTTTTGATATTTGCAATATCGATTGCTTATATTGATTTTCTAAGGGTAGCTTAAAAGTGGCATAAGGCCGAATATAGTGGGTACAACATGAGGATCAAACTCACTTGTAAGTGTTGTAGAAAGACAAGTTTGCTAGTCGTTACTACGCCTCGAGGTACACTATATATTAGGTTGGTGCAAAAATAATGTCGTTTTATCACATAGTAACACGTGTGATAAAACGACATTATTTTTGCACCAACCTAATAGATTCTTTATAACAATAAAAAATATTAACAAAATTGAAATCCAAATTATTATTTCCGGTCATAGGGCGTATTTTACAACTCCACCAAACAATTTTATTTTTAATTTTGAACCGTAAATAATTTCTCTGGATTGTTTCCACTGTTTTCCCCTGGTAGATGGAAAACTTCCTTTTGAGAATTTTTTTACCGGCACTCCATTATAATGTAAGAGACATTTTATGGCTTGATGATGGCGAAATAAACTAGATATTGAAAGAATTTTGCCTATGTAAGAACTTACATTTTTTAATCATTTCACCCCATGCAAGGCAGTAAAACCACTAAGGCCTAGTTGGTACTAACTGTGAAAAAATATAAGAAAAGGAAAACATTATTATGGAGCAAGTACAATACGAGAAAAGACAGAAAATAACGACTGACATTGCATTTAATTTTCTGACCGTCAAACGTGATTAGCAAGCAAGTAGCCGAAATTGAATTCCACAAGCGAGACGTGCAAGAAAATCTATTAGCGTTGAAATTAAGGTTACATATATCCATTTCAGCTATAAAATGATGAGATTTGCCACCAATCTACCATTTTCTTGGGTTCAGAATTTTGGAAGTTGTTCTGTCGAAGAACGTTACAGTGTTACTTTCTAATTCGTTCGATATTTTATAGATCTGGTCTCAAATAATAATCGTGTAGTCGTATTCGCCATTACACTTCTGCGTCTTTTTATTACTTTCTTTCTTTTTTATAACTTAAAAAGCATTAATGAGACTGAAACCAAGACTGTTAAGAACATATTATTTGATTTTTCTAACCTCGGGACATTAAGAAAAAAAACAAAAAAAAAACTAAAAAACGTAATGAATGAAAAAAAAGGAAGTAATTCTTTATGGCTGATGTGCAAACAGGTTTGTTTGCTTGTGCTCGGGGTTGTTAATTCTCAACAAAATATTATCGCCTGTCCGTTTGTGTGCGCATGCGTCAAGGTTTCTGCAAAACAAATTAAAGAGAAAGAGGTATAGAAATTATTTTGCTGAGAAGACATATTTTGGTGCAAACGCATGCGATGTTAATTAACCCAGGAGTCAAATATTTCGTTATTTTTATGCCAATTTCGTTCATTAGTAGAAAACAATTTATTTTTTTATTGTTGTTCTTCTCACCTTAATTAACTACAGAAAGTACGAGCCACATCCAAATATTTAAAAATTCAGTAAACAATAATTTCTTGTTGAACTTTAAACAAAGGGGATATCTTTCTGGCTTTTATTTTTCTTCCTTCATTTGCTTGTTTTTTTTTTCTGGTTACTGAAGAAAGAAAAACTCAAAACTTTATTTTTTGGCATTTTCCCTGAAAACATCAGTTTCTCGATACGCACGACAACCAATTTAATTTCACTAATTCAATCTTCTTTTTCTTTACCTGATTAATTTTCTGTCTTTTATTCTTGATCTACTTTGACTTTCATTCTTAATTACTTTTTATTCTTGTTCGCTTCCTTATTTCATGGATTTTTATAAAATTTTCCCCTATTTTTTTATTTCATATTTCCTTCGAAATTTCCCAAAATCTTTTGATTCATTCACGCTTCCAGTTTTCCTTTCGTTTACTTATTTCACAAGAAGCAAGGTTATAATCTGAGCTTAGGCTTGCCAAATACCTTGCAACACAGTATGGATTAAATATACTCCTAATAGTGGGTATCAAGATCAACTCAAACCTCAAGATAAACTCATATGTATAAGCCAAATTGTTATATATCCTCTACTGACATTCTGTATCTTTGCAAGAGCCAAAATAGACCAAAATTGAATTAATGCCATCCTATCTGGACTGAAGCTGCGCTAACCTCGCTTTCTTTCAAAAGTGTTTATGCAGCCTTGTGGATAATGAACTATCTACAACCAGTTTCCTACAGATTATTCATCGCTAGGCACTTGCAGTTCCATCGTTATTTCCATGGAAATGTACTGATGAGTTACATTTCATAGTTCCATAACTTGAGGCAATTTAATTTAAGATTCTGCTAAGGTATTTACACACGTGTGAACCATACTAATTATTCTATTGAGAAGAATGAACATCTCTTTGAACTGAACTTTCCGGAAAGATAATTTTTTTGGAACAAACTCCGGAAATGATGTTTCCCCGATCAATAAAACCTTACACTCTTCAAGTTCAGGGTCACTAGTTTTCCCTTTATACAGTGTAACCCGGATATAAGAGACCCGGATATCCGCACAGAAACCCATTCTTTTTCGTCTTCCGCTAATTTCATCCAATATATTGCATAGGAGAATGGTTTCCTAGGTTTCAGAAAAAAAAGACGCGAAGAAAAACTTTTAGCCAGACTTCGAATAGGACATAGACATCTCATACATTTATATCTAATCATAAATGAAACTCTTCCATTATACAACGGATGTCTATACCTCTCACAGTTGAAGATATACCGCTATAAGCAAACACGAACAAAATATTATGAAGTAAACAGTAGAAAAGAAATCTCTCAAAACAGTAGAAATGAAATCTCTCAAAACACTAAACTCAGCAATATCGTTAACTTAAAAGAAATCAAAATAAATACTAACATATAAAACTATAATAACCCAGAACAAAAATATATAATTACTAATACATTTTAAAAACTGAAGAAAAAGGAAAAAAGAAAATTTCAAATATTTCCAGTACAAATATTAGGTTGGTGCAAAAATAATGACGTAATGTTGTTTTTGACGTTAAAAATATTATTATGACATTATTACGTCATTATTTTTGCACCAACCTAATAACAATGCCAACACTAATATCTAATTACTATCAGAAATTAAGAACAAAATAATAAAGCAGCATCTATAATAACTGATTAAAAAGAACGACAGTCTTACAACAACTAATTTGTACATAAACTTATCACTGTTTTGTATATATGAAGATATACCCAAAACGACCGCAATTGAAAATATTTATTTGGCCTTAATTAACCCTAGACTTGTTGAAGGCTCGCGAAGCCGAAATAAAACCAAACCTTATAATATTCCATTTTCATTGAAATACCGCTATCTCTTACTATATTAGAAAAATGTTCGCCGCTCCGGTTTCTGAGCGTACTCTTTGACCGGAGGCTTAAGACATTTGTCCCTGTCATTGCTTCGATAAGATTGCGGACAGAATACAATTCCATCCCCACTGAAAAGTTCCTTGGTGCGAGGTGATCATGTCTAACGGAAATAAAAAGCTGTCGAAACGCCAAGATTATTTGAAGTTTAGAAAAAGTAACTAGTACCAGAATACATCAAGTTAATTTTTGTCTTTGAAATTAATGTTTTCCTTCCCGAAATTCTAACGCTTGACGACACTACGCGGTTGACTGTATTCTGCCTTGTTTTGCAAACAAAAATGATAATGATTGCTCAAAATTGCTATATGTATGTTTGCTAGATCTCTAACATTATTTACGTTTAGGGTGATTTATTATAGGTATTTACTCTGTCTTCCAACTAAGACAAGCTGTGACACAAGGTCTTTTTAAGGTGGGCACCCGGCAAGGAACAGAAATTGTCCGCAGCACCAGAAATTGTCCGTTGTGCTGGCCTCGGTTCGAGCACCGATTCCTCTCTCAGGTGTAATGAGAGAGCGTGGCATCGGGCAGCTCTTCCTCAGGGCTGAATGCTGATAACCTACTTACCGAGAAATGTTCTCAACAGACTACGCAGCCCGGTATTCAGCTTTTCTCAGAGATGATGCACCAATGTTATCAGTCAGTTATGTGCCATGTGTGACACCAGCTGCGATCATGTATCTTTCAATACATGACTGACGAAGCAGATTTTTCCTGTAGCAGGTTAACATTTGTTTCTACGGTTGACCAATTTCCATCCATGGCTATAGAATCCGGTCTGTTTATCTATTTACCGATAGCTTGTGGGGGGAGAAGAAGAGGATTTAAAACTTTGCCAAGAGTATTAGCACGTAAATGAATGTAATGGACTCAAGTTAAATTCGATCTCGGCTCTCCGATTCCTAGAGAGTGTTTATTGTCTAAACCACCCCAAAAAAACAAACAAATAATTATGAAGAATGATTGAATGATTTTTTCGTTTAACGGCATATCAACATCTTATGTGCCATTTAATGTCAAAATTTAATTTTCTTTTGAGATTTAATGTATATGTGTTTTTTGTAATTTACTGTAAATATATTTTTTTGGTAATTTTGCTATAAATATATGTTGTTTATAATTTTACTATAAATAGATATTTTTGGTATTTTTTTTTATATAAAAAAATATATTGCTGACATTTCTAATATAAAAAGTAATATATTTTTAAACTTTCATAGTATTTTTTTTTGTGTGTGTTCCGACGTTCGCTGTTTTCCTATAGCTGGGAGCCTAACATTTGCAATACCACTAGATCAAACTGAACCCAGAAACAACTGCAATTTATAGGTGCTACAATCCTATTCATACTCTCTAATCTCTCGATGAGAAGCCTTGCTGTCGGTTTTATGCTATAAAATGTATTTTTGGTAATTCTAATATAAAATATATTGTTGACAATTTTCATTCAAAATGTATTGTTAGTAATTTTTATAGAATATATATATATATATATATATATATATATATATATATATATATATATATATATATATATATATATATATAATGAATTAATTGACTTAAAATATGGTTTTTCGCTACACATTTCCAACCATGTTTCAAAAATGGAAGCTAAAAGCCCCGAATTTAATTTTGTAATTAAATTAAAGACATTAGTTCCATTGCATCCTCAAGCGAATTTTGGAGTAACTTTAAAAATTACTGGGTTTTAAATACACAGCTAAAACGAAATTCATGTTTCCAAGGTTACAGATAAATCTATTTTGTTAGACTAGGGGTGTCTGGGTGTTCAATATGTCTATATTTTAATGTATCAGTTATTGTTACGTTTTGGTAGTGGGTAGGGATGTATTTTTCAATGAAATCTAACATCCGTTAAAAGCGTGTCGTCTGGATTTTTTTTTTTTTTGTTAACGGCTAAAATTCTTACGGAATTTTTTTTCATTCGTATATATATATATATATATATATATATATATATATATATATATATATGTATCATTGGTATTTTTTCAATAATTTTGTTTGGGTTTCATTAATTTTTCATTAACCGGGACCCAAACGGCTGCAATCACCCTAAGACAATTAAGAGATTCTTCCACACACCTCAGAACCTCTAATCTCACGATCAGCAGCTTTGCTGCTGGATGTCGTTTATTCTCATACCCAGGACTCAAATCTCAGAAGATTTCAGAGATAATTATAAATTTTGGTGAAGGTGGGGATGCACTGTCATCATTTTTTTAATGTGACGGGTGGGTACAATGTCGAAACCACTGATAATAAATTACTTCAAGTTTATATTCTGGTTCGATTCATTACAAATACTTCAACTCATTTGATTTCTCGAAATTAATTAATTTTCTTAATTGGTTCTTTTCCCGCATTTAATTCAAATAATCATTAAGCTGATCAAGACGTCTCTCACGTTTTCTCTTGGTCCTATATTTATTCTATTCGTCTACCACTGGGGGATCTACTCGCACCGAATAAAGTGGGTCGCCACCCACATCGTCAAAAAAGAAATCTTTTTCATTTTAATTTTTTGCATTGTTTAATTCATGTCTTTTGTTCTCTATTCTTCCAATTCTTGTTACTTTTTTTTATTATAGTTTTTTTTTTTTTAAATTTATCCTTGGTGTTTAGATTTTTCCCCTTTTTTATTAAGTGCTTCTTTTCTTTTTCTTTTTTGTATACTTCTTGTGTAACTCGCTTGTACAGCTAGCATTTCTTTTTCCATGAATTCATCCTCTCCTTATTTGCATCTCATTAGCATTTGTCGTCTCCTCTTCCCTCTCCTCATTTTCACTCATTTAACCCTCTACCTTCTACCCCCGCTTGAAAATGTTTTGGCATTCACCTCTTATATTTATTAATCTTTAGACAGTACACTCCCAAACCTAACCCTTGTCATGACAAGAATAATTATACGGAAACCCGGACATTGGCCCTTGGATATTTGTTTACCGACCCGTTTTTCCTTTCCCCAAAGTTTTTTTTTTTTCCAATTCGGAAATTGAATTAGGCATTTCAGACCAACTTTCATTCGACGAAGAGTAACTATCAAAATTTCTACTCGCCCTTGGGCTTGATTTCGCCTTCCTACTGGACCGCACACTTAGTATTTATTATTGCTGAAAAAAGAATGGCTTCATTGAAAGCAGAATATTTTTTAAAAAAACCGAAAATGACTAGGCATTATCAGGCATCGTAACAATGGTCCTTGGGCCATATTCAATTCTCATTATATGAGAGGAATAAAAAAAAAGAAAAACAAAATAACAAGAAAAGAGAATATTAAAATGAAATTCATTTTCATGCAAATCATCGCCTTCATCATTATCACCAAAATGAAGTTTACTACAGTCCCTTAACCATTCTATTTCTCTGTGCGTTTACCTTATCGGTGAAGAAATAGGAGTAGGCCTGTTGAATTCAAATTCTAGCAATGTCGTTGCTTTCGCTTTGAAAAAACTAATATTCTCGCTCGAAGATGAAGCATTAATCGCATGACAAATTGAATTTTTCCCTTTATGCTTGGCCACAATTTTTGAGAAGGAAAAATCTGAATTCAAAACTGGTAAGTGTGGGGCTAAAAATTAAATCCATCTAAAACCCTACGTAATCAGCAGTGGCACTGGGCCTGTGATCCTTTACTCCCCAGAAGTATTTACATAGATCGCATAATAGCACAATCCGTTAAACTTGCTACCCGATTACCAGCTGTGTATTTTATGCAGGCAATAATTTCTTGATATAGAAATTGTCTATCGTTTCGATGAAGGGTATATCTTTTGAGCCACATTGTTGAATTAAAAAACTCTTGTTAATTTTAACCCACTCAACCGCAGATCAAGTGAGATTAGCAGTATGTTAGTAAATTTTGGCATTTTTTAAGGCCAGGAAATAAATAACTGTATTTCCGTTTAGACATTATAGTGGATATTAGAGCATCTTGTGCATAGTGATGGTGAAAGATTTCAACGGAAACATACTGGATCACTAGAAAAAAAATCAGCAATAAGCACTTTCCTTAAGTTACTTTATTTCTTTGTTTTTTGTAAATGTAATGTCAATAGATATCTCCAGTTGTCTTGATCTATCCACTATCCTTCTCGTCATCCTTTCCTCTATCACTCCTATCTGCTCTCGCTCCAAATCCTATGTAACACCTTGCGTGCTAGTGGCTTCCAGTCTTGCGTGGGGGAAAATGCTTATAAAAAAAAAAAAACACACATCGGATTTTATATCTTACTGTTATTTCTCTTTGTTATTATATATATATATATATATATATATATATATATATATATATATATATATATATATACATATATATACATATATATATATATATATATATATATATATATATATATATATATATATACATATATATATATAATTATTTTTTAGAAAATTTATAAGAAACAGGTTTATTTTCTAAATAAATAATTATATCTGCTCTACTTTGTATTGAGCACTCTTTTAAGAATAGTAGTAGTTGGTTATTGGAATTCGTTCCGTATACACCAATTATATACTTATATATATATATATATATATATATATATATATATATATATATATATATATATATATATATATATACGCATGCTGACAGAAACACACAAAAATGGAAACAGATCCAAGAACACATAGGGGTCAGTAAAACATTAAATGATAAAATGCTCATAAGTAATTCATCATTTCGCTTGGACCAACCTTAATTGTTTTATGACCCTTCGCGCAGAACTCTTCATTGCCAATTCAAGAAAGAAATTCCGATTACTAACGCAGAAAATGTCTCATATCGAGAATATTTAACATTGAAAAACAAATGAAAAAATTAATTATTTTTAATAATATGTGGAAATCTCCGCTTTTACCTGAAGACGGTCACGAGACCAGAAACACGTGTAGTAAAATTATGTAAAACAAAGCATAATATTTTTTTCTAAATAAATTCACATTACAACCAAAAACGTTTACGGCACCTCTCTTCTCTTCTTTTTAATATACATACTTTTCTCTCGTTGGAACCACCACAAACGCTTTCTTTTATATATATTTATATATGTATATATATATATATATATATATATATATATATATATATATATATATATATGTATGTATGTGTACACACATCAAATTGTACATCTACGTTTACATATCACTTATATACCGCGTATCTGTGGAAATACACATGCATATGCTCGAACCATGTGTGTTCGGATGAACATGATATGATATATGCCGCCCTGCATTAATACATTTTTAATCTCGCTACGAGGTATTTTCGGATTCCATTTTAAATAAACACAGCTGACTTCGTCTGCTAGTTAGTAGGAAATCAATTGAAAATAAATTTTTTTTTTACCATAATTCTCTACATGACGTCCAATAAATATATATATATATATATATATATATATATATATATATATATATATATATATATACGTATGTTATTTGTTTGCCAATCTATAATTATTTCTATATTCAATCAGTCTTCAATTCCATATAAAAAATTCTGTATGCTGATGTTTTTAATTTGAATTTTTTTTGAACTCCACTGAAAATACAACGTACTCAACAACCCATTCATTATGACTATATATATATATATATATATATATATATATATATATATATATAAATATATATATATATATATATATATATATATATATATATATATATATGTTAATGTAGGTGGAAATGGAGACGCATAGAGAACGGGAACGCAGTGCATACTAAGAGAAATAAAGCTGACTGAGTATAATTAGATGACATAAACGCATAGAAAAGACAACCTAAGAATAATAGCGGCGCAGAAACGACCTAAATATCCACATATTCAACCTGCGCCGAAAAATCCTATTATAATACGTTATATATTAAATCAATCACACGTTCATATACGACTTGCATACACACTCACATGCAGGCACACATACACGCACATTAATTAATATCAAGCACATGATTATTATATATATGTATATATATGTATATATATGTACATGTATATACATATATATATATATATATATATATATATATATATATATATATATATATATATATATTTATATATGTGTGTGTGTGTGTGTGTGTAAATTATTATTAAGTAAAAGAGAATTTGATGTGTAGATGATTATAATTTATTTCCTTAGAACCGAAATTTTGATACTAATTCATCAGATCAAATATTCCCATACAAAAAGTTTTTTTTTTTTTTGGTAATAGAAGATTTAATTAAATATGATCGAAATCTCAGTTCCAAAGAAATTAAATACAATCATTTACACTTGAATTTGTCTTTTTCTTAATAATAATTAATGTTTGCTCTGTTTTTACTTTGAGCTCTCTGGATTATATCCTTTTGTAATTATCCATAATGATTACCAATTGATATTAAGTAATTATATATCTATATAATATGCCCCCTTCTTTTAAACTTTTTTCATATGCTTTCTTTTTTTTTTTTTTTTTTCATCGCAAAATTATATCTGTTTTTTTTTTTCAGGTGGAATTTTTAAAAGTCCGTTATCGAAATACACACTCTCAACACACGTTGTTCAGATATTGATTGATAAAAATTCCTCATGTCTTATTTAAAATATATATTTTTATCAATTATTTTTAAATTCATGGAACCAAGAAATTCTCACATTTGTATACTTCCATTGCATAGCGATTCTTAATGGGCCATACATTTTTTTCACTGTTTCATGACTTATTTTCAACAATTTAGTTTTGCTTGGATTTATTAGTCATAAAGAAGTATTATTGGGAACGTGATCCT
>OZ010595.1:61505547-61538047 GCA_963932145.1 Acanthosepion lycidas
TAGAATTTCTTTCATTTTTCATTTTTCTTTCATAATATTCAAATTTAGGAATACGTTTTCACAGCGTCGCCTACGTAGTGACAAGGTGACCATGTTTAAAACGGAACGCTGATCGTATAAAACTTTCAGTCATCTGTTTGGATAAGTCTTGTTCTTATGTCCATCGTCTTTGTCATGTTGAATTGATAATGTTAATTATAATTTATGAATATGTCCTGAAGATGATTTATTAGACCGAAACGTCCGACGTCGACATATTAACATTAAAACAGCATTATTGCATATAAGGATTTTTGTTTGTTTTTTACGTATATATATATATATATATATATATATATATATATATAAATTCATGAATCATTCATACAAAAACAAATATAGAGTTTAATGATTTAAATGGCGAGAATACATCGTCGAAAACAATATAAATATGATACATCAACCACGAGCCTGTATATGAATGATGTATCTTATTTATATAGTTTGCGACGATGTATTCTCGCCATTTAAATCATTAACCTCTATATTTGTTTTTTGTATGAATGATTCATGAATTCATAAATTATAATTGCACCTTTGAATTGAAATATATATATATATATATATATATGTGTGTGTGTGTGTGTGTATACATGTATGTATGTATGTAGGTATGCGTGTGCGCATTTGCGTATGTGATTGTGTGTTTGCGAGTGTGTGCTTTGATTGGTTGATATATAGGGTGGACGTTTTAACGAAATTTTGCGAAATAATGTTCTATTATTTGTTATTTTTCAGTTATTATTGCCGGTTTCCAAGAAAGTTAACCGAGCGATTTTCAGTTGAAACTCTCTAACAAAGACTCTACCAAATGTATTTCATACATACATACTTACCTATATATATATATATATATATATATATATATATATATATATATATATATATAGATATATATAGATATATATATATATATATAGAGAGAGAGAGAGAGAAACGGCTGGGTCGGCCATCTTGGTTAGGTGTTCAGACAGTTAATTCTTATCCACAGATTCGTTGTCTTCGGAAAGGTTATGCCAAGGTAGAGTGGTGTATCTATTTCAAAGCTAATGTTGGCGGTCATCGTCTAGTTAGTTTACAGCGAAGGAATATTTCATGGAGCGACGTCAAGTCGTTAAGTGTCGAGAGGATTTTGTTTTATTATTATCTATTTGTCAATCTATTTATTTGTTTATTCAAATGCCTGTTCCGTATACAAACCTGTTGCGCTGAACTACAATTTGTTTTTTGACGACTTCACAAAGGGTTTTTTCTATTTAATGATTTGGTAAATCTTTTAAGACTTTTATTAAACTATAGAATTTATTTATTTAGCTTTTTTATGCTAATTATTTAAAGCGAATATTTGTTGATATGGGCAAAAAACCGTTTACTCTTACCTATGCTGTGGCTAGCTACTGCGCATTTCATCACAAAGGGAAGATCTCTCGACCTCAACATCTGGATCTAATGCCTGGTGGTGTGTTCACTCACACCATTATCCCGAAAGGCTTGACATATTCGGCGACTTGATGTGGCTTCGGATTAGTCCATCTTAAAGACATAAAACAGACAAAAGAAAAGAGCTTTTTCGACTTCAACATGTTTTCTTGCCGCTGCTCGCACTATATCGGATGTGAGTTCGCAGCACACCGATTTCCAACCCACTACTTTTCACGGTAGATGACGCATTCATATGCGTAACAGTAGTCACTTCATTCCATACGACGTAAAAAAGGGTAATAATATTTTTTTGTTATTTTCAACTTCTTCTTCTTCTTCTTCTTCTTCTTCTTCTTATTATTATTATTATTATTATTATTATTATTATTATTGCCCTCGGATAAAACGCACTCTTTTCCTTGGGAATACGGAAATCTCTCTCTCTCTCTGTATATATATATATATATATACGCAGCATATCTTCATTCAATCATATGTGGTTGAATAATATAGACATTTATTTTAATCGCAAATTCATGGATCATTTTCTTAGTGTTGCTATTAAACTTACTGATCCGTGAAGATTAGAGTTTAATAGCAACACTAAGAAATGATCCATGAATTAGCGATTAAAATAATGTCTATATTATTCAACCAACATGATTGAATGAAGATATGCTGCGTATATATATATATATATATATAGAGAGAGAGAGAGAGAGAGAGAGAGAGAGAGTGTGAGTGAGTGAGAAAGACACAGTGGATTGAACTGTGGAATCAGAGAACCGAGTTCGAATCCATTAGATTCACTTACGTTCTATTACTCTTGGGGAAGGTATTCTGAATTGAAAACCTGCGGAGAGTCGTTTGGACAATTTGTGGCATGTAGTGCCCCAGGTTTCTGTATTCGGCCCTTCAAAAAGTGTGGATGATTCTGCACAAAGCCTTCACCACTGTAATCAAATCGTATGTGCTCGTGTCTGGGTTGTCTGTTCCTACGAACTGAGCTACTGCGCTTTTTATATTCGGAATACTGTTCTAATGATAATAGTTGTTTTAATCCGGCCAAAATTCTGTGATAATAATAACAAAGCTGAAGACAACAGTCCGGATATATATAGTGTAAAAAATAATAATTAATTATTCCAAATATTCAGACCATAAATCATCTACTTACGTATATATTTATATATGTCACTCAGCTGAAATCAGTCAGTCAATCTATGTATGTATGTATGTATCTATCTTTCTTTCTTTCTTTCTTTCTTTCTTTCTATCTATCTATCTATCTTCGTCTATTTCTATCTATGTATCTATCTATCTTCGTCTATTTCTATCTATCTATCTATCTTCGTCTATTTCTTTCTATCTATCTATCTGTCTATCTATCTATCTATCTATCTATCTATCTATCTATCTATCTATCTCCGTCTATTTCTATCTATCTATCTATCTATCTATCTATCTATCTATCTCTGTCTATTTCTATTTATCTATCTATCTATCTATTTATCTCCGTCTATTTCTATCTATCTATCTATCTATCTATCTATCTATCTATCTTCGTCTATTTCTATCTATCTATCTATCTATCTATCTATCTATCTATCTATCTTCGTCTATTTCTATCTATCTATCTATCTATCTATCTATCTATCTTCGTCTATTTCTATCTATCTATCTATCTATCTATCTATCTATCTATCTATCTATCTATCTATCTCCGTCTATTTCTATCTATCTATCTATCTATCTCCGTCTATTTCTATTTATCTATCTATCTATCTATCTATTTATCTCCGTCTATTTCTATTTATCTATCTATCTATCTATTTATCTCCGTCTATTTCTATCTATCTATCTATCTATCTATCTATCTCCGTCTATTTCTACTTATCTATCTATCTATCTATCTATCTATTTATCTCCGTCTATTTATATCTATCTATCTATCTATCTATCTATCTATCTATCTATCTATCTATCTATCTATCTTCGTCTATTTCTATCTATCTATCTATCTATCTATCTATCTATCTATCTATCTATCTTCGTCTATTTCTATCTATCTATCTATCTATCTATCTTCGTCTATTTCTATCTATCTATCTATCTATCTATCTATCTCCGTCTATTTCTATCTATCTATCTATCTATCTATCTATCTATCTTCGTCTATTTCTATTTATCTATCTATCTATTTATCTCCGTCTATTTCTATCTATCTATCTATCTATCTATCTATCTATCTATCTTCGTCTATTTCTATCTATCTATCTATCTATCTATCTATCTATCTCCGTCTATTTCTATTTATCTATCTATTTATCTCCGTCTATTTCTATTTATCTATCTATCTATTTATCTCCGTCTATTTCTATCTATCTATCTATCTATCTATCTATCTATCTATCTATCTATCTATCTATCTATCTATCTATCTCCGTCTATTTCTATTTATCTATCTATCTATCTATCTATTTATCTCCGTCTATTTCTATTTATCTATCTATCTATTTATCTCCGTCTATTTCTATCTATCTATCTATCTATCTATCTATCTATCTATCTATCTATCTTCGTCTATTTCTATCTATCTATCTATCTATCTATCTATCTCTCTTCGTCTATTTCTATCTATCTATCTATCTATCTATCTATCTATCTATCTATCTATCTATCTCCGTCTATTTCTATTTATCTATCTATCTATTTATCTCCGTCTATTTCTATTTATCTATCTATCTATTTATCTCCGTCTATTTCTATCTATCTATCTATCTATATATCTATCTATCTATCTATCTATCTCCGTCTATTTCTATTTATCTATCTATCTATCTATCTATCTATTTATCTCCGTCTATTTCTATTTATCTATCTATCTATTTATCTCCGTCTATTTCTATCTATCTATCTATCTATCTATCTATTTATCTCCGTCTATTTCTATCTATCTATCTATCTATCTATTTATCTCCGTCTATTTCTATCTATCTATCTATCTATCTATCTATCTATCTATCTATCTATCTATCTATCTATCTATCTACTTATCTCCGTCTATTTCTATCTATCTATCTATCTATCTATCTATCTCAATATTTTCAACCAGACATAAAGATATAGGATTAATATAAACAAGCAGTTATCTTTAAAAACGAATTATTTATTCAAGTATCACGTTATTTCAAGAAACTTTCATTATGTAAAGGAATAATTGCTGGATATTCTTTTAAATGTTTTATTGTTTGCTTTCTTTCTAGCATCGAATTCATCAAATCGGCCAAAGAATACAAAATAATAATTTTCTATAAGGTTTCCAAGTTCTTTTCATATGCATTTCACGATCAAATATTTTCTGTCATATACTCAATAAAATTTATGTCAGGTGGTTCATTTGACCATGAAAATCAATTAATACTTTTTAGGACAAACGATTCCAAATTATTTGTTTATTTGCACCATAGAATACAATTGATTTTCCAAGCTACTCCACCACAGGGTAAAGTTATGATTCTCTCCAAAGACTTGCAATAGGATTTATATTATTTCCTCACTGGAAATCATTTGCCTGTCAGAAAAACTATAGTTTTCTTTCCCAAATGAAAATTGAATTCACAATTTTACTGCTATTCGAATCCGTTATGTCCTACCAAAATTACACCGATTTTACAATGGCTACAATATTTTGTGTTATTGACTACCAGACACTAAGAAGAAAATAGTCAGATAGAAAAGTGGCATAAGAAATCGTGTAGTAGTATGTAAATCTCATGATATATTGCTCCACCTTACTATGAGGCTATAGAAATACTGGTATGAAGAAAAATATACGGAAAAAAACAAACAAAAATCCTTACATGCAATTATGCTGTTTTAATGTTAATATAATGTCAACGTCGGACGTTTCGGTCTAATAAACCATCTTCAAGACATATTCATAAAATATAATTAACATTATCAATTGAACATGACAAAGACGATGGACACAAGAATATGAATATGTCCTGAAGATGATTTATTAGACCGAAACGTCCGACGTTGAATATTAACATTAAAACAGCGTAATTGCATATAAGGATTTTTGTTTGTTTTTTCCGTATATTTTTCTTCATACTGTCGGATCTATATCCATATATTTGCTTAAATACTGGTATCTATCTATCTATCTCTCTATCTATCTATCTATCTATCTATCTATCTATCTATCTGTGCGTGTGCTTATACATAGATAGATACATACATACATACATACATGCATACATACACAGACACACGCACACACACATATATATATATATATATATATATATATATCGATCTAACTAAATAACTAATTGTATGAGTTTTCTATCTATCTCTATTTATCTATCTATCTATCTGTGTGTGTGCTTATAAATACATACATACATACATACATGCATACACTCACACACACACACACACATATATATATATCGATCTAACTAAATCACTAATTGTATGAGTTTTCTATCTATCTCTATCTATTTATCTATCTATCTATGTGTGTGTTTTACATATCTATTTTATTTTCTTTAAATCTTTATATCTATCT
Source organism: Acanthosepion lycidas (assembly GCA_963932145.1). NCBI lineage: Eukaryota > Metazoa > Mollusca > Cephalopoda > Sepiida > Sepiidae > Acanthosepion > Acanthosepion lycidas. The sequence continues at coordinate 61,511,588 of OZ010595.1, forward strand.
GATTCGCTAAAACATATCTATTGTCTTCATATCTATCTATCTTTCTATCTATCTATGCGTGTATCTCTATATCTAGCAACGTGCGATTTTATATCTATACATATATCTATCCCTTTATCAATCTATATATGTATGCTACTCTGTCTGTCTGTCTATCTATTTATCTATCTATCTATCTTAGTGTATGTGGATGTCTGGTTGTATAAGTTTATCTGTTAACATCTCCTGAATCAGTTTGTACAAAGTTTCGTGGGCATTCGTGACTACTTTAAATGAATCATGAATAGTGATACCAGTTCTTCCGATGAATAGTGATACTAGTTTTTTTTTTTCTTTTTTTTTTGAACCACTGAAGATATGGACCGTAAAAATTAACAAGGCATCATGCAGACAGTGCACGGTTCCATAATTGTGTGTAGATTGTTTACTTGGGCTGATTCGTGACCATTTGCATTTATTCATTAATTCCCGTAGCCTTACTGCATAAGGTCCCATATTCTCGTGCCTAAGTTGCTTAGAAATTGCTCTACGGCACCCAACATGGATATATATATATATATATATATATATATATATATATATATATATATATATATATATATATATACCGTACCTGTGGATTACTGAATATATATATTATATATATATATATATATATATATATATATATATATATATATATATATATTAATAATTATTTTCTTATTTTAAAAATATGATTTCATCGCAACACAGAAATTTCAGGGTTTCACTGAAAGTAAGATTGTAAATTTAATTATAAAAATTATACTTCAAATACAGAGTTTCGTTAAATTGTCAAGCGATGCTATAAATATCTTTCTAAGAAATTTACTTAATTTATTAGCGCAGACAATAATTACTAAGAACATCGAATTATAAATCTTACTATACTTTCTTATTACACACACAACCAACACACACAACCAACACACACACACACACACATATATATATATATATATATATATATATATATATATATATATATATATATATATATATATATATATATATATATATATATATATACATACATATATCGGGTGTAATAGAAAAAACGTCCAAACCGTCTAACAGCATAGCAGCCAAATTGCTAGATTTAGATTTGAACCGTTGTATCTTAGAAATGATTAAATATATCTTACTGGAATTTTCCGAGGTTTTTTATAAAAAGATATTGTACTCTAGTTTGAACAACAGCAATGTATTTAGCTCTAAGTTGAAATAATGATCCCTCTGGATGTTGTGACCTACTGATGCAGTTTTCCTCTATACCATTTCCCACGTTTTTAAACTTATTCAAATTTCTCTTGATTATTTTTGTATGGACCTTAAAGTCTATGAATTATGGTACCATTAATGGAGGCCTGGTTGATCTTTTCCTACTCACCATTGCTCAGTTGGCAAAATATAGTTGATTTGACATAAAATATTTTAACCAGTTCTGTTTCTAGCTGAATAAATGAAAGGATATTTCAGTGATTCAGATGACAAATTGTGTCAAGATCGCTCATCGTCATATGTGAAACCTGGAAAAACGTAAATTAGATTTGTGTTTTCATTGATATTAATCATTTTTGTGGGATGAACAATCATCGTATGCTCTTACACGATTTGAACAATTTTACTGTTACCACTAAAATATTTCTTGTAAAACATCGGTATACCTTACTTGTCATTTGATTTAATTCAATGTTTTAAATTACAGATTTTAGTTTTATTGAATTCATTCATCGTCTTTTCCAAAATGTGAAAATGTTTCCGAAAAACTGACCACTGCTGGTGCGAAAAATTTTCGAAATCAAAGCTTTGTCCAAGTTTTCAACTCACACGTGTAATTTTGGGGAGTGGGGTTGCTAAAAAGTAAAGTAAAATTGTTCGTAAAAAATCAGAATTATTTTTAGAAGGTCATATTTCATTTATTTTAAGTCATAACTCAAAACGTACATTATTTTATCAAGAACGTGTATCAATCACATGCATTGACGAATACAGCGTTATTGACCAGTCGTCTTTTCCAAACATATTATGGTGAATTTAATTAAGAAAATCGGTAATATCTACAAAATCCTTCGGATTTTTTTACTTGATAACATATACAGCAATCAGTAACACACAATTCTTACACTAAAAACTTGTAGCTACTTTTGGTATTAACTTCGTTTAAATGACCCAGTTTCAATTCCTATAATGGAGTTCGTCATGAATTTTAAACAATACGTTACCATTGTCGCTGTCACTGATGTAAAGCGTAAGCTCTTACTTTATTTTCATTTTCCATATATTTCTTCGTTTTCGATAAAAGAGAATTTTGCTTTGCAGATACCAATTTTATACTTCAGAAAAAGTACCTACTCTTTTCTTTATGCATCAGTTTTCTTTTCTCTCTTGTTCTGCACCTTCCAACTATCGATTGCCAGCTGATCATGCAACAATTATTATTATATTTATTATTATATTTATTATTATTATTATTATTATTATTATTATTATTATTATTATTATTATTATTATTATTATTATTATTATTTTGTTTTAGCTGTGCTTTGTACTGCATTGGAATAATAACTCACTGGTGCTGTAGATTGTTTTTATTATTAAAAACATTCCATGAAAATAATGTTTAGAATTAATTCGAAAATGAATATTTTTTCACGGAAATGTCCAAATGCATTTCCATCTATCTATCTTTGTTTTTATGCTACTTTTATTCTTTCTTATTTTGTACAATTTTCAAACTGTGCCAGTTTTTATTCGATATTGACTGAAACATTTAAATTTTCAATTATCAGAAAATGAATCCGAATCGATTTTACGAACCAATTACCATTTTGATTAAAAAAAATAATACCGTGTATCATTTATTTTTCTATACAACCAGCGGTTCTTTTAGCTTTCCAAACGTGTTCCATATTTATAATTACGATTTTCCGCTTGTAGATATTTACAATAAACTTTGTTACGGATTTTACACGTTAGGAAATACGTTAACAGCTGTTGAAATTTCTAGATTAATTTAACATAAAGCCAAGTACGGCGACTGATTGAAAATAAACTTTACTGTGTGACATGGAATAATATATTTAATCAAGCGGAAACGAAACTTCATCTTATTTCTCAAGGCAAACAAATTTAGATACAAGGACAAAGTTCCTGAGTGCAAAGTGAAAGTAATCATTACGATAGCACTGATTTATTAATCATTAACAATGCAGGTAATTGTCAGGTATAAAGACAGTAATGTCAAGGCGAGAGCGAATATGGCTCTCCACAACTTCTTAACTATCTTACCATCCAATTACTTACGAACCATCATGTATGTTATGCATTGTTTTGCTCTGTGCTTAATATGTCCCGCGAGTATCAGGTTCCCCAAGGCTTCATTCTTCATTATGTCGCCCAGCAACCTCAACTGTCTCTTCCTGATGTTTAGTATGTTTCCTTTTTGTTGCCATTTACTATAAAACATTGTTGTTGCTCAGACCATGTTATCCTCAGCATCTTCCTGTAAAATAACATTTCCGTTGTGTCAAGACTCTTCTTCATCTTTGAAGAGTTTGTCCTACATTTACCGCCATATAGAATGATGTATCACGTACCAATTCAGTACTCGTTTCTTTGTTTCTAACTACGTATTCTTTGTCTATTAATACTCTGCTCAGCTTTTGGAACGCATCTACTGCTGTCAAATTCCTTCTTCGGATTTCAGTGTCGCACTATCAGTTCTTTCTTAGAACACATCCGACATATATAAAATTTCTGTACTTATTTCATTTTGGTATCTCCGATTGGTAATTTGCATTTTGGGCACTTTCTTCTTTCTTTCTTTTTATGTACCGTAGGGGATCATAGCTCTCCGCCTCCCTCTATCCCTTTCAGCTCTCTGCAAGATCCTTCCTTCTACTTCCTCCTCCAGGCCATATTCTGTCATCAATCTGCTCCCGCTCGACATGTATGTCGCACACCACTTTCCCTTGTCTCTCTTTCTTCCTATTCGACACGTGAGTATCACATTCTCCAGACCATCCTTCCTCATTATGTGTTCCAGAATCTTTAGCTGCTTCTTCCTGATATTATGTATAAAATTCCTCCTTGTTTGCAACCTCTCTAAATCCTCATCGTTGCTCACACGCTCGGTTCATGATATATTTAGTATCCTTCTATAGAACCACATCTCCGTCGCCTCGAGTCTCTTCTTCATCTTTAAGGAAATCGTTCAACATTCACTGCTTTAAAGAAGGACATATGCACATTATTTGTAGACAACCATGCATTCTGTCTTCTTGTAGCTTATTATTGGCGGCCACAATCTTAGCAACATATGCTCTTTAGGTAGGTTAATAGAAGTTGAAACTGTGTCCCTCTTAATTTCATTACGCCATTTGAGTTTCAAATTATCCAACCGTCCTTCCGTCTACATTTCTGAAATGAGGTATAATGTAAACCATTATTTATTGTCCTCATCTTTGATGCCATATATATCACAACGTTTCGGCTGTTGTACGCTCCACCCTCCTTCGAACACTGTGCCATATGTCACTCAAAGAACACAGTGGATAAAGGCATGAACCCAGAGAATATGAGTTCAGCACCTGGTTACGGCGGTGGATAACTTGGAGAGGGGTATTAACAGAAGATAACTGATATCCAATAGGCATGGCACGTGGAACTAGAACAGTCTACCCCAGCGATCGAAATAAAGGGTTCAGTTCGACATTCCAACCACCTGAAGAAGGCCGGAGCCTACAATGGCCGAAACGTTGTGATAAATATGGCAACGAAGTTGGGGACAATAGTCTGAATAAAGTAAATATTGTGTAAGATACCTATTTGCTTTAAAACTTGCCGTTCGTTTTATTCCTAGAATCTATTTAGTAAAACATTATATCTGCTACGTCAGTGTCACTTCATCTGGAGATAACCGCCGACCATCAGTGCTATATATTGGAACGTTGGTTACACATCAGTACAGAATTTTTTACTTTCTTTTTAATATTGATTAGCACGAGGAAAACATCTTTCCCTATTCGCAAGCAACTTCAGATGGCATGCTTTCTTTGTATTCAAAATATGGTATACTATGTAATATATTGACTTGTAAATGGCTTTGTGTTCCAAGATAGAGAATTTGAAATCGAGCAGCCCTAAAAAATCTTGCTATACTTTTTTACATCTTGTAAAAAACGCGAAAACGAATATGAACAGAAATTTTATAATATTAATAGATTTAAATAATAAAATGACTTATACAAAATTTTGGAACAAATTATGCAAACATTTTAACATCTTGATTTTGTTATTATTTTCACTTCCGGTTATATGTGCTGTTCATTTTAGTTGTTGCTGCTGTTCGTAGTCCTTAAGTGACGTGGTTTCTCTCATTTGCTACAGTTATTTCTTTGTTTCTCAGTCAACAGTGTTAAAAGGTAGATGAACTTTGCCAAGACATTCAGGCTTTACACGCTCAACACCTTTTCTTACCATTTATCTTAACAAACGCTTGTATACAGCTGATACTTTAGGAATTTCCGAACGAGTTTAGCACCATGCATATCATCCATATTAAAGCCTCGATCTGACGAGATCTTTTATGTACATGACTTGAGTTTTCAAGTTGATCTTTTGTGATGTTGGGCGAAGTTAACTATATCTTATTCTAGGTTCCATTTCAACTTCTCCTATACAAGATATTATTAAGGACTAACCACCAATTAAAAAATACAACGTATACTTGCTAAGCGGCACATGGCCAGATGCGAGCTGGAGACTGAGGGCATCAAAACAGAAATATAATATACATGACATGTTTTTTATTTGTTAAAACCTTTCACTGATAGTTAAATTTCGAAAATAATGGGCCATTTGTTTTGTATTTTTGCGACAAGAAAAGCCTGTGAATATTTAATGAAGAAAATTAATTATTTGCCTCATAAAAAAATAACTCTGAAATAATTTTACCATTTTATTATTTTAATTGTTGGCACACTCGGCCACATAATGATCTACTTTTCAAACTTAAACTTTACGAGAATCGTAGTAGACAAAATCCAAAAATATACCATACGCTGCCATACCTCGTCTTCCGATGTTCAATCCGTTGTTTCCAGCCTTGACAAAGTTCAAAATACTCTAATTTCTCTTGCATAGTATGAGTTATTTTCTACATTGCATTCTTCTTACAAGAGACGGGTCCTACGATCATATAGTTTAAAACGGCGGTCCCAGTAGTATCCTTTCGTAAAATCGAGCCTATTCAATTCCGAGAGAGCTGAGCGCTTAGGAATATCATCTGCTGTAAGCTTGAATATGAAGGAGGAGTAATGTATGTAATGAATCTGATAACTTAAACCAAACAAATAAAATATTACCAATCCTCGAGGAGGAAAGAATAAATAAGTAAAGCAAATAAACCAAAAAAAAAAAAACTGAATAAATAACAAATTAACAAAATATGAATTAATACATATACTCGTAAATGTAATAATAATAACAATTAATAAATATTCAATAATAAATACATTGTAAAAACAATATAAAATAGCTGAACATAACTGCATTCATAACCACAAATATTCTTACTCAGTAGCCTCTGGAATAATTTGAAATATAAGCCTACCCAACAAACGTTATGATAATAAAATAGACCTCACTACACATAATGCCTCATTGACCAGCATATATAGATAGCCGAACCAAGACGTAGCTTAAGTTGCCTGTAAAGGACTGCCGTGGCTTGTTGTTGACCGAAGTGTACACGTTTATCTTTATAATATATATATATATATATATATATATATATATATATATATATATATATACATATATATATATATATATATATATATATATATATATGTGTGTGTGTGTGTGTGTGTGTGTGTGTGGTGTGTGTTCAAATATATAGAAAATAGGAAAGAACAGTGTTCAATACATAAGTAGAGACTAAATTAAAATGTAGGCTCTTATTATGTATTGAGCACTGTTTTTTAAAAAAATAAAAACAAAAATACTAAAGAACTTCGGGCTATTTCCCTAACGCGTTCTTTCCTATTTCTCTATATATTTGCACACATATATCGGCTCGCAAATTAAGGTCGATCACTCTGAACCATTATTTCTTAAAATAAGAACTTTAAAAGAAAATTATAATATATATATATATATATATATATATATATATATATATATATATATATATATATATATATATATATATATAAATAGATAGATAGATAGATAGATAGATAAACCTAGTGAGCCAGACAATTCTACCTAGGTTTCACTTAAGCGAATCGTAAGGGAAAGCTTTTTTTTTCTTTCGTGATTGATTTGTGATTTGATTATTGGCAAATCAAAAATTCGAAGGTTTTTCGAAACGAGTATAGTTACCTATATATATATATATATACATATATATATATATATATATATATATATATATATATATATATATATATATATATATATATATATATAGCATCTTTTGTTGTTTCGATTTTACTCTGTAGCATATATGTGAAAATATTCTTAAATATCTTGTTAAATTTCTTCCATTTCCCAAGTCGGGAAGTTGCCTTGAGTACATTGTGAATGGATTACGTATGTGTCTGGATTGTGTTACGTCAGTTTTTGCATGGGTTTGTGTCCGCTATTACTATTTCATTGGGTTAGGGTGTTTGGGGACACGTTTTACTAGAAAATATATAAAAACACATTCAAGCTGAATTTATTTGAAAATTATTTACCGGAAGCATAAACACAATTATTGCCATGCCTCGCTGCTCGACAGGAAACTACATATACAATTCCACGCTGAATGTACTCAGATTTCTTTCCCCGAAACATTCACTGGAAAACTGATTTCAACGTTTTTCTTTGCTCAGTTTCTACTACTTTGGAATGTTTTAGCAATGAAAACAAATGAGAATCTGTAGGTGTTACATTTGGTAAATATGAATGATGCGGAGGGACATCCTATTTTATCAAACTTATTTTTTCATAGATTTATTTTGGGGTGTGCCCATACTGGGGAAATGATTTGTTGGGTTTGTTCAAACAAAAAAAAAATAATAATATAATCTATCGATTCCCCTACTGAGTTACTGATATCAGCTGTCTGCAATGATGGTCCTTCCATGGTTAATATGTTCATGAGGGACGACACTTTTCATATACCACCAACCGCAAATCTATGGAATTTATCACATTGCTTCTTAAATCTGATCCGAACGATGTCTCCAGGGATCAAGCGATGAGTGTTTGCCCGTTTCCCCACGTAATCTCACTACAATCCACCTTTCACTACAATCCAAACACTGTCAGACAGAAAAGATGATAAACTAATTCTAGACGCATTTCCCTACAATTCAGCCACGATTTTGCCTTGATTTCAGAACACTCGAATATATTAACAGGGACCATTCAGACAGTTATGTGTCATGCGTGAAACACGTTTAGACGATCATGTATCTTTCGATACATAACTAGCGAGGCAGATTTAGTTGGTTGCTATTTCTTTCTGCGGTAGAAAAGTCAAGGCTATAGAAACCGGTATGTCCTACTCTTTACCCATAGCTGCGACGAGAAGAGTTTTCATACCTTTCCCAATGGTATTAGCAGGTAAGTAAATGTAATGGATTCGACTGGAATTCGAACTCGGCTTTCCGATTCCTCAACACAAGCCGCTTTCCATTACTCCACCATAATGTTAAATAATAGTTTAGTAGATTATTATTTATTAGAAAAGTGTATTTCTACTCTGACTTCCTCAATTTGACCTTAGAGGTCATTTACAAGACAAAATAAAGGAAGTTGATTTTGATTGGCGGAACTAGCTCAGTAGTGATAGAGAAAGGGTTTTTAGGGAGTTGAGTCTTAAACGTTGAACTATGATATCGTGATCTCTGTCGTGTCTGGATCTGTTCCACATTTTGGTGAGAGGGCGCCCCCACTAGATAGAAATATAGACGTCAACGTGCTTAATAAACTAGTTAAAATCCCATTGTTCATGACTTTTTATCTCCGAACCAAAACAATTAGCGATAATCGGCAGAGAGAAGGAGGAAAAGAGTGAGAAGATACAACAACAACAATAAATACGGAATTCCTTTTTTCGATAATTTAAACAAAAGGGTATTTTTAATCGAGAGAACTTGGTTTCAATGATTATTATTCGTTGATCGATTACATGTGGTGTGTATTTTAATTCTTGTGTGCCCATAAATTAAAGAAGACTGTATATAAAAACAATAGAGAAATATAGAGATTTATAATTCCGTAACAATATGTCAAGGAAAGACATTGCTAATACAAGTAAATATTTATTATTTTAGGTGGTCTTTTTTTTTTTTTCCAATCAAGGATTTTTATGGCACTCGGAGAGGAGTAGATATACTAAGTTAACAGCAATTTGTTTATGACATTATTAACAAAATGTCTTTTTTCCGTCTACCTTGTCGATATACATTTGAGACAAATATTTAATGAGATTTACTTATATAATTCCATCACGAAGTCGAAATCGCGTAAGGTTGCTCGTATGAAATATCGGTTGCTCAAATTTTGACAGTTGACAGAATAGCAAACATAATGAACGTATTCAATTTAGCCTAGTTTTGAAGACTAGGCCATGGCTGTATAATATATAATTGTAAGCTGAGATGATCAATGGTAGCTGGACATCATTTTCACTTTTTCAAGATATGGTTCTTAGCAAAAGGTTTAGCCCGAAATCTGAATTTCAAATCGGAGTTACCAAAATCCAACAGTTAAGAAAATTATTTACATTATTCGGACTATTGTCCTCATCTTTGTTGCCATATTTATCACAACGTTTCGACCGTTTTACGCTCCGGCATTCTTCATGTGGATGGAATGTCGAACTGAACCCTTTATTTCGCTTTATGGGATGGATTGTTTTAGTTCGACATGCCACGTCTAACGGATGCCAGTTATCAGTTATCTCTTGTTAATTCACCTTTCCAAGTTCTCTGGAGGAGAATATATAACATCAGGACAAACTTCAAAAGCTGGACGACACATCGCAGAAAAACTCCCGAGTAAGTCTCCGCCGTTAGAGGAGAATATGACTAAAGACTGTGTGTACGCCATCCCGTTCAGCTACGGAAATAAATGTAAATGGGAGACAGGTTACTTTCTTTTGATAAGGCTTCGAGAACACCAAAAATCTGTAACACGAGGTGAAGTGGAAAAATCAGGCGTGGGATCAGGTTGAAACCATAGAAAAAGAAAATCATTGGAAAATTCGTAAACTTAAGGAATTACCACATATGCTAAGCCACCAAAAATCTCATGAGTCGACCAAGGATAGAAATGAATACAATATGGGTACCATAATAATGAGTACCAGTGAAAAGCAATAATAACAACGAAAATTGCAATATAAGGTCTGGTAAAAATGTGATGATAACAGCAAAAATTGTAATATGAACTCAGGTGAAAATGATTACTGAAGACATAAAATAAAGTCCCAAAAATTCATATATAGATGTCCTTAAGGACACATAGCACTCTGGATAAAGGCGTTGGTTAGATCCAGTGACAGGACCCAAAGAGTTGTGAGTTCAATAGCTGTTAAATTAAAGTACTCGGCAGGTCTGTCCTAATTTAAATCCAATCGAAAATCCGTGGTCGTTTTGTTTTCAAATTCGTTTTTTTTTTTCAATTAATTTGCACAAGGGTATATAAGCAGACAATGTGTTCTTTATGCTTTACGGCATTAAAAGTGGTGTTACCTTTCGATAGATAATTTCCATAATTCTTAATTATTATCGATTTTCATCAAAATACACCTGAGCTTCCATGACATCTATTATTTTAGTAGATACAATTATCATTAATTTAAAGCTTATTAATATATTTTCTCAAATTCTCCCATTCCAACATAAAGATGTCAAACTAAAATGGCACCAGAATGATACAAACGGAAATTGTATAGGCTATCAAAACAGATTTTCCCGCGATTTCTTAGTAGGAAAAATCATCAAGATCTAATTGTACGGTTGCATATGTTATATATATCCCATGTTATAGTTTGATTCGTTTTGTAAGTTTTACTAATGTCTGCAGGTAATATAAACCATAAAATACTTTCAGATAGTAAAAATATTTTGTTAGCTCAGAGATAATGATCTTAGCGATACAACCCTTAATAATTAACCCATAACTGAGGAGATGAGAGTTGGATTCGTGCCTTTCCCAGGAAAGTTTTCGCGTCAACGAATATAAAGACCAGAACGGAAATTGGAACTCGGCTCTCCAATGAACAATATCGAGTAATTATCGATTACACCAAGCGCACATCCAAGCTTAAAGAACTTAGCATTCCCAAGTGGTCAACCATCGCGATATTGACCAGGATCGATGTTGTTTAACTTTGGTCACCATACAGTAACCGGTGTTTCAACGTGATGCGGCCGTAAGCTCATATTATATATGATCGCTGTCTAATGCAAGTGTAGACGTCAGATATCGTCAGTTTTGATCAGCCCTCTTTATTATGAGCGAACCAATTATTGATCTAGGGTGGTACATATAAAATCTAAACATCATCATCAACATTTATATGTCGTCTTCTTTCAGGGTGTGGGCTTTCATGTCTCTACATCTTCTTATCAAGCAGCCTTTTTATCTTTAGCATCTCTCTTTGATTCAGCCTCATGCCTTCAGCTAAATTCGATATGACCTGCGAGTATAACACTTTCCAAGCCAGCCGTCGTTAAAATATGTCCCACTAATTTCAACTGTCTCTTTCTGAAGTATAAGTTCATTTCTACTTACTATTTCCTTTAGAGCTTCAATATTGCTCACGTGGTCTTTACATGAGATTCTCGATATCCTGCTTTATAACCGTATCTCTGTCACGTTGATCCTCTTCTTCATCTGTAACAGAATTCTGCAGTATTCTCTATCATACAGAATGATAGATATAACATAGCTGTTCAAAACTTTCTTCTTTGTTTTCAACGAAATATTCGTCCATCTTAGATTGGTGCTTAATTATCAGGCGTTTTTTAAACAATATTTATTATGAAAGACGAAGCATAACAATTCAACAATATTTTTTTAAATGGGTATGATTATCAAAACGCATCTTTATAAGCTGAAAATAAAATAGTATTTTTTTATTTAAAATAGTAAACAAAACAGCAAATTTTATTAACAAATAAGTCGCCTACAAAAATGCCTGATAATTATACACCAACACAATATTTTGCTCAGCTTCTGGAAGTCCACTTTCGCTATTCTGGTGTACCTTTAGGATTTAGGTGTTACATTCAGTGTCGCCTCCTCGACAGGGTAGTTTTTTTTACAGTGAGAAGCACCATTTACAAGGTCCGGGGGCCACTCCAATTAGACGGTTACGTTAGATGGATATTTGTGTGTATAGGCGATGGAGATAACGATTACCCCTCGCCTTGAATAGGTTAAAATTGTAATGATCGGGTAAACATCCTGTTAGGAGCCGATTCCACAGGGCAGGAAGAAGCAACTCTAGTGAAACTTCTTACTGAAGGAATATGGAAGGAACATGCCATGGTATTTAAGTGGCATGGCGTGTTCTTCCCATGAAGGATTGCCTTGGAAAAAGTAATGAAAGAAAGCGGGTAAAAAGAACAAATAACCAACTGCAAGAGGACAGAAAGTACGTTGATCGGCAATACGAAGTCTAAGATGCTATTTGAAAACGTTAGATGTTGACACCAAGAACATACATAAATTTGGATATCTGGGAAGTCTTTTAACAGAGAATAGAAAATATGAAACCGAAAGCCGAATAAGCATTAGACTAGTGAAAGAAACATACTAAAAGCTAAAATAGATGCTAAAAACCAAAACCAAAATCGTTAAAAAAGCAAAGCAAAAGAGCTGAAATGCTCTGTGATACGCATCCACTTATATGATAGCCTATGCTGGATAACCTCCGCATGGACTAAGAGAAAACCATATGCAAGAGAAATGTGTTTCTACAGAAAGACACTAAGAATTCCATTGACAGACCGAGCAAGCAAAGATAAATACTTAATAAATATGGCAACAAAAAGAACGCTCACAAGTCAGCAAGAGACAATTGAAATGCTTGGACGCCTAATGAAGAAGGAGGGAGACTAAAAAATATATTGAAGGTACCAGCGAAAGGTAATGCAACGCGTCAACTACTTGATGATCTTGTGTGAATGGATGTTGGAACGGGGGTGAAGACTTAGATAAATTAGTAAAACTGATAATATCCACAAGAGATAGGAAGATCTGGAGAGCCATAATCGCCCACATTATGAACGGAACCAGCACATAGAAGAAGAAGAAGAAGAAGAAGAAGAAGAAGAAGACGAAGAAGAAGAAGAAGAAGAAGAAGAAGAAAAAGAAGAAGTGGAAAGAGACGAAGAAGAAGTAGAATGATGAGGAGGATGATAAGGAGGAAGAAGGAGGAGTAGGAAAAGGAAGAGAAAGGAGACGACGAAGAAGAAAGAATTACGATGTGGAAATAATAACAAAATTATTATTATTATTAATAATAATAATAATAATAAGAAGAAGAAGAAGAAGAAGAAGAAGAACAACAACAACAACAACAACCACCAATTACAAAACCATGTAGCGATAATAATAATAATAATAATAATAATAATAATAATAATAATAATAAAAAGAAGAAGAAGAAGAAGAAGAAGAAGAAGAAGAAGAAGAAGAAGAAGAAGAAGAAGACGTGGAAAGAGACGAAGAATAAGTATAAAAGAATAGGAGGATGATAAGGAGGAAGAAAGAGGAGTAGGCAAAGGAAAAGAAATGAGAAGACGAAGAAGAAAAAATTACGATGTGGAAATAATAACAATAATAATAATAATAATAATAATAATAATAATAATAATAATAATAATAATAAGAAGAAGAAGAAGAAGAAGAAGAAGAAGAAGAAGAAGAAATATAGCGAAAAGAAATTGAAAGAAGAAGTAAAAGGAAGACGAGGAGGATGAGAAGGTGGAAGAAATGGAGGAAAATGAAGACGAAAAAGAACAAAGGATTACAAAACGCAGGGGAAATAATAATAATAATAATAATAATAATAATAATAATAATAATAATAATAATAATAATAACAATAATAATAATGATGATGCTGATGATAATAATAATAAATATAATAATACACACAGACAGAACAAAGTTAATCACCCTGAGATCGTGATTAGAGACCGCAAAGACAAGATGTGCCTTTGTGATATTGACATGGCTGTCTCTGCAATGCATCTTTGAAGATCTTTTAAGAACTTGCAAAATACAAGGACCTTGAAATCGAAATCTCAAAAATTTGGCGAATGAGGACGTTCAAAATTCCAGTTGTAGTTGGAGCCATCAGTCTGGTTGGAAAAGATTCCAGTATACTCATTGAAGTAAACCTTATAACCAATGCCTTGAAGAAATAAAAAAAAAATTGAACTCATAAGTACAGCCCAGACTTTACGAAGCTCTTTATGTATGTAAAATATGTACGATTTTTTTTTCAAAATTTCTCAGTAGAAAAAGTCATGACGCCATTTCTGACCATAGATCTCTGGTCGGGGTCCGGAAAGAAATGAGTATACACCAGAAGCCAAAAGAAATAATAATAATAATAATAATAATAATTATTATTATTATTATTATTATTATTATTATTATTATTATTATTGAAAGAAGAAAAAGAAAAATGATGTTGAAACAAGTAGAAGAGAGATAAACAAGAAGTGGAGGAGGAGCAGGAGGAGTAGGAGGAAGAAGAAGAAGAAGATTCTGATTATTTGTAGTTAATGATTTCCATTATTTTCTTAGTCTTTCTAGAAGGATGAACGTGTGGCTTCAGTGAGTAAACATCGCCAGCTTTTTTATCGCTTTTATTATTTTAAACCACCTGACGTTTTCTCTCCTACTTAAAGCGTTTAAAGTACGTCGCTTGTATTTTTTATGGACTGATGTTCAACCTCTGTAAAGTATTTAGCACCTTTGGTCGGATCCTGCGTTTGCACAAAAAATGTTAAAATAGACTGATTTTTTTTTTTTACTTCTATAAAGAGAACGTCTGCAGAGATTCAGTGTGTATAGAATTAAACATTATCAATGATCTGCAAGCTTAATATTAACATGTGTTAAATCTAAGCTTCTCTTAAAACGACACGACGATCGATATGTCTATAATTGTATCACTCTTCGTCGATGACCTGTTAACTCTAAATCCTTAGTGAGTTTCCGTGAATATTTTTGAAGCAAGCTTCCATCTTATAATTCATAAAAGCAATATATCATTTTCAGGTTCAGTAAAAGTTTCGTTTTTTCTTTTGGTATTACAAGAAGCATGTAAAATATAAATTCCACCTAGAAATATCTTATTTTGGAATATGTCTAAATTTTATACTAGAATTGCCTTTCTCCTCATACTGTCTGTGCAGTGTGCCTTCATGTCTTAGGCTAACTCTCCACAATGCCCTGCCCATTTTTAGTTTTTCGAAATAGCGAAAAGACAAACTCTACTGAGTTTGTCTTTTCGCTAATTCTACAAGCCCCTGTTCTGAAAAATCATTGACAGAGTGTAGTTCCTCGTCATCTATGCACCCAGTCCCTTCAAGACTTGAGTAATCATACCTCTCTGCAACTTCGTAGATCTAAAAATAAAACTGTTGTCTACTTACTACACTTTCATCCGCCTGCAAGGCTTCTGATCGGGATATTAGAGGTTTACAGGAGCGTAGAACTACATCCTAATTTGTATTATTCCTAGGTATATCCTAACAAGGGGTGGTGAGACATGCTATGATCTCAGCTATAGGCAAATAGTGAACCCTAAACACAACTAAAAGCACTAGGAATGTAAATAATGCATTTTTATAGTAAATATACCAGCAATATATATATATATATATATATATATATATATATATATATATATATATATATATATATATATATATACCAGCAATATATATATATATATATATATATATATATATATACTAGCTTAGAATGTGAGACGCCCATGGCTCAGATACAAAGACAAGCTGAAGAGCAACTTGTCAACTGTCAATTTACGTCATAACACCATCGAGCAATTAGACATGGAGCGGGTAGAGTGGGGATCAACGTATTTTATCGGACTCAGCGTTTTTCAAACTGCTGGACTGAATCGGCTTCAAGAAGCGAGAGCAAGATCCAAAAGGTGAGCCAATCTAACAGTGATTTCATCCTGCAATCCTCATTCTTGCTCCATATGCCGCATCCCTTGCAAATCACTTTTTTGGTCTTAAGTGCCACTTAAGATTATCGCATAAAATTTTTAACTGAATCAATTGGTGAAGTTGTCAGATACTGATACGTTGAAATCAACGGGAAAATTCCTTATATATATATATATATATATATATATATATATATATATATATATATATATATATATAATAAAAAGGCTTAAACACTAATATTCCATGGTCCATATATATATATATATATATATATATATATATATATATATATATATATATATATATATGTATATATATATATATATATATATATATATATATATATATAAGGGACTCTCAACAGTATATATTTATAGAAAATTATCAATATTTCTTTTAATTTAGCTGAAGGCATACATTTTTGTTCAAAATATATTTACTTGAAGAGATAAACTATGTTAAAAATATATAGTTTCCCGCATTAAATTACCCATAATTTCTTATATGACGCTAAACAAAATGAAACAAACAACGAAATATCCTTTCAACTACATGGTCTGCTATTTACACAATCTTGTTAGGTAATTTAATCTCTGATTTCTTTTGATGCAATTGCCTTCAATATGTCCTGTCTGTTTCACATTCTCTTTCCTTATGCGTTGCATAAATTTCAGCATTCTGTTTCTGACAGTAAGTAAAATTGTTTTGTTCTTTTCTGTAGTTCGAAATCAAATTACCAGATACAAATTCTGCTTCACCTTTCAGTCAAACTCATTCAACTTAAAGAAAATAATTCCTAGATTCGATAAAGTCATTAGCATTTACGTGTTGTGGCCCTTCAGAACATGCACAATAATATATCATTTCAACATCCTGACCTTGAATCATTAACAAGCTTTTAGCTCTTTACGATTCTTCTTTGTTCGCTCGCTACCATCCATTTACATAATTAGTTGGTAGATTATTCGATGTTTCCCTATGTACCTTCTTCTCTCAATGAAAGCTAAAGACCTCTTCACTCATTATGTGTCTTAGAAATTTCAACTGTTTCTTTCCAGTTTTATGTATAAATATCTCTGTAGTTACCATTGTCCTTAAAACTTATTCATTACTCTCACATATTCACTCCATGGTATTCTCAACATCTCTCTGTAGAACCATATTTCTTTCGCTGCACTGATCTTTTGTTTGCAGAGAACCGTTCCTACACTCACTAACATACAGGGTGGTCCTAAAGTATTGTCACCCTTAAACTCTCTTCCAAACTGTAGGAGTTCGTGTCAGACATCTGGATTAGAAAATTATGTTATGTAAGTGAGACAAGACTTTCGGACTAGTCTGTATATATGTATAGATCGGGCATATAAATTCAGAACTTTTTCTTTTGTATCTAAAGTCAGAATTTTATGATTTGACATATTTTTTCAGATTCTGGATAGAGATTTCGTTATAGCAATGACATTTTCCAAACGCAGAACTTTACCAAATAACGCATTTCCTTGAGGACTTTCAACAGTTAAGGATCTCTCCTGTACCTCAGATAAAAAATAATGACATGATCCAGAATTTGACTAATGACACGACCTCCAATGGGAATTCAGAAAGACGAATTGATAATGGCTAGTGGATCCGAGAAATCTATTACAGCCACATCAGTGTTACCGCTTCTCTTACGATAACCGAAGTTAATCAACGTCGAACCGAATCAGTATCTAGATGGATAACCGCTTGGGAATACCAGGTGCTGTCAGCTTGGATGTGCAGATGGTGCAGTGGATAAAGGCACGGAGAGCCGAGTTCCAGTTCTAACTGAGTTCATCATAATCATATACGCGGAAATATCCTTATGTATGAATCCGTTTCTTCTACACCCCAGCTATGGATTAATTTGTTAAACTTGAATTACCAAAAAAAATTATTTACCCACCCTCTAAAAAAATAAAATTGCGTGAAAAATATTTTCAAATGACTCATAGAGGTTGATATTTCGTTAAACAAAAACAACCAACCAACTCCAACTGCCAAATGCTTCCTTATAAGGAAACGTTTAATAATACCATTGCCATTTTCTCATCTCTCTCAATTCGAGTCTCTTCTTTAGCTGCTAGAATTCGTTCAGAGTTCACTGTCATAATTCTGCAAAAACGTCATGTTTGTGGTTCTGGATAATTGAATCTGTCCAAGAACATTTTACTGGACTTGGCAAAAGAAATGATAAACCCAAAGACGGATAAGTATAAATGTGTATGAAAGAAAAATCTTAAATACCAATGCATAGTGGCAAATACCTGAAACTCTCCTTCATATAAGGATTCAAAATTAGTTGTTAACAATTTTCCTATATTATGAACTGTATACCTTTAGGGCGTCGGCGACCATGGCTCTTGAAAACAGCCTATCCTTTCTAACACTTAACACTCCTTGAAATTCCATCCGTTTAAACATCGTAGATAGATTACTTCAGAATTCATTTTACTATTTTTCCGTCATTATATCTTCCAGACATTGCAATACTTTTTTACAGAATTTAGAGTTGCATCTTTCTTAAAACTTCCTCGTCTGTTACATGAGTCTCAAGGTATTCTTACCATCCTATCATGAACTAATGTGATAGAATGTATTTCTCTGTATTCTGATGTTCTTTAGAAAACTGAACGTTTGAAATAGTCTACTTGACGTTACTTGTAACAACTACTGGCAACGAGGACGCACGAAATGAAAGTGATTTATGTATTTATTTAATCTAAATTTTTACTGTTTCTAGTTTATTTTTGTATTATTATTATTATTATTATTATTATTATTATTATTATTACAGTGTAACCCGATATAAGAGAGTTGTCGGGACCGGAGAATAAGTCTCTTATATCCGGGTTTCTCTTATATCCGGGTTTGGCCTATTTTGTTTAGGTAAGTATGGCTCTAATTTGGTACCAGAGAAAATGTATCTTATATCCGGGTTTCTATATATCCGAGTCTCTTATATCCGGGTTACACTGTATTGTTATTATTATTATTATTATTATTATTATTATTATTATTATTATTATTGTTCTTGTTAAATTGCAGTGTAACACTCACGTTCAGTTCGCATTAAAAATTTCCAACAAAATTTATTTGTAATTGTACATGCTCCATTCGAATCTGGCTTGATAAATTTGATAAAATCTATCGTTTTGGTGTTAACGACAGTGAAAGTTTGGACTCATTCGCGTCGCGGGCAGCCATTACGGGCGTTGTTTGTATACATTCGCTGCAGAATAGCTATCAGTGTAGGTATCATTGCGCAAACTGAGCGTCTTTACATAAATATTTCTCGTGCGCAGTAATTTCGACAAATATAAGCGAGAAAGATCAGTTCCGAGTTTAGCTTTCCGTAGTCTTCCGCGTTTACCTTTCTGCGGCGAATGTATGCATAAAAACACGCGAGTAATGGCGAGGGGCAACGACGCGATTGAATGCCAAATTTCACTGTCGATAACTCGAAAAGGGTAGATTTTATCAAATTTCTCAAGCTGGATTGGAATGGTGCATGTATAATCACACATAAATGTAAGTATTTTGGAAATTTTTAATGCGCACTTAATGGTAGTCCGTAACAGCAAATTAACCATTATTAATATAGTGATAAAACAACTGTGCAAAAAGTATATAAGATGCATATTATATAAAATCCCTTGTGATTGATATTTTATTTAACATGAGCTGGTTATTTCGTAAAATAATAGCTTCAAGAGTTTTGAGTTTTCCCTTGAATTGGGAGCTGTAGAGAGTTTTGGTGTTATCTACCAGTATTCGCCTTTATATTGATTCATAGACAAAAGTAAGTTTACATAGGAGTGGGGGATATGTAAGTCCTGGTGTTGGTGTTAATAATTAAGATAGATGTTTTAAAGATATTGTAGTAAATGACAAGGCATACTATAGACTATAAAACTGAACACCTGTATTCAAGTCTCTCTAGACATAGAACAATTATTTATTAATGTCCCACTAAAAGAAACTTTAGACATTCACTTAAGGAACTTATGAAATATCCCTTCGTCACTGCCTCTTAAAATTCGACCAACTATACATACACAAACACACACACACACACACAGATATATATGTATGTGTGTATGTATATATATATATATATATATATATATATATATATATATATATATATATCGAGTATATCTGCAGTTCAATTTACATTACATGAATCATTCATACAAAAAACAGATATAGAAGTTAATGATTTAAATGGCGAGAATACATCTTCGCAAACAAATTTAATAAAGTACATTAACCTCGAACCTGTAGATGAATGTTATGATCCCTGTTTATAATTCTTAGAATTAACAATAACATTTCTAAAATCATTTTTTCGGATTACATCTATATTTTTGTTGTCCTGTTATTAACGAGAAGTAAAAAACCAAAAAACCAAAAACAAATCTATTTCCATACCTGAAGATATCTGTAGGAACAGAAGAAACCTTGTAAAAAACTAAAAAAGACCTTATGCAACTGGAATTTCTAAACAGGGATCACTTTTGTTGCCAGGGATGTAGATTTTAATGTCTATATTTTGAGTTATTTTGTGGTAAAAATAAATTAACTCTGTTATATATGCTGCAGACAGGGTACTTTTCATTGTGTCAAAGTGTCATTTTGTCAGTGTTGTCCCATGAAGAGATATACTTAAATTGAAGAAATGTGAGGGGTGTACTCACTTTTGTGATACACTCTGTCTGTGTGTGTGTGTGTGTGTGTGTGTGTGTGTGTGTGTGTGTGTGTGTGTGTGTGTGTGTGTGTGTGTCTATTTGCATATCTGTCTATATATCTATTTCGATATAGATATCTATGTGGATATCTATCTAGCTAGCTATCTATCTCAATATCTGTCTATATATCTATCTCGATATAGCTGTGTGTGTGTATATATATATATATATATACATATATATATATATATATATATATATATATATTTATATATATATATATATATATATATATATATATGACTATCTATCTATCTATCCATATATATATATATATATATATATATATATATATATATATATATTCATACATACATATATGCCTCTGCGTGTGTGTTTGTTTGTTTGTTTGATAATGGGTTGAAGATATTGTGCTAAAACGGAATGAGTAATGTCTGTGATACGTTTAATTTGCATTTGAAAAATAGAAGAAAATGTAAGGAGGGATACTGAAGAAGAAAAACACAATTACTTGTTTTCTTCTTTTTTGCATTTTCATGCAAGTTACTTAAAATGAGACAGTCCGGCATGGTCAAGGAAGCGAGCTAGAAAAAATAAGCAGACAAAACTTGAGTGAGGAATATAGGTATTAGTGAATGGATAATCTTAGTTGTCAATACCCATGAAATTTCCTTGTATGCAGGTGGTTATTATTTTCAATTATAGTTTTTGCAGCTGAGGCAAATATATGATTCTGGTAGATATTCTTATCTTAAACCTCATACAGTTCGATCTTTTGGACTGTCTAGCCGGGAACAAAGTAAGAATATTTAAAACCTGTAACAAAGACTGACATAAAATGGTGAGGGTTTCTTCAAAGACAGAAAGAAACATAAATATTAGCCACTGCACTTTGTTATTTGTGGCACCTCACAGGGAGTGGCGTGTCCGAGACGGTGGCCAATAAAACTTGATCGAGTTTGTAGGAAATAAATTATTTGAGAAGTCCATTGAGATATCTCCTTACCGTTCACTCTCCGATCTACATCTCTGTCTTTGTCTCTCGTTTTGGTTTTACTGTTTTTTTTTTTTTTTAGTTTTTTTTTTTTGTTTTTTTTTTTAAACTCTTTTCACCAGAGTTTCATTGTATTCCCATGTCTGTGTCTATCTTGAATTTTTTTTTCTTCGTAACCTAATAATCCAAGCAGAAAATTGATTTCTTCCCATCTTCGTTTTATTTTAGGTTTCTGTATTTTCTTAAGTTACACTCCTTCTTGTCTTCCGTAATTATTTTTTTTTTTCTTTCCTCCTCAACGTCGTTCAGTTTTTATTCTTTTCGGTTTATTTCTTTTGTCCTTTTTTTCTTTTTCTTTTTTATAATTTCCTGTTTATTTTCGTTGGCCTTCTTTATCATTTCCATTAAATTAATCGTTCGTTATTTCTTCCTTACTAAATTTAGTTTTTCTTCCTCTTTCCAATCATTTTTCGAAGACAAAACTGACGTTTTTTCAATCATTCGTTCTTTTTTTTCTTTTTTACTTAGATTTTTCATTTTAGGTCGATTTATTTCTCTTTTTAATCAGATTTTCTTTTCCTTCTATTGCTATTCTATTATGTCTTGAAATGTGTAACATGTGATACTTTCTTTCTTCTTTCTATCTCTCTTTCTTTCCCTCTTTCTTTCCCTATTTCTTTCCCTCTTTCTACCTCTCTTTCTTTCGCTCTTTCTTTCACTCTTTCTTTCTTTCTTTCCCTATTTCTTTCCCTCTTTCTACCTCTCTTTCTTTCCCTCTTTCTTTCCCTCTTTCTTTCTTTCTTTCCCTATTTCTTTCCCTCTTTCTACCTCTCTTTCTTTCCCTCTTTCTTTCTTCTTTCTTTCCCTATTTCTTTCCCTCTTTCTACCTCTCTTTCTTTCGCTCTTTCTTTCCCTCTTTCTTTCTTTCCCTATTTCTTTCCCTCTTTCTACCTCTCTTTCTTTCCCTCTTTCTTTCCCTCTTTCTTTCTTTCTTTCTTTCCCTATTTCTTTCCCTCTTTCTACCTCTCTTTCTTTCCCTCTTTCTTTCTTCTTTCTTTCCCTATTTCTTTCCTTCTTTCTACCTCTCTTTCTTTCGCTCTTTCTTTCCCTCTTTCTTTCGCTCTTTCTTTTCTTTCTTGTTTTCACTCGATTTACTTTATTTTTCCATTATATTTCATTTTTTTCAATTGTAACTCATGTTTTTTTTTTAATATTTTTATTCCGTCTTTTATTCAATAGGTATTTCTTTCTTTCTAGAATTATGTTTCTTTTCTTTTTTTTTTAATCAGACCCGTTTTTCTTCTTTCTTTCTTGCTCACACACGATTTAACATACTTTTCGCTTTCTTTCTTTTTTTTAATTATGTTTTATTTCTTTTAATATTTTTATTCTCTCTTTCTTTCACTAGGTAATGCTTTCTTTCTAAAATTATGACTCTCTTTTTCTTTTACTCGGTCCCCTTTCCTCCTTGATTTCCTTCTTTCTATTAGGTTGGTGCAAAAAATAATGTCACATATGTTACTATGTGAGAAAACGACATTATTTTTGCACCAACCTAATGTCTTGCTTTGAGAGGATTGGCCTTAGTTTTTCCTTTTTTTTCTTTTATTTTTAATTATATCGTATTTTTATTCTGTCTTTCTTTCAACAGGTAACCCTTTACTCTCTACAATCATAGTTCTTTCCCTTTTTTTACTCGGTCACCTTTTGTGTCTTTCCTTCTTTCTTTCCTTTTTGTTCCTTTCTATTTAACAACTTTATTTTTTTCTGCATTCATTTCACTGATGTAGACGAAAAATGAGTGTTAACGTCAACGCTTCCTCTTTACTTTCTTCCTGTTTTCTTTCTTTTTATCTTTCTCTCTTTTTTTTCCTTCCTTTTTGTCTTTCTTTTTTCTTTCTTGTTGTATTGTGGCTTTTTTCTTTCTTTCTTTTTTCTTGTTGTATTGTTGCTTTCTTTCTTTCTTTCTTTCTTTTTTTCTTTCTTGTTGTATAGTTGCTTTCTTTCTTTTTTCTTCCTTCCTTTCTATCTTTCTCTTTTCTTTCTTGTAGTATTGTTGCTTTCTTTTTTCTTTCTTGTATTGTTGCTTTTTTCTTTCTTTTTTCTTTCTTGTAGTATTGTTGCTTTCTTTCTTTCTTTCTTTTTTTCTTTCTTGTTGTATAGTTGCTTTCTTTCTTTCTTTTTTCTTCCTTCCTTTCTATCTTTCTCTTTTCTTTCTTGTAGTATTGTTGCTTTCTTTTTTCTTTCTTGTATTGTTGCTTTTTTTCTTTCTTGTAGCATTGTTGCTTTCTTTCTTTCTTTTTTATTTCTTGTAGTATGGCTGCTTTCTTTCTTTTTTCTTTCTTGTTGTATAGTTGCTTTCTTTCTTTCTTTTTTTCTTTCTTGTAGTATGGTTGCTTTCTTACTGGTTTTCCTTTCCTTATTCCATATTTTTCTTTTCTTTCTTCCTTCCTTGCTTTATTCCTCATTCTATGACTGCATTTTCTCGTCATTCACTTATACCATGATCACTTTTCTATTTACATTATTTCGATCTGTCTCTCTCTCGTCTCTCTCTCTATCTCTCTTTATCCCTCTCAGACACGCACATCATTCTTCCTTACATTCTTCGTTTTTCATTTACTCTAAACTGATCTCAGTTTAATGTATCTCTTCTTGGTTTTATTATGTTTTCTTGCTTTCTAAACTGAGTTATTTCATTCTTTCGTATGTCTTATCCCGTCCTCTTCTCTATTGTTTCTTGCCTGTTCTAACGAGGACAATTCCAGAGAGTGTCGACTTAATTATAGCGCTGGTTCTCTTGATAATAGAATTTCGTATAATACAAAGTATTGTCTACAAATAGGGTGCGGCTCGTATACTTATTGTTCTATCAATGTCGAGAGTGAAAAAATACGACAGGTCTTGGTGGAAAGCAAAAAACTTGTGGGAGCAAAGAGGTTGAAATCTACCCAAATCGACGTCAGTCTTCCTGTCAATTCCTCCGCCGATCAGCTCATCTATTTAGTTTCGGAGAGTTGTAAATGTAGACTTCAAATTCCTTCTTTCATCTCCATTACGGTCTGAGTAATATTTCTTCATCCATGCTAAGATGTTAGCATCTATGTAAGCATATATTCAAGGATCGGATTTTCCGTATGGTCCTGTAACTATCACAGACTGTCTCACTACACACATACACAGAAACAAAGAAACAAACACACACACATATATATATTCCTAATTTTCTTTCTATTTGTCTACATATCAGCCTATTTCTCTCTCTGTATCTATCTATCTATCTATCTATCTATCTATCTATCTATCTATTTCTCTATGTATGTATATATATATATATATATATATATATATATATATATATATATATATATATATATATATATAAAACGTCTAACCTTATAGTTAAAATAAATATTAACCTTTTAGAACAAAATCAAATAGGACAAATGCTGTTTACGAATTTAAATGCCATTACGGAATTTTATTGCTGATCAATAAAAATTCGTAAATAATTATATAAGCCAAACTACAACATGTTTGACACGAAGACTCACTCTATACTTTTCTGTCCATAGCTCAATTAAATTTCATTTAAATATTCATGGCGACCAACCGGACTATTTGTAACATACTTGTTGACAAAGCGAAAATAATAGCATCATGTAAACGCAAAAAATGCGAAAAATAATGGAAGCCTTAGCAAAAAAAAAAAAAAAAAAAGAAAAAAAAAACGCTTATTAATATCAACTATGAAATGGACACAAAATCTTCACAGTGTTTTGAAAATTAAAACATTATATAAATGCATATATGCGACAAGCTATTTCTTATTTAACAATTAAAATATTTCAACCTTGAAAATGGCCAAATGTATAGCCGAAACCGCTCGAAAAAAAAAGATCATTTGGACAGTTTTTATATAATACATCACATGGGAAATTGTATAAAAAAAACGAAATCAAAGCACGTTGTCTGTTGTATTACATAAAATGGATTGTTGCCTAAATACAACATATATATATATATTTATTAACGACGTTTTTATGTTTAACGTTCTTTTTATAGATACAAGTATTTAAGTAAATGTTCTGTTTATAATAAACAGTATTAAATAACATTTACCGGCCTGAATGTCCGAGAAATTTTCATTGAAAATATTCGTGCTTTGACAGGATTCGAACCTGCATCCTATACAGAACCGTTATTTAGCCTGACGTGCCTAACCGCTCGGCCGCAAAGGATCGTTCGGTTGGCAAGGTCGAATTTACTGCTTATAAACTTCAATCTTCCATGAATCTCGTACATTCAAAACTGCTCATTGCGTATCAAATGTAAACAAATGACGTCATGACGAAATTTTCATAATGTATGACGTCATTTGGCACGTGAAAAATAAAAAACTTAAAAGATTCTTAGAAATGCGTCATGAAAAAAGAGGATGTATTTTGCTCTTGAAACCAAATTTATCGTTCGCTCACCACTA
>OZ010595.1:61540547-61613047 GCA_963932145.1 Acanthosepion lycidas
AGGACACCAAGAACACTTATAAGATTCTCCAGCGGTGCGTAGTGAGTCAAATGAATTCCACAATGTATTTCCAACTGCAGACCAACATACAGTGTTTACTACTGTATCTAACGGAATGGGGACATACTTTTTATCGCCCGTAGGTATGCTACAAAATATATACGCATTGTTGTATCAGATAAACAAAAGCCATCATATTTTAATTATGCTATTATTCAACAAATACAAGACATAGAGTCATTCAAATTAGTTAAGTCGGTTATGGAATGAAGTTGTTGCAAGTACATAAAGGATTATGCAAGATCTGCATTTACGTGTATGTAAAGATAGAGGCATAAGTTGGTAGCAATTAGGCTAGTATCTCCTCGAATGTCTCTTCAACAACGTTACAGTTTTGGGGAAGAATTATCTGTGTGGAAATTCCTCCTTGTAAAAGGAACGTGAAGGGATGGGGATGAGTGGACATCGAATACGTTACGTGAAGTTACGAAATCATAGAACAAAAGGAATGCAACTCGTATAAAAACATTCTATGGAACTAACGACAGTAGTGCGAAGGCCGTACAACGTTTCATCAATTATAAAGTGGTTTTACGTAGGAAACGTCTGTCTGTTCGTTTTTGAATTCTGCCAAATCTGAACAGTGAAGTTTTGCCAACGCATACCAAGGCATGACCGCTATACTATTTTGACTAATCTTACACCTTTTTAAAGCAGGACATAGCAACATTAGTACAATATTAGCATTTATTGTGACACTATTTTAACACTTTGTTAGACGATACATTTTTACACATTAGACCATTAAAGCCCAACGTAATATCCAATATTAACTTAAAAAAATACATCATTGATTTTTTTTAATCATTTCACCCCCAGCAAGACAGAAAAGCCCCTAATATACAAGATGCTACAGAGCGTGAAAGAATAAGAAAAAGAGAAACATAATTAATTAGGAGCTAGAACAATGAAAGAAGAGGAATCAAGAAACAGTAGATAACGCTTGATGTGGCATTTAAATGTCTGAAGATCATGGTGCCTGGGAGCCAGAAAGCCAGAACAGTTCCACGAGCGAGAAATGCGAGAGGAGAAAATTAACTTACGGTGGCATGTAGTCAATTCAAATGCAAATTAATAAGTTGTTAAAAATCTAGTACAGCGCTTGAATTCATAAAGTCTAGTTACCATATAGAAAAACTTATCAAGACAATTACCTTGAACGTATTTATAGAAAAGGCACATGAAATCTAATTAGGGCTTTAGGAAAGTGACTGAAGAATGAGATACTAGGTCAGGACTAATAACGTTGCGGATTTTTCCTTGAATTAAGTCAGAAATCTCTAAATATATAGCAGAAGCACCATATCATGTTACAGCAGTATTTAAAGCATGACAAAATAGCATACTTATAAACACGTAAGCGCGATGCTGAAGGGAAATAAATGTTTAACACAACAGAATGAACTAAATTTCTTAACAGCAGAGTTATCAAATTGATTCAATATAATCTTTCCACATCCTACAGCCGCGTATGTTATCCCGAGAAGGTGCAATAAGTCGTATACCGGAAGATTAACATCAGCCATGCTGATAAAAAGCAGAAAGGTGTCTCTCAGATGATTAATAGCAAGAAGTTTCGTTCTAGACGCTTTAAAATTAAAAAAAAAACAACAAAAAAAAAAAAAACTATATTCCTTGTCCCAATTAATTGCAGGTTTCTGAAAATATCCTGTATTAATTACATTTGCATAAATATAATATATTATTAATTACCTATATTATCAATAAAAGTCTGTTATCAATTGTAGATTTCTCTATATAAACAGTTAATGCTCGCCGTTGCTAAAATGGGACGGTTGATATAATGCAATATTTTTTTGCTTCTAGTCTAACAATTCTGATCCTCTGTCCAATTAGAAAAATTGCGCATATAATAATATCAATTTCTATTGAGATGTGTTACCATTGTTCGATTCAAAAAGAGACTATTGAATATTTTCAAATATTTAGCAGTTATACAACCGAAGAGGGTTATGGCCATCGTCGTAGCTAATCTTTTTATTTTCTGTTTTTGCCTTCATTTTTTCTTCTGAAAGCGTTTCTAATTCATACTTGCTAAAACACCACAGATGTTAATAAAGGCAATTGGATGGATGAAAATCTTGAAAATTTACTTATCCTACAGCGAATGATTCAAGCTGTTGAATAAAAAAAATGACGTTATATCAGCGTAAGAATAAGTATACAATTAAAAACATACATCCGGGGTAGTAGATAACTGCTATCATTGGATTATTTAAATCAAATTATAGCTGTTGATTCCTCGTTATGTTTTATTGTCAGCGTTATAATGCACGTAATTTATTAGATATCGGTGTTTATTTTTTTACAATGAAATTAATATCTCCCGGATTCTAGATAGAATGTCATGCTAAAGAAAAAGGTAACTGTCAATAGAAACTTGTTTTCTCTTTTATTCCGGTATAAAATGTTCAAAGAAAGCGCGCTTTGCTATTACGCGAAGAGAAGCTTTCAGAGCAAAGCAAATCTCAACCACCCTATTTAGGAAAATTTCCATATCTCGTTGTTTCATTTCGAAGAATATATCGGCTAGCATTATTTTCGGATCCAAGATGGAAGATGTAAAATTTAAGCATATGGTGGATTTTTAATATCTTGTTATACCCTTATAAATATAAATGGTATATTTATTGTACACAGGTTTAATCCTTGAATGTTTGTCTTCAAATTATGTTTCCTGATTAAGAATGGTATACAGGTTAGATTCCGGTCGCATATAAGTATGGCAAATACGACATTATATGTGATAAATTATGTCTTGACCCTGTTTTCAACGATCACAGTTGTTTTTTCCTTGTAGAGCGAGTCGTTTGTATCATTTGTCTACACGCCTATCTTTATGCCAATGCACCAATGTTGCTCTCTGTTTCTCTCTTGCTGAGAATCAAATCAGCTGTTTTTTTTTTCAGAGGAGAAAGGTACCCGTAGCATTAAATAGCCCAAATTACATGTACTGGTTATTTTTATTGTCCCCATTAAGGAAACGTTATCGATAACTTATTAGTGAGG
This sequence comes from Acanthosepion lycidas, assembly GCA_963932145.1. Classification (NCBI taxonomy): domain Eukaryota; kingdom Metazoa; phylum Mollusca; class Cephalopoda; order Sepiida; family Sepiidae; genus Acanthosepion; species Acanthosepion lycidas. The sequence goes on from OZ010595.1 coordinate 61,543,638, forward strand.
GAGACGATGAAGTGAGTCAGAGAGATTTTGCAATCCCTGTAGATAAAAAATATTTCAGTAGAAAAAGTTTTCATAGGAGGCAAATATTTCCACTGAAACATTTTGGAGCGAGAACATTCTTAATACACCAGGACATGTCGACCTTTTGCTAATCTCTAATTTGCCAATGCACAGACCAAATAAAAAAAACACCGACACAGATTTTCTTTTTCATTTTTGAAGGACTTGTGTTTCTCAAATAATCCTATCAAATATATCGTATTTCAGAAAGCTAACATTTCTAACAACTTGTTGAGCTGGTTTTTTGTTTTTTGTCTTTTTTTGTTGTTGTTGTTGTTTTTTAACTTTGGATATTTTTTATTCTTAATTTATAATATCAATTTATTTACTTCTGTTTTATACGTACAAAGTTGTATTGGAACTAAATGTCATGGAGATGAAGCTAACACTAAAGCATAATGAAAAAGAAAAAAAGTAAAAAAAAATTACATTGCTGAGCATTAGTGACTATGGTATATTTTCTTGTTTTTATAGTTTATTATGACTAGACCGATATTGGTGGATGTCTCCTTGGCGTTATCACGTGCTACCATGCTACTACTATTGAGGCGTCGAGTTCAAATTCAGTCGAGGCTATTGTCTTCGCTTTTCAAATAAATATTTTTGGAAATTTTTTTATTATTTCTCTTCTCCAACTCCTAGATTAAAAGCAGGACAGTAGCTTTCGTGGGCAACCATTTAAAGAGAAAGAAATCTCTAAAACTATGAAGAGCTATAATCGTCTACATACTAAAGAACGAGGCTCTTACTGAGAAAAAGACCACCCATTTGGTCTCGAAAATCAGAGTTAAATATCACACAAGACAATTTTTTTAGGCTTTACAAAATCACAAATTTATGTACATATACACATATATTGATACAGAATGAGAGATTGCTAAATATTTATGCATTTAGCAGTTAATGGATCAAGTACAGAGTAAAGAAGGGCGGCGTATGAGCAAGCTTAGAAATGTGTGTGTAAGTTTAGATTTTATCACTTGGTCTGGTCTGCCACGAATCTTGCTTGTGCAGATGGTGTTCTTGCTTGAGTTCACCTTTGTAAATTCTGGTTGTTCGGAAGCTGTCTTTCTCAGACTTTCCGCTTCGTAAATGGTTACAAGATTCTGTTCAGAAGCTATGATCTTTACGTCTGCCCGCTTTGTAAATGGTTGAGGGTCGTCATCTGTTCGGAATCTGTGGACACCGTCTAAGTCTACCCGCTTCATAAATGGTGTTGCATGCTCTTTCTGTTCGGAAGCTACATCTCGTCTTTCGCGCAAAACTTCTCCGGTCTCAATCTCCCCCGCGTTCCGCTGTCGAATCACTAAGGGGCGATAAACTATATTTTCTATATCAGGGATATCTGATGTCAATATGCGAAGTATGTTAAAAGGAACCGTTTCGTTTGCTGGTTATCAAATTACGATCTTCCTCATGATAATATTGTTCAGCATTGTCTTTTACGTATCAAGTCAAATAATGTTGGGTGTGGTTCTATCAATTGCACTCTTCAAAAAAAAAATGGCAATTGATTCGAAAACTAAAGTAGTAAGAACTAGCGTGATGAGGCGTTGGCCATATATTCCCAAGAGTTTGTTCAAACTCCATTTCTAAAAAAACATACTCGCTATAGAAGTCACACTCAAAGTATATGGTTGTAAAGTTATGGTCGTATAAATCGTGCATCAGTCAACACAGATTTTATACATACGTACATATATACAATGATTTGATTTCATCTCTTCAAATAGGTTGTCGTTATTTAAAATTTTAAAAAAATAACTTCTTTTATTTAAGGATAAAATTGTCAGAAAGAAACACCCACATTTAACCAGGCACTAATCAATTTGCCTTTTTTTTTATAATGTTAGAGACATTATTGATATTATATAAACAGTGCCTTCTATCGAAAGGTACATATCTTTCACACTGACATATTTCTTAGATAGATTTCCATACATAAATATTCATTGGCATGTTTCTTGAAAGACTCTTTTATTTTTGTATGTCTCTCTCTCTCTCTCTCTCTCTCTCTCTCTCTATATATATATATATATATATATATATATATATATATATATATATATATATATATATATAATCGACTCTCCCGTCGAGATTCGACGTATGAGGGTCAAGCAGATCAGTTTCCAGGAAACCGACAGCCCGACACCGGCACATGAGATTTGATTATAGGGGTGAAGTCCTCGTGCAGGACCATCCACACTTTTTGGAGGGACGAATACAGAGACCTGGTGCACCGAATGCCACAAGGTTCTCAAACGACCCTCCGCATGTTTTGAATTCAGAGTTGTCCTTCTCCTAGACCAGTTGCCATCCAAGGCTATAGAACCCAGTCTGTCCTGCTATTTTACCCATAGCTGGAGGGAGAAGATGAGGATTCATACCTTTCCCAATTCACGTAAGTGAATGTAATGGATTCGACTGGAATTCGAACTCGGCTCTCTGATTCCTCAATCCAAGCCGATATCCATTACTCGACCGTGCCTCCTATATCTATCTATCTATCTATCTATCTATCTATCTATCTATCTATCTATCTATCTATCTATCTATGTGTGTGTGTGTGTGCATATATATATATATATATATATATATATATATATATATATATATATATATATATATATATATATATATATATATATATAAAGAGATCAGAGGTCATTAGTAAATGCAAACATTTGAAAAAGTTCAGCTTGGTTTTATTTCAACCCGGTTAAAGTTTTTCCCCCCACTACTTGCGGTTTTTTCTTCCCCTCCCACTGCTTCCGGTTTCGAAAGTGCCTAATTTGTTGAGCTCCGTCTATTTGATTTGCAGGACAACCCACCTAATTAGACTGTAGAGATCGAAACCACGTTAGTGTGCTCTGGTCAGCTTCCATCGTTTTGAAATATTAAACACCTCTGCAAGTCTGTCCTTCTAACTTTGTCTTGATCCCTTTCAGTTTAGTTTTAACAAATATTTTTTCTATTTGAGTTACTCTGTCATATATATATATATATATATATATATATATATATATATATATATATATATATATATATATATAAGACGGAATTAATCGAATAACCTTTCAAAATTACCTTTCTACCTCTATTCGATATTTGCAGTGAAAAGATTTTTACTGTCCAATGACAAATGAATTCGGTAAAGCCTGTGACACTTGCTGGAATTTCCCTATTGGAAATAAAGGGTGACTTGACAATTATCCTTTCTTGGTCTCACACACATACCTCTGATCATTTTTCAAAAATTCTTTGTTCGCTCAGTATATTGCAGATTACGGCTCTTCATGGTCCCTCGTTCTTTCTGTAAGGTATGTCGTTCATTGCAAAGACTGTTCTTAGAAAGAGCGTTCGTGGCTTACCGCTGCTTTTCGAGTGATTTTTGAGAAGAAACCTACTTTTTCTGATCAAAGTGTCGTATTTTCACAACTTGTAGTAATATCGCAGGAAGCAGAAAGTGTAAAAATACACGTAACATAAATATGCTATTTCAGTAAGAAAATCTGTTTGTGTGAAATTTCTGGTGGCATTTTAAAATTATTTTGAAGGGGAAAAACTAGATGAAGAGAATATATTCTTTCGGAGAAGCTAAGTGGATTCGTTAATTAATGCATAAACCCGGTTTTTGTGAATAAATCCAATTCATTGAAAGATACCTTTTATCATTAGAAGGAGAAATCAGAAAATAAAAACAAACTCTAATATTAAAATTGATGTAGGTATTCCCATTATTGCTACTGCAATCATTTCGAAAACAAAATATATAATAGAGTTCTCTGAATATTCCGTATGCTACATCATTTGGCCAAGTATATCTTAGATCTAAGTGCTACTGTATATTGTCGAATACATACTATCATTATGCTTAATAGAAAATGCATTATTAAAAAAAAAAAATCGCTGAATGTAAAAAAATAATCATAATCCATTTTTATATATAGGAAGTTGTGGCGAGCCATGATCGGTCTGAAGGACAAGCCACATAAAGGACGAAAAAATATTATAAGCGGCAATACCCAAGGAAATATGGTCATCAGTAAAATGATGATCCCGAAATTAGATTTTCAGGCCGGGAACACTAAAATTATGCAAGTACGGAAGTTTAAATATCTGGAAAGTGTTTTTGACGGAGGACGATAAGTGTGAGGCTGAGATATGAAACGTATTGGGATGGCCTAGTGTGCGGGCACTGGAAATGTTAGCGTCACGATAAGTGATGCAGGATAATAGGCTTTGCATTCAATTTCACACCAACTAAAGTTAAGTGCAGGTTTGATATGTGATTACCACCGAACGCTGACTGCAAAATCACGCAACTTCACGGCTGAACTACGTTTTTTTTTTAACATGACATAGATAGATATGTGACAAAAACATCACCTAATCGAGCTGAACAGTGTCGCAGATATATCACACGAGAATGTAAGGTCCACAGTTAGAGGTCTCCACGATGACCTGGAGAACACTGGTTGAGAGTATATAATGGATTGAAATTAAATATTATGTTAAAATGAGAAATTAATTATCAGGTTGCTCCTTAGTCCACATATTTTATGGTTAGTTGCGAAAATGTGTTAACTAGAACTTGCCAAGTTGAATTCGAATTCATGTTGAATTTGTTACATACACTTTCATATTTACAGGATATGGCAAATGTAACACACTTTTTTATTTATTAAATTTTATTGAACAAAAGTAATTTATAATATTTGAAGTAAATTTATATGTATTCTCACATCAAAACAATATGATTCCTCATGATTAACAAACTATTTAACATATTCAAAAGACTCCATTTCATGTTCAATATAACGCGGAATCCTATCACCACAACCTCTACAAGAAATCTGACATATTTCGGCATTTATTCCAGAAATAAAGAATAAGAAATAGCGTATTTTTATTTTGTAATAGCTTTCTGTCTTGAGCTTGTAAATATGATCTGTTAGTACATCTCATAAGAGAAAGTATGGCGGAATTTGGTCCGGAACTCACCCAATTACTTCACGTCGTCTATCTGCACCGGATCGAAAAGAATGGCGTTACTTTTGCCGCCTTCTGTATATTCGGTGACAAATGTATTAAACCATATTACGCACCCTAGCTACGGGTAAAATATCACGCCATATTGGATATTCTATTCTCGGTCGGCAACTAGGTTAGTGATGATAACTCGATAAAACCCACCGCTCCCAAGCCTCTTGAACCAATCTTGGAGAATGTGTTGCCTGTAAAAACGCACAATGATGGAAATGCTTTAGTCATGTCATTTGAGTGGCACAATCTGCTGCATACGGAGACGGCGTCTGCTCTTAACACAATAAAGATTCTTTATAAATAAATATAGAAGTCAATTAATGCATACTGGAAAAATGTGCATTTGTACAAATTTGACGTCCAAAGTTTTAGTAAACTGGCGGGTCGCACGTTAACCATGCAATAAAAAATAGTTGCTCTGTTATTACAGTTTAACTGCAAGGAAACTGAAATGTAACTGGAATTTGAATTATTTACAAATTTATCTAAATGTGAATAGCCGCCCAAAATATTTGGTGTCGTCAAGAGTTGCTTCCCCTTTTTTCACCATTTGTAATAATCCCCGACATAAACTTGTACTATTGATGTCTTCGCTTCTCTGCAGGCATCCAGGTGTCTATCTCATATATCAAGCAGTCTCTCACAGAGAATGTGATTGTTGTGGTAAAATACAGTCGTTGGTTCGTAAATAATGAATGGAACTTTAAATCTTTTTCTTCTGGCAAACGCAAAATCTTTCCATGGCAGCTGTTCTTAGGACAGAATAATCGTATGTGGTCAGTTTGAACATTTTTATCATAATCTATTATTACATGATCTATTATTATACATTTTAGTGTATTCTAGACAATTCTGATATAAAAGATGTATAAAAAGGTCGGCTGTTCACATCATAATTTGTATTAGCTCCCGAATTCGAGAAATTTAAAACACCGAAAATATGTCTAATCTTCTTCAGATTCGGAAGAAAAATCTATTCAAAGAATCAACCACTACAATTAGTAAACACTAAAACAAACATCTAATTCGTAATTTATCTGCATATGTCATCAGCTGTGATTAAAGAGAATATATCTGCAATATTTTTTCAAGGTGGAGTCTGGTGGCATGTTCACTTCATATGATGTTTGTTCAAAAATCTTCAGTTATAATTTTTTTCTCTCAATTCATGAAAAAGATATGTTAACCGAATTTTGAAGTCAAATATAAACCAAAATACGAAAAGTGAAGATAGTACATTTTTAATTTCGGGTGACGATATATAAAATCTGAATTCGAAACGTAAAAAAGTTTTATCAAATAAGATATGAAATTATTATAAGTTACACGTATTTAATTTGACAAGAAAACACTCCAACGAGTGCTCAGGATCGCCTCGTCAGTGATGTTATGACTTGGGGGTCATGACAAGTTTCGGGTCTTTCATCATCATACTTATTCATCCAAGAGACCATACCGAAACAGTGCTATTCTGGCAGACGATCCTGAAGGAAAAAAAAATACGCCAAGCACGCAACAAATGGACTCGTTAAGTAAATGCCACTGCTGACCAATCGTTAACGACTTACGTCACTTCCTCCTCAGTCAAAGAGGATACAAAAAAAGAAAAAAACGAAAGAAAAGACACCATGCTCGTCTTTTCTTTCTTTTTCCCCATCTTAAGTTGACCACGCGGAACGATCCACATTCTCAACAAACAGCTTGACATAACCAGTAAGTAATGACAAGAAAAGTTTCCTTTCATATGAAGTGTTATTTTACCCCCCCCCCCCAAAAAAAGAAGAAAAACAAAATATCGAACACATTCGTTGGTCATAAGAATTATGATCAGGAACATATTCTATATAGAAAAGTTAATCAGCTTCTTTATCAAAGAAGGAATAGTTTGATTTTTAGAACTTAAGGTTTAATGAAATCGGAGATATTTTTTTCGAAAACGCTTTGATTGACAGTTTTCAGTTGGATACTTTTGATGAAAGTTTCTATCTCTAGTCTAGTGTAATCGGCACCCGCTCCCATCCGAGCATCGGGATAGTTATCATCTCTCCCTATTCCCATTCTCCCCACTGATGGCGGTGAGGAGATAGCAGTGCAGGTCCAAGCTACACCTGTGAATCGTGAACAGGAGTCAGGTGAGTGCTTCATTGCTGATGGCCCGACGTAAGAGCGTTCCGTACGTAGTATAAGTCGCTTTTATCTTGTCGTCAAGGTCTCTCTCGCAGTTGACATTATTCGAGATGATGATGCCATGGTAAGGAAATTCATCGAGGACCAGCTGTCCATTGATGTTGATGCTGACGTCCGGTGTTGCTTGTTAGGCGCCCGGTTGGATGAGAATCTTTGTCTTTTTGGCTCTGATCTGCATCCTGAAACGTTTGTACGCTATGTTATAGTGAGATACTAAATCTGGTGAATGTGGAGTTTATAGAATAAACTATATTTCCTCACGATTTTTTGGGGGCGGGTGTATTTTTGTATTATATGCCTTTGTATTGCCAAGCTTTAGAATAACATATTTTCTGTTTACGAGAAAAGGATACGTTCAGCGTAACGCTTCGCTTGCAAGATCCTGTCAACTGGTAATAATAGTCATGTCCATTCATATTGTTGTAGCTAATTCATATTAAACCCGTCACAAAAGAGAATTCTGTGGATGGAATCCTTGTTGTTATGCTGAAGCTGGTTTCACAATTTGTGATAATCGATCTTCCAACACCTGTAACAACGTGATTTAAAGATGAATGTAGGGAATTTTCAGGTAAAATACTGCTGCAAAGGTTGGGAGGTTTATTACGAATCTTAAACGAAAACTCATTTGAGAAACTTTTGGACGTGTGAACATGATGCAGTAGAATTATTGTACCAAATACCCTGAGATCTGACGTAGACTAAATCTAATATTCTCTTTCAAAAAAACTTCATTAATACTGGATCATCTTTCAAAGCGAGATCATTTTTAACCTTGGTAAATCAAAGCTGATACTGATGCTCCTATACTGCGACAACATATACGCCTAATTCTTTTTAAGATGCTTCTTTCACAGGTCTACCCAGTCGTATTTTCCTTTTCTGTGAAAACATTTCCTAAATGTTTGTACTTGCTTCATTTTATTGTCTTCAATTTATATTGGCCGGCCACTTTTGCTGACGACAATAAATAATGTCTTCTTACAATTGATTTTAGTTCTTTTCCACATGCTTTCCTTTATTATGCAAGAATTTCTGCAGTTTCTTTTCTGTGTCTGTTATCAGCACTGTGTCATCTGAATATCAGAGATTGTTAAGATTCCGACCACCAATAATGAATTCTGGTAGGACATCTAATTCTCTTAAAAATGGAAAGGTGATATAAGTCCGGTGAGATGTTTGTCTTACAAATCCTTCTATTTTTGTCTATTTTTTCTATTCGAATAGACCCGTGTAAGCTCTGGATTGTTCTAATATCCTTCTCAAATAAATCAAGCTTTCCTAGCAGTTCAAGTAGTTCTTTGTGATATACTTTATCAGACGTTTTGCATCATCGATAAAACATAGGTATGGTTCATTTTACATTTGTATTTTTCTTTCAGATATCATTCTGCATATAAATATCGCATTACTGGTTCCAGTGTCTTTAACGTAACATATTTCTGGTTTAATTTTGATTTGCGGTCTATCCATAGGAGATCGAATCATATGTTTTCGTAGGTGGTTCGTTATGCTGATTGTCCAATGAAGTTCATATTCGTATTTACCTCGCTTCTTTTCTAACATTGTGGAAGATTACCTGCTTAGATCTTCCGGTATATCAACACTGTCGTGTCTACCATTTAAAATTTCTGTAATATAATCAATCCCGAAATCCTCTGAAGCATTCTGCCTCTTAATTACAATTTCAACTGGTCCTCTTGCTTCTATTCCTGTTCAATTTGGCTAATTTCAATTCTGACTTTAATGTTTCCGGTTCCCCCATTTTTTTTTTTTTTTGATTGCACATTTTACTCTTACCTTGTGGAATAGGTCTCCGATATATTTATTCCATCTTTGAAGTATTTTTTTCTCTATTATTCAAATTCCAGTCGAGTTTGATAGCCGCATTTTCGCGATAATGTTCCATGGAAAGCCATATATATATTCCTCTTCTATACTCCTGTGTTGTTAAATGGCAGGATGGCAACCAATCTAAGAGATGAAAAACTTAGAACTCCAAAACACATCAAAGACAACGTGGAAGCTCCTCATCCGCAAAATGCATGTCAATTTACATAGGATACATAAATGTGTTCTGAGGAGGTCGTTTTGGCGTAAATCACAACTATATTTTATTCAGTTATATATTCACCATTATTTTCAATGTAGCTTTTTTGATACATTATTATCCATCATCAGAATGTTGCTATTAGCCACAGCGTTGAAAGATAACAAAGCTTATTTAAGGAGATTAAAAAAGTGGAGTTTCATTTTGTAGACGTTCAAAATAACATGTCAAATCTTGCCTCAGTTAACAACAAATTGTAGGCCGTTTTCAGGCTTAACTTCCACTTTGAGCATGTCGAACAGTTCAGATTTAGACAGGTGTAACTAGTTTTGTCATCAGAATAGATATTGAGTCGAGAACTGATGACATCAGGTGGGTCGTTTCTGAAAATTAGGAACAATGTTATATATATATTATTAATTCAATAAACTCCAGCAAAAATACAAAAAAAAAATGTAATATCGTTTTTCTCCTCATTGTTTTAGTGACGTCCAGGCGGGATAAAATCGATTATTTCTGCCCAGATTGTCCTTACGGTCAAGTGATTACCGCACCAGATTTGGTATTAACAAATACTTTTCTACAGATAATACAGGGTGGGGTAAAAATACCACCCATATCTACCTCCCAGAAATCCTCCAATATAAGGATAAGACCTTCGTTGTAATGGGGTTTTTACCTAGCTAAACTTTTACCATTATGTGGGAGGTATTTCTGGGAGGTATATGTAGGGATCATTTCCCCCGTGACCTGTAGTTCTACTATCATATGTATTCCTACTTCAGCGCATGCAGTTCTATCATCCAATGCACATGTATTATGTTACCCGAAAAAGCATTCAAATTCTCACAGCATATTTGGGGGTAGCATAGAGAAATATAATCAACTGACAAGCCTACATATTTTAGAACATGTTTTTCAATGGATAGGTGAATATATTTAAGCGCACTGGCGACAAAGCATCTATATATGCTCACCTTGTTAACTCCGATGTGACATTCATAGGCACACTTTCAACCTGCAACAGTCCAGATAAATGTTCGTTCCCTCAAAATGACTCCTTTCCTCAAACGCCTACTGCGGTAAAGCTCATTCCCGACCCCCAACGGGACGCGGATATTCATACTATACCATCGCAAAAGATGCTGGTATATCGGTTGATTTTATCGTTCCTGAAAATCCGTAATTTGTTGTCCCGTGCTCTAAGAATTAGATCAGATATGGAATATTGCTGCTATATCTGCGCTATTGCTATGGCACATGTAGGGGAATGTAACATTCTCGCGTGCCGTTCTTCGTCTTGTTCACGGTAACAAACCATTTACATTCCCTTCGATACTTTGATAAAAAATAAGTTCCACACATACAGCTTCCTCAGCAGGACTCTTACGTTATGTAACAAACTGTGGCAAGAATGCTTCCCCGATAACTACAAATTTGGTTTCTTTAAATCCAAAGTTAACAGATATATATCTGTTATATTCCGTGCTAAGAGAATAAACACATCACACCAGGCGGATACTAAAATAAAGGTTTATTGTACACAACAAGTACAATATGAAATACGGTACAGTTATACACACAGGTCAATCTAGTTGTGAGCGCCACCAACTGGAAAGTCGGATGTGCTTGCGTTGTGTAGCTCATTCTTCCTTCCAGTCTCTGGTAGACAGTAGACTTTATTGGGACTTGCTACCTATAGCGTAATCATTCATGGGGGTGACAGGTTATCCCGTTACATCAATATCTTAGTCCTTGGGCACCTCGAAACGCTGTAATGGTTAGCAAGCTTGTTTTGCTAGAACGATAACGATTGAGTAGTGAGTTCGATCCTCACTGGATGACGCATATTTTCGGTCTTGGGCTACATCTAAGCTACGTATGGAAAATCATTATATATCTTAATCATTTTAATAATGAATTTATCTTTCTCTTCTAACTTACAATCTCACTCGGTAACATTCTACCTTGAATGGCTCTTGGGGTGTATTCGGTGAAATAATAGTAAAAAAAGATTCATATTAAGTGTTATTAATTTCCGGTACAACTAAACTTTAGGGTGGACTTCCAACCTCTAGATAGCCTCTATATTATTAATTGCCTAATTTCAGAAATCCAATCTGAAAATATAGTGTACGCATTTCCTGAATAAAGATATAAATAAATGTTTGTCAATAGCTTCACCAACGAAAAGGGATCATGGGAAGACTCAGATATAGTTCTTCTAGCGATAAGATTAAATTGACTGTTGATGTCAGAAATGCGGCTTCTTAATTTTAATACCCCTAAAAATTAAACAGATCTCTATTAATCGTCTGCGAGAACCTTTCTGCCTGACGTAGTTGATACAAACCTCCAGGAGAGTGACACACTGCGCCTTCTTGGACTAAATTTCTCGGTTGAAAAGTCTATCTTGAAACTATTGCTAGAGCAGCTGCTAAGAAACTTGGCTCACTGTGTCATGCTAGACAATTTCTTTCTCCTGAATCTACCTTACATATCTATAAGTCTAACATTCGTCCATACTTAGAATATTGCTGCCACATATGATCTGGTGTGTCCACTATATATCTAGAGATCTTTGGTAAAATTCAAAGAGGAATCAGTAGTATAATTATATCTGGTATCTCAGCTTCAGTCACTTACACAACGCCGTAAATTTGCCTTCCTCTGAATTTTTCTATAAATATTTCCATGGTAACAGTTTGGATAGAGCTCTTCTCTAGATTACCTAAACTTTATGAATTTAAACGGAGTACAAGTCTGGTGACAAGTTCTAAACAATACGCAATTGAGTAACCTGGAGGTAACTGTAGGTTCTATAATAACAGTTTCTTTTCTCTCGATGTTCACTTGTGGATCTCCATTATGGCTCCATGCTTTCAAGCAAGCATTAATTTTCAAAAATCTAATTGCTTTCTACTGTCTTCTTAGTTAGTCTTCTTTTCTAATTGCTTCTTAGTAAAGTTTGTTTTCTAATACTTCCACACCCAATAACTCCTTGTGATTCAATGGCTTTACTTCCTTGCTTGAAATGAATGCAATTAAAAAAATTCAGAGGTGATTTTGTGTGGACAGTAAAATGGATTGTACATTTTTAATGAGTTTGTTAGCCAAGAAAGAAGCGAAAGAGCATTAGCAGTGTCTGTCGAGGTTTGCATAAATCGTTTTTTACATCTAAATAATTATTTGCATCAATTCTATTTTTACTGGATTAAAAATGTTGGCTCTTTTTTTAACTTTGCATGGTTATTGTATATCCTTGAACTGCCTACGCCACGCAAAAACCGCTTTTCTTCAATGCATCTGCACCATAAACCATCTTTAATGAGAGTAATTTTCTCTCGACATTTTAACATATTTCGGTCTGAGCTAGTGTCCTAATGGCTTTACTGCTTTTCTTGGGGTGAAATTGATTAAAAGAAAGAACAATACTTAGAATAACATAGGCAGATCTTGTGAGCAATGAGGAAGTTTAGAGTAAAAGAAGACACTACAATAAGGTTATATTTGAAATCGGAAAGGGACAGCTGAAATGAGGAAAGTGCTTTCGGAGAAATTTAGATTTACAGCACATACTGTAGAAAATAAGGGCGTCTCGACGTGCTCAGCAAGGTTGTCTCGCTATATAAGTTACGACTGAAAAATGAATTCGATCCTCACTAGGTGCTCCCTACTTTTGGTCCTCTGCCACATCTAAGCTACACTTAGAAAATGACCATACTGTAGAAAAGAGAACAGAGAAAACAGTCGTATAAATATATATTTATGCATTAGATGACAGTATTAGAAGAAAGCGTTATGGTAAACAATCGAAAGTTATTTATATCATCAAAGAACACTGAGTTGCTTTTTGCCAGGATTTCCCAGATTTGTATGGGGGTACGCAACACTAAATAAGAACTTGAAATCCTTATTGCGTGCATCAGTAATACGCGTAATTTCTTTGGTAATCGTTTGTCTCAAAGATTTCATTTGCGAGAATAGGGTTTGAAAAGATATGAAATTTTAATTTAATATGATTTTCCTTTAAAATACTTCAATTTGGAAGCCTTTCAAATAAATCCATTCAACCTAATATGCTTTCGGCAATTTTCAATTTTCTTCAGATGATTCTGCATGTTTATTCCAATTTTGAAATATTTGAATATGTTTGCTGCGTCATATATCGAGCAAATACTTGCAGCCATAGTAACAATGACAATTTACAGTTCCGTATAAAAATCATAAACTATTGCTTATTAAATTAGATTCATACATAGTTCAATATTCGTATGACTAGTTGTATAGACAAAATGTTTAATTAGTGCTTGTGGCATTAATAATCGATAATTTCTTTATTGATTTGTTCATTTCCTCAATGGATTTGTTTCCATCTAATAATATCATTAGTGTGGAGTAACGAAATAATAAAAAAAAAGTAACTAGCTTGTCTTGTTTTAGAAATAAGGTACTGGGAATGAATCTGATATAATTATGTGATTATATAGTGAATTACCAAGCATAGCTTAGGTGTGGCCCAAGGCCGAAATTACGTGGCACCCAGTGAGAATCGAACTCACTACTCACTCGTAATTGTTCTAGTGAGACAAGCTTGCTAACTATTACATCACACTGACTTGCTCATCAAGCGATTATATATATATATATATATATATATATATATATGTGTGTGTGTGTATAGTAGAATATTTTTTGTAAATTTATATATACATACTAGTGTTGTCACAATGCAAGAGCCAAAATACGATAAATATATATATATATATATATATATATATATATATATATGTGTGTGTGTGTGTGTGTGTGTGTAGTAGAATATTTTTTGTAAATTTATGTATACATACTAGTGTTGTCACAATGCAAGAGCCAAAATACGATATATATATATATATATATATATATATATATATATATATATATATATATATATATATGTGTGTGTGTGTGTGTGTGTATAGTAGAATATTTTTTGTAAATTTATATATACATACTAGTGTTGTCACAATGCAAGAGCCAAAATACGATAAAAGTAGAGAGTTATTGTCTGATGCTGCATGAACGTAAGAAAAGTCAAGAAACTCCATTGAAATATTCAAGGAAGATAACGATTAACACTAAACATGAAGAGGTCAGCATTATAGTCCTTTGAAAAACATCTTGCGGCGAGTCTGTTCCCCAAAGTAGCAATTCTTTTGAAGAAGCTGTCCGAGTGAAACATAAATTTTACTAATAGACTATGAAGGGAATGGTGATGATTCACACGTGTGTAGGTGACACAGCGGATCCCAGTTGTAAACTACAGCTGGGATAAGACCAAAGAATGCAGTTTTTCAGAATAAATTCCATGGAAACAGAGATAAGCCATATAGACGCTTTTGAAATTCTTTAATGTTGTAGTAATACCCCATATTTGGTCTCATCTGGCTCTTGTAAAGGTAGATTATAGCAGACCGACCTTTCAGTTTAATGAGAACCAGTTGCACGCGCTGGTTACAGAAGAACCACGTCAGCTTACTAGGTAATTGGCTCAAAAGATGGCATATTATCATATTATTGTTGCTCTTCATCTTCACTCATATGCTAAGATCTAGAAACACGATGTATGTGTGCTGCTGGCTTTGATTGACATAAATAAAATACAGTGCTTCTCTATTGTCTCAATTTTACACACTCGACACCAGGATACACGTTCATACAAAGATTTCTGTTGGGAAGTTCTACTGCACCGAGCATATTCTCGTGATTTATCCCCTTCAGACTTCCTTCATTTTTTGTTCTTTTTCTAAAAGTTTCACAGGTGTTTCATTCAACAACGATATGGAGAATACGATATGGTTGATTAATTTTTCATCTCAAAGCATAGTGATTCCTATTGTTGAGGCATAGAATGGTTAGTGTATCCTTGGCAATAGGTTGCAAACAATGAAAGTGAATGCATTGTTGGATTATTCCACAGACCTATTAATAAATAATAACAATTGAAATAAATTATTTTTAAAAAAGAACGAATTATTTGTAAAATCCCGTCGAAAGCGTTAATCATATGATAGATGTGAAGTTGTGAAACTCTCAGGGATAATACAATTTCTATCTCCGCTCCTCATAGTACCATTTGTAGTTATAAAACTACAAATGGTACTATCCTCGATATTTATTATGCTTCCCGCATTATACCTGCATATTTGAAATAAAAAGAAAAATAGAATGAATAGAATAGGCAAAACGATTACGCATGTAGGAACAAATTGAAGAAGTCCTAAGTTAGTAGTGAATCATTCACCAGTAGATTTCAAACCTTTTCTCTATTCATCTCGGCGACCGTCAGTAGAAACGCATCTATTGGTTAAAAAGGAATGACTGTTCCGACTTCATATATATATATATATATATATATATATATATATATATATATATATATATATATATATATATATATATTAAATTCCTCATAATAAAGCAGTATATGTATGGAGGGAGAATATATGTACGCATATATACACGCATGCTGAGAGAAACACACAAAAATAGAAACAGATCCAAGAACACACAGCGGTCAGTAAAACATTAAAAGATAAAATGCTGATAAGTAATTCATGATTTTGCTTGGGCCAACCTTAATTGTTTTATGACCCTTCGCGCAGAACTCTTCATTGCCAATTCAAGAAAGAAATTCGGATTACTAACACAGAAAATGTCTCATATCGAGAATATTTAACATTGAAAAACAAAATATATAATTAATTATTTTTAATAATATGTGGAAATCTCCGCTTTTACCTGAAGACGGTCACGAGACCAGAAACACGTGTAGTGTAACATTATGTAAAACAAAGCATAATATTTTTTTCTAAATAAATCCACATTACAACCAAAAACGTTTACGGCACCTTTCTTCTCTTCTTTTTAATATACATACTTTTCTCTCGTTGGAACCACTACAACCTCTTTCTTTTATATATATATATATATATATATATATATATATATATATATATATATATATATATGTGTGTGTGTGTGTCTGTGTCTGTGTGTGTGTACTAAAGTTATTGTATGAATGAATCATTGTATTAGGTTGGTGCAAAAATAATGACGTAATAATGTCGTTTTTTGACGTAGTTTCAACGTCAAAAAACGACATTATTACGTCATTATTTTTGCACCAACCTAATAATATAAATTGAACTGTACTATATATTGTATTTAAAAGAACTGATCCGACGTGCAAATTTTCGGGATAACAACTGAAATTACTCTACTTATTGAACTATTTAGTTCATGCCACATTGACTGATAATCTCCTACAACAAAACACTCTCAAATTGTCATATAAGTAAAAAACGCACTCATATAAATTTCTAAAAAAACATCAACCTTAGCGTTGCGACTGCACACACCACGAGTTGGTATTCGGTTTAAATAAGACATTTAAAAATAAAAATAAAAATATTTCCATTCGCATTATATTTTTTTCGTCTGGCATGCTACCTATGTTTTACCAAAAACAAAATAGTTTCCATGCCGGAAGATGACTGAATGTAGAGTCGAAAGTACTTGCGTATTTAAGAATGACTCTATACAGCTTATAATTTTAAAAAACAAGGATCATAACATTCATTGAGTGATTGGTAGGTTGATGCATCTTTAAAAATTTTGTTAGCGAAGGGATTTTGCTATTTTATATAATTAACTTTACTAATTTACTGTTTGCATGAATGATTTATTGTAATATATATATATATATATATATATATATATATATATATATATATATATATATATATATATATAAGAGTAAAGAAGGGTGTTTAAGGAAAGGATACAGAGAAGGACGGGGATCAGGATCAAGGCATCAGAAGATAATGATTGACATTACATTTGAATATTAAAGCCATCAGGAAAGCAAGTAGGAAGAAGGGAGAGAGTCCGAGAGAAGATAATACTAGAGTAGAAGAGTCGGTTATATTTATCTCTTTCGACACTAAAAGGGCCGGATCTAGATGCCAACCTTGTAGTACGTTTATATTCATGCAGTTGGGGTACCAGTGAAAATTGCTCGTTAGAGCATTTGCCAGGGAAAATATTTTTAGAAAAGACAGAGGGAAGCCTCATCACGTTTGTGAGAAAGTGACTGTAGACGAGATACCAGATCAGGACCTATCACGTTGCATATCCGTTTCAGGATTTTGTCTAGGACTTCGAGATGAACAACGGGGGCACCACATCATATATGTTAACTGTATTCAGTCCAAGAAGAAATTATAGATTTGTAAATTTTGATGGATGGAAAACCTTCTGGCCCGACACAGAGACCCAAATTTCCTTGAGCTACATGACGCTATTGATTCATATTCTCTTAACCGTTTAGTTTAATTTAACTTAGAACGTTAGCACGTTAGCCGTTCGCCAGCAAAGTAATTGCTATACCTACATATCCATTGTTAATGCACTAACCAGATCATTGTATTTACTTAGCTGGATGATAGTGACATCCCAAGCGAGAACACTACCTTCTTTGATGATGTGAACATAATTTTCTTTAGATTTGTGTGTTTATTATATTAGTGGCACTTTTCTCTCGCTTGCTTCATTTAAAAATGAAATGTGAAATCTTTGACATCTTTTGCGTTTCAAAAATCGATGAGACTCACGATTAAGTTTATCATTTGCAATCTAGTTCTATTCAATAAATTCTTTTTTTTTTTCATTACAGGTAAGTTCCGGACATTATAACGCGACTCTGAGAGAAAGCAAACAGTCCTCTGCAGATGGTATGGGCAATTAATAAATCAAATACTCACAAGAACTCAGGTAGAGGTTTGCGTCCCAAAGAAGACAAAATAAATAAATTTGATTCTTTTACAGAGATCCTGGATTCTGGTAAACACTGACAAAATACTTTTTTAGTTACCTAAAAATAAACATATAATAATAATTTGACAAAATATCACTGCATTTAAAAATAAAAAAAAATGTATATAAATGTGCACATCTTGAGTAATCAAATGATAAACTAAATGCAAAATTAGTTTATATTGAACACGTTGTATCTGTTTTTTTTCTTTTCTGTTACACTGTTCCAAATACAAGTATCAGCTTGATTAATTTTTCCTTTTTTCTACACCGCTCGGGCAAAGTGGTTATTTGGTTAACTCTTATTACATCTCAATTAAATCTCTCCACGTCTCAAATATTCAGTTCTACTTTATTTAATAAGAGCTAATTTTATAAATTCACAATATGTGTAAACATATATGAATTTTTATATATGAGTACAGTTTTAGGGAAATTTATGACAGAGGGAATAAAATTTTGGCGTGAGAAGACTTATTCCTTAGAACAGCAACGGGGAGATAAAGTAATAGAAGTAATAGCTGAAATTTAGTAAATAAATATGTATTTGCGTATATAGTCTAGACCAGGGATTGGCAAATAACGGCACGCATACCATACGTGGCACACCAAGCAAATTTCCAATGACATGCAGCCGCAAGTAAGATCGCGAAGCCCGAACCAATAACCACTGCATGCAAGCAAATTTAGGAGTTTCAATTTTAATATATACTAAAGTATATATATATATATATATATATATATATATATATATATATATATATATATATATATATATATATATATATATATTTAAAATATATTGTAGAACCGGTATATTGAACTTGACCTGTAATATGTATGCTCTTGGCACACTGAATAATTTTCAAGCCTTAATGCGACACATAGTCAGCAAAAAGTTGCCGACGCCTGGTCTAGACGATTTCATTTGGTTTCCATTTTTATTTATGAAAAAGTGTATGCCCAATAAGGTTATATATATATATATATATATATATATATATATATATATATATATATATATATATATATATTGGTGTGTGTGTGTGTGTGTGTGTGTGGACAATGATGACAAAACACTGAGGCAATGGCCTGTTTTATGCTAAACACAATCGTCAAGCTATCTAAATGTAAATGCAAAGAAATTGGTTTAGATGGCCTGAAGATGGCTTTTCAGCATGAAATAAACTGTCCCTTTGGGGTGTTGACTTGAATATCCACTTTTATATTTAGATACCCTTTATCTCCGAAATTGAACAAATTAACCCATATATATAGCATATCTTTAAACTATATTTTAACATATCAGAGCTCGTCAATGTGGGTAGAAGTCCGACGGCTTTGCGATCGATTTTGATATCAGTGAGAGATTATCCGCATAGGCTATCATCGGGCGGATATATGATGAATAAGGAATCTTTAAAAATCCATTTGCTGGTTCCTCATCCATTATTATAATATTGGTCTGTTCTCACATTGAGTTCTCTTTGCATTCATATCTTCCTTGGAATCATCCCAACTAAACATAATTGTATATATATATATATATATATATATATATATATATATATATATATATATATATATATTGTAATTATTTAAAAAAAAGGTATGATTTAGGTACTACTTATGTATTGAGCACTTTTAAAAAAATAAAAACAAAAATACTAAAGAACTTTGGATTATTAAACTGACTGTTCTTTCCTATTTTCTATATATTTGCGTATATATATATATATATATATATATATATATATATATATATATATATATATAAGTGAACATAGAAGTCAACACTTACAGGTGACAGTCTGTTTCATGCTAGGGAACATTGGTGTATATGTAGGTGTTTTTTTATCATTTTTCAGGATTTCTTTCTTGGCAAGGTGTTAGTACTTTTGGCAGCTTGTTCGTTGGTCATACTGTAAATTTTAAAGTTATATATATATATATATATATATATATATATATGTTTGTGTGTGTGTGTGTGTGTGTGTGTGCACGTGTTTGTGTATGTGTGTTTGTTTGTGCGGGTATAGTTTTGTGTTTGGGCCGCGTATGCATTTTATATATATGATATAATGTTTAAATTTAAATAATTTAAAAATAATATTAATCCACCCACCTATAAAATGAGCCATCCACGGTATTAGTATGGAGTGAACCCGACATGAGTATGAAAAACATAGGCACATACCCCCCACACACACACACACACATATATATATATATATATATATATATATATATATATATATATATATATATATATATATATATGTATATATTAGGTTGGTGCAAAAATAATCTCGTTTTCTCACAAATGTTACTATGTGAGAAAACGACATTATTTTTGCACCAACCTAATATATATATATATATATATATATATATCATGAAATGATCTTGCGAGAAGAGTGAAAAAATGAAAAAAAAAGAGAGCTCAACGTGTCACTGAAAAAAGAATGGAATCAAATATTAAACTCATTGTTTGCGAAACTCTTGCAGCGAATACCAAAAACATGATATCCATTATTCAAAGCTAAAGGAGGATATTTTAACTCGAGCACCATTTAATCATAAAATGCTTTCGTTATTTGCCATAATAAAATATCTAATGAAATATCATCTATCACTTTTTTTAACAATGTATAATTATTTACTCTTTCATAAGAGAAACAAGAGAAAACAACAAATGACTACTTTAGGAGCCAATTTAAAAAAATTACCAGCGGTGGTCTTAAACTTTGATCAGTAGTATATATATATATATATGTGTTTGTTTCTTTGTGCGGGTGTGGTTTTGTGTTGCGGGCGCGCATGCATTATATATATATATGATATAATGTTTTTTTTTCGAATGTTCAGCATTTATAGTGGCTCCTTTGTGAATTTCCGTTATCTTACATCAGCCGACTTCACATGTCAACTCGATATTGCATTTCCCTATCATAGATCGATTACTTTTACCAATCATTCGTTGTTTCAAATGGTTGTAACGTGTAACATATTTGCAATTGTCATCATTTTAGAATATCTTGTGTTATCTCGTGTTCTTATAAGGATATTTAGGATAAACATAAAGGCAAATACTTAGAAGCACTAGAAAGTAGTAACCATGAAATTAACCGCGAATTCTTAGCAGATAGCAATAATGCCGCCAACAAACCTAAACGTCGTAAACTCAATATCATACGGTTTAACCCACGTTTCAACAAAAACATAAAAACTGATATCGGAAAGATACTTTTTAATTTAATTCATAAGCACTTTAGTCAATCCTGATCGCCAAATAAGATTTTCAACAAAAACGTTGGCTACAACTGTGTCAAAAACAACGACCAGTATATAGCAGAGTACAACTTTTCCATTCTAAATAAACTATTAATTGCAACTGCAGTGTTGTGAGGACCTTGAATCTATGTTCGACTCTTCCGCTTACTATAAGATTAGTAGGAATTAAGGTCTTGGGGAAACAGTCGCATAGATTGTTCAACTGTCGAACTCTCTGCCTCGGCAGAGAGGAACTCAGACGAAACTTTACCGCAGGGCAAAGTTTCGTCCGGGGAGGTAGACAATCCCTGAACGCGTCTAGGCGGGTTCAAAGGGAATATTTTTGGCCGATCCTAGGGGCTCAGAATACTCACAATAAACCGACCTTGTGCCACATACTCACTCGTAAGGGGGCTGTTAAATATAACAGTCCAATGGATTGTTCAACTGTTCAACTCTCTGCCTCGGCAGAGAGGAACTCGGACGAAGCTTTGACGCAGGGCAAAGTTTCGTCCGGGGAGGTAGACAGTCCCTGAACCTGTCAAGGCGGGTTCAAAGGGAATATCTTTAGCCGAGCCTACGGGCTCGGCCTATACATACACATACATTCCTTGTGAGGGTGACTCTTAAAAATAACAATCGAATGGATTGAACGCTGGGTCAACCAACACATACTCACTAGTCGAGTAGTTCTTTTTAGTTGTACTTACTGTTTGATATATGATATGCAAAACAAATAATAAAAATCTGCCCATTAAAAGGCAAATGTATCACCAAATCGTTAGTTTATAAAGCTGAAATCAAATATGACGATAATTTCATGTTTTATATGACTCTGTTGAAAAACATTAGAAATCTGGCTTCAACTATCCCCACATGACATTAGGCAATATCAAATATAGTAACAGGGCTGCCCGCTCTATTTTCTTTTCAGAAAAACGAAAAGCGAGAATAAATCCCCAATTACCACCTCGAAATCAATAACTAAAGCTAAACCATTCAGCGGGAAAGGCAACAGATATAATATATATATATATATATATATATATATATATATATATATATATATATAATATAATATAATAATATATATATAATATATATATATGTTTTTTCTAAAAAAATAATAATCCTGAAATATATAAGCAATCCTAACCTATAAAAGAAAAAAGTAATTTAATGAGCACCTGCCTACATAGAACCAAATTTCTAGTCAATTAGTTTCTAGTTATTAGAAACATGATTATTCCTGTATTTACTTATTTGCATTTATTATTTTATCTATATATCTATTCTATTTATTTGTATATTATATATTTTTATTTATATGGCGTTTATTTAATTTATTTTATTTTATTTCTTGTTATTTTCAATGATACGTATTATTTTTATAAATACATTAATTTAATTTTTTTTTTAATCACGGCATATTTTATTATTATTAATAACACTACATTTATTAAGTTTATTTATATTAATAAAATAATTAATTAGTTTATTGATTTCCATGATGAAAATAAAGTTAAATCCTTGATTTCCAAACGTTTATAATTCTTTTTTTTTTCCTTTTGATAAACAGCCACTCTCTAAATTGAAATTTATTATTCCTATTTCCAACCTTATTTTCAATCTTTAATGATAATCGGGGCTTAAATTCAAATCCAAAATTAAACTGCAATCCATTTAAATAATTTAACAATAATAATAATCCACCCACCTATAAAATGAGCCATCCACGGTATTAGGATGGAGTGAAATAGACATGAGTATGAAAAACATAGACACATACACACACAAAAAAATGTATATATATATATATATATATATATATATATATATATATATATATATATATATATATATATATATATCATGAAATGATCTTGCGAGAAGAGTGAAAAACTGAAAAAAAAGAGAGCTCAAAATCTCACTGAAAAAAGAATGTAATCAAATATTAAACTCATTGTTTGCGAAACTCTTGCAGCGAATACCAAAAACATGATATCCATTATTTAAGGCTAAAGGAGGATATTTTAACTCGAGCACCATTTAATCATAAAATGCTTTCGTTATTTGCCATAATAAAATATCTAATGAAATATCATCTATCACTTTTTTTAACAATGTATAATTATTTACTCTTTCATAAGAGAAACAAGAGAAAACAACAAATGACTACTTTTGGAGCCAATTTAAAAAATTACCAGCGGTGGTTTTAAACTTTTCTCTGAAGTATATATATATATATATATATATATATATATATATATATATATATATATATATATATATATATATATATGAAGAAAAATATACGGAAAAAAACAAACAAAAAACCTAATATGCATTTATGCTGTTTTAATATTAATATAATGTCAACGTCGAAGGTTTCGGTCTAGTAGACCATCTTCAGGACATATTCTAGACCGAAACGTCCGACATTGACATTATATTAACATTAAAACAGCATAATTGCATATTAGGATTTTTTTTTCCGTATATTTTTCTTCATACTATCGGATCTATATCCATATATTTGCTTATATATATATATATATATATATATATATATATATATATATATATATATATATATATATATATATATATATTTATATATATGTATGTGTGTGCATATATATATGTATGTATATATATATATATATGTATATATATATATATATGTGTGTGTGTGTGTGTTTGTGTTTGCGTGTGCACGCACGCGTTTCTGTTTGTGTATATGTGTCTGCGAATGTATGTGCGTGTGTGCATGGGTTTGTATGCCAAAATGGAGACTTCTACCCATTTATATATCGGAAATCAGGAAAACTGTCCGAAACTTAAGTAAAATAACATATAAACGTTCTTAACGAAAATTTCTTTGCTTCTTCACCAAAGATGTGTGTATATCTAGATATATAAATAAGCTTGCGGTGGAATCGTTAGCGGGTGTGATCGGGGAATCGGCAAGTCGAGTTCGAGTTTCATCCTTTCCTTACATTCACTTTCTAAGAACTACATGGAAAATATATAACACATAATATCTCTCAACCTCTTTGCCCAAATAAAAATGCTGAGGAAACCTGACTCTTCAACCTCGGCGGCAGTCGTCCTCGTAGAAAGAAAAATTTTCATTCCCAAACCCGGGAAAATGAAAATTCTTTGAACAATAACGAATTACCTAACGAGTAGAAAACTAATCTTCTCTCCCTCTCTCTCTCTCTCTCTCTCTCTCTCTCTCTCTCTCATATGTGTGGGTGTGTTGTTAAAATTTACCACACTTATATGTTAAGACTGAGTAATATATAAGATAGTCTATGTACATAGACAGGGTTAGTATATCAGTCAACACTTGTTGGTGTCTGACAGGTTGAGGCCCAGATGAAAACATCAGAACTTATCTTGTTCTAATAATCGTATTGAATATTGAAAGTGACAGTCACCATCCACTGTTGCTTCCTACGTCCTCATTATTTTCTATTTTTTAATGACATATATATTATATTTTTAATGAAACATATCATATGTATTGTTATGTCGATGGTTTGATGAAAATTTGATAAACATTCGTTACTTGAATTTTATGCCCAAATACATAAATACATCCACACACACACACACACACACATATATATATATAGGTATATATATATATATTATATAACTATATACGCACACACACGTATATATATATATGTATATATATATATATATATATATATATAGTTCACTTAAATAAATATATAAACGCGCACACAGACATATATATATATATATATATATATATATATATAGCTTATATAATTATATACGCACACACGCGTATATATATATATATATATATATATATATATATATATATATATATATTTCACTGGAATAAATATATACACGCGCACACAGACATATATATTATATATATATATATATATATATATATATATATATATATATATATATATAGTTCAGTGAAATATATATATATATATATATATATATATATATATATTTCACTGAACTATATATATAGGCACACACGCATACATATATATGTGTGTGTCTGTGTGTGTAAATTATGTTCGCATCTATGAGAAACAGTTTCCAGCCGTTATAAACATCAAAGAACTCTCATCGAATTAATTAATTAATTTTATATTTATTCTTATATCAAAATGTTTAACAAAATGTATTTTTCAAATAGGATATATTTTGTTTTGCTTAAATTATTGTACAAAATGTTTTTGTTTTTGTCTTTAATTTTTCAGTATTTTCACAAGACTCAAGCGAAAATAAGACATGTTCATTATTTCAAAAATCCAATCGAGTACGTTGCGTCCTGCTATCAATCTCAATTTTGAGAGAGCAAGCTTGCTCTGAAAATACATTGATATTGTGTATATCGTAATGTTGTTCCCTGCCGTCTGTATGGAGAGTGAGATTTTGTTGGTCCACTATTATTTATTTGTTTAATAAACACATACGAGTATCGAAAATCAACATTTCACGCGTATTCACCGCTAATACACGGGTCACTCGTGGTGAAGTGCTTGCAATTTTTTTTTTCATCATACTTACTGAACTTGCCCCATACTGATCACAGATAACTGTTCAGTAATTAATTAAAATCTAGCAACGCTCCAATGTGGTTTACAGTGAATTCAGTTCGAGTCAAGTAATTACTGTTCTGTCAAATTATATCAAGTTCTGTTCGGCGTTTTGAGTTAATCCTACAATGATGCCGTTCACAAGAATCGGAACAATTTGAAGGTTTTTTTTTGTTTTTGTTTTTTCTGGTTTTGGATGGATTTTAACTTTAATTTTATTGTAGTGTTGTCTGTAAAATTTGCAAATGAATTTATTTATTAGGTTGGTGCAAAAATAATTTCGTTTTCTAACATATGTTACTATGTAAAAAAACGAAATTATTTTTGCACCAACCTAATAGTAATTTTTTTTTAATGAAAAATTAATATTAGCATAACAAAAGTAATAAGAATATCTTAAAATTATATTTATTTTTCACCCGTCCATTCTATTTTTTCTTATTTATACCCACTGAAATATTCACCCGGATGTCAAGTAACGCAAACGTGTCATTTCTGTCTGGCCTTATATAGAATTGACACGAGGAAATATCACTAAGAAACTAAAGGTGAGATACAAAATTTGTTACATTTGTTGCGAATTCGTTATTTAAGTATTATTTTTGCGTATTTATTTAAAGGCAGCTACGCCTGCCTTCCTATTTATAAAAGTGTCATTATACGGCCTACTTCTAGCAGTTTTCTATGCTGCCACCTGCTAAGTTTGGTAAAGGTAAAAATAAACTAAGGTAACAAGAAATAAGCAAATATGAAGACTGATATTACAAAATTAATAGACGAGAAAGAAATCGAAAATTTATAATTTTAACGAATGTAATTCCTGACATTTCCTTACTGGTCAGAATACTGACGACCCTAAACGTGGAATGCGTACAGTGTCGGATGGTATTTCCGTTTGGATATAAGCAAAATGAAAAGAAAAAAGAAAAAAAAAATACGTGAAAAAGGGGAGGTCTGTTGCGTTAGTAGAAACCCATCATAACTTTCATCTTCCAGATTTAATTAAGTACCCTGTTGTTTGAGCAGAGAGAGAAGATAGACAATTTGGGAGGAGAGATATCAAGACATTTCCTCCATCAATTTTTGTTCTTCTTCCAGGAATCGTGCCCTCCATGTAATAGAAAGAGTGAAAAATACCTTTAAAAAAAATAATAACTTCACTTTCAGAAATACGACAATTCCAGGAAGATGCAAGGAGTTATTGTGAGTGATAACGAATGGGAAGACTTTAGGAGAAGAAACCGGTAACTTAATCCTGAAGAACTTTCATTGTAGCTGTTGATGCAGTGTTCGAGACACTACAGAGGCATTGCCGATAGAAGACTAGAATCTACAAACGATATAAAACGTAATACAAAACGTCAGGAGTTAATGATGAAGAGGCATAAAAGAAAACTGATTAAGATGTCTAAGAAAGAAAAAAGAATAATTTTTAGACAATCAGTGTAAAGAAATTGTAAAACATTTCTTTTATGGTCCAGGTTAGGACCAAGGAACACGAGAGTAGAAATAACGAAGGTATATTACGCGAAATAATATTACAAGATGCAGAAGGTGTTAGTATGACTGTCAGTCTGGTTTGGAGTGAACTACTATCGGCTCGACCCGATTTGGTATCTAGCCAGCCACCACGAGGGTTGCATGTAGTACAAGGACGAGTTTAACGTGGGTTTTTCGAACCCGTAGGCTCGGCCAAAAAATGCCTGTAGAACCCATATAAACGTGATCGGGTTGGTCAACCTCCCCGAACGAGACTACCCTTCGGCGGAGCCTCGTCCGGGTTCCTCTCTGCTCAGAGGCAGAGAGTTCG
Organism: Acanthosepion lycidas; assembly: GCA_963932145.1. NCBI lineage: Eukaryota > Metazoa > Mollusca > Cephalopoda > Sepiida > Sepiidae > Acanthosepion > Acanthosepion lycidas. The sequence continues at coordinate 61,571,530 of OZ010595.1, forward strand.
ACCGTCCAGCCGAGAAGATCAGCTTGATTCGACCCTCTCTCTTGAGAGGCGTAGTATACATAGTGTTAGGAAGAGTTAATTCTGTAGTTATAGGTAAGGACCTATGATAATTTCTAATATCTGACACAAGTTAGTTTGATTATTTGCTTTGTATAATCATTTTAATTCCCAACTCTTGTCTATAACCGCTTTTTCAGGTCAATGGTTGAAAAATTTTTGAGTGATAAGAACTGTGCATTTTAGCGAAGACCACAGCACTCGTCGAACCTTGGGGACTGGTCCCACAGAATTACAAACAACTGTACCGCATAAAAGAAGAGGTATCACTTGCAAAAACTAAAATGGTTAGCACGTGTAACTCACAGAGAAAATGATATAATGAAGAATGAATGCTAAGGATTATTGCCCGACTAGCAGCATGACCCGGCGTTGCCCGTGCTTCATACAGCAATCGCTATCACTTGACTTACAATATTTTGCCCTTCCTTGACTTTGCCGTGCTGATGTTGCTACATGCCTTACTTCTTGCCTATCTCACACTGCGAAATTTTTCTAAGCTCTATACTAAACATTAAATATGTTACGAAAAAAGAACTAAACAAAATGAACACAAAACGATCAGCTTTAAAAAAGGACTCGCAACTGGAAAAACCGAATGAAAAAAATGTTAACAACAAATACTTTTTCACACCCAATCCGACGTTGATTTTAAACAAGCGAATGAGCCAATTGGAGTAAAGTGCCATGCAGATTTAAATTTTTCCAACTTGTAACGAATGCAGCTATAGATTTTTTTTTGCATGCTAGCAAGCTAGTTAGCATTCGTGTCAATCAGCTGTTGGCTCTCACGCTGGCCAATAGAATCTTCCTGCCTATTCGTGGCAGCCAGCTATAGGCTCTCACACTTGCCAGTAGAAAATGTCCGCAAACTGCATGAAATTATAGAAGCATGAAAAAATCGATTATTTCCACTATCGATGGGAGTTGGGAAATGCAAAGTAAGTCTTGGCCTTTCTGCTAACTTGGAGCAAGTGCATGTAAATTTAGGTACAAATCCGTCGAAAATAGCGGCCGTGCATTCGTTACACACACACACACACACATTCTGCCTTTTCTAGATATAGATTAGAATATAGAATTACATGCCGAGGTATCATTATGTGCAGTGGTTAACAGGTTTATAGGGCATCAAAATTTAACTTTTTCTATGTTCCCTATCCTAACAGAATGTTAAAGATAACATCTTACTATTATGTCTTGTTCTTACTATGGTGTCTCTTTTTTTATAATCCCTCTCTGACCAAATACTGCGATCCACTTCTACAAGCTTATTACGTAAATTGCTGCCAATTCCCCGCTGTCCCTCTTGCCTTCTTTACGTCTTGTGAGTTTCAAATTTTCCAATAGATCGTTCCTCATTATTTTTCTATAAGTTTAAAGTCTGTCCCTCGTATTCTAATTATAAAAAAGGTTATTTTTGTTTGAATTTTCTTTAAGACTTTATCGTCACTCACCTTCATTTAATGGGATTCTCAGTATAACCTTCTGTAGAACCACTTTTCTGTTGCTTTGTTCTGCGATGAACATTTGTTGGCATATGGGAGGACTGGTATCACATAAACTGGTCAGCATTTTCTATTCCTTTCAAATTATCTTTTTTTAGTTTCAGAGGCTATATATTTTATGAATAATGTTATGCTTTAAATACCGAGATTAAAAGAACTGTAATATCAATAACTTTAGTACACACACACACACACACACATATATATATATATATATATATATATATATATATATATATATTTCATTCCAAGCAGTATATTAAATTATCTATCTATCTATCTATCTATCTATCTCTCTCTCTCTCTCTATATATATATATATATATATATATATATATATGTATATACACACACACACACACACACATATATACACACACACACACACACACATATATATATATATATATAAATATATATATATATATACAGAGAGAGAGAGAGAGAGAGATCTGCAGAATGTCCATAAAGTTTGTCTGCATCTTAAATAATTTATAAATTTAAAATGCACACGAACCTTATGGACACTCTGTATATATATATATATATATATATATATATATATATATATATTGATGCATGTTTCATTAAATAATATAGACACGTTTTGTCTATTTATTTTATGTAAATTATTATCATATCGTCTTTATAACATTATCATTGATAAACGAAAGAAAATCACCATATTGATACATGTTTCATTTTACTCCTATCTAAGTTTTCGGCTTACATAAAACATCATCAAAAATGCCAATTACATTACAATATATTAAACTATATACGGTTATAACAATAATGATAGTCTGTTTTTGTATGCAGGGAAGATTTCCAAGGAACGACAAATTCGTGCATACGTGACGCTGAAAACGAAAATCACACCACGGCTCATAACATCACACCTGACCACACGAAAGTGAAAAAGAGAAGTGTTAAGTATGGTATATATATTCTTGTTAGCACAAATCAAGCAGGATAATAACGTCACTGAGAGGCAATTTGGGCACTGTGTGTACAGAAATATGGCAAATGGGAACACATCGTTTCGAAGAAAAAACGATAGAAGAACAAGAATTAACATCACGATTGTGATTGCATTTATATCCTTGAAGATAGAAGTTAACTGGAAAGCAAACGATATGTGTGCTAGAAGAAACTTTTAACATAGAACTTACAGATCAGACCCGGCGCAGTACCTAGATTGGTAACCGTTTAATAATTGGCAATTGCTAATTGCATGTAACAATTTCAAGTCTAATAAGATGAGACCTAAGTGCAAATTATCAGATCAAACAGAGTTACCAGATAAGGACAAATTACATTGCGTAATCTGTTATTTTATCAATTATGTTTAAATACAAAACCGAAGTACCAGAAAACATGTGATAGGAATATTAAATTCATGCACGTATAGTAGACTTATAAATGTGTAAGATAGATTCCCTCGCAAAAATATGTCTCAATACAATGAATTAACTTTCTTCGAGGCATTCCTAGCAAAAGAATTAATATAATTCGTCCACTTCATGCTAGCTTTATATATACAAACCTTGAGCGACATGATAACTCAAACCACCAGATTGATTGAATGATACAAATTTTACTAATTAACCCATAGATGCGAGACAAGATGGATTCATACCTTTCCCAAGAGTATTTGTGTGTAAGTGTAATATTTCGAACCCTTCTTGAATTGGATCTCTGCTCTCCGATTAACAATCCGAATTATTCAATTCAACACAAGCACATCCATGGTTACATCATCTAATATTTCCAAGCGACTACCAAACTAGGTACAGTCCCGGCTCGATATTGCTTAACATGGGTAATTGAACGGGAACCGGTTTTTCCATGAGATGTGCCCCTAAGCTTCACAACAGCAGATAAGATATTGTGAATATCTGAAATATCAACAAAAAAAAATTGTTGTAACTTACCTACGGACGGTAATGGGTATGTTCCCATTCACATAAATACAGTAGTAAATGTTGATGTACAGTTGGAGATAAGTCTCCAGCTGTGCTGGTCAAACTTTCTGCCTCAGGACAGAGAGGATCCCTAGACGAAGCTATGTCGAACGGCAGCGTCTCGTCTCGGGAAACACCTACTCGACCCCGTTTTATACGGGGTCTACGGGGAAGTTTTGCTCGAGCATACGGCCTCGGATACCCAACATTAAATTCGGCTTTGTGTCACATCTGAACGCGTGCGGCGGTTAGCAGATATCCTGCAGTTGGAGATTCGTCTCAATCTGTGCTTGTCAAACTCTCTGCTTCGGTACAGAGAAGATCCCCTTTGTCGAAGGATAGAATCACGTCTCCCGAAACAGCTACCCGGCCACGTTTTATACGAGGTCTACGGGAAGTTTTTGGCCAAGGTGACGGGCTCGGATACCCCATATAAAATTCGGCTTTGTGCCACATCTGACCGTATGGAGGGTTTGGTAGATATCCTGCAGTTGGAGATTTATTGTGGAATTCATTTGACTCCCTTCTAGCAGTTGATTATATCTTCTGGCGAATCTTATGTGTTGTTTTGTCCTATGTATTATCGTTCATTACCACTCTTCGTTTGGTTGTTCTATTCAGTGACCTCTCTAGTTTACTACAATATTATAAGATGAAAATAGTATGGTGTATTCAATTGTGCATTTCTCATAAAATCATCAGTATATACTAAATGATTTAACAACGTTATTTTCTTCATAGCAATTTTATTTAGAAATAGCCGAGTTCGAATTCTAGTCGAATCCATTACATTCACTTACGTGCCAATACCTTTGGGAAAAGTGTTAATCCTCTTCTTCTTCCTCCAGCTATGGGTAAAATAGCAGGACAGACGGGGTTCTATAGATTTGGATGGCAACTGGTCTAGGAGAAGGACAACTCTGAATTCAAAACCTGCGGAGGTTCGTTAGGGTACCCCGTGACATCAAGTGCATCATGAGGTATATATATATATATTGCCTCTCTCTTTCTCTCTCTCTCTCTATATATATATATATATATATATATATAGAGAGAGAGAGAGAGAGAGAGAGAGCGAGAGAGAGAGGGGCAACAATAAATATAGAGATAAATATAGACATACAAGAAAGAGATACGTAAATGTATACAGATAGCAAAAAAGTGAGAAATATAGAGATCACAAGAAATAGAGGTAGATATATACACATAATATGAAAATGAGTGTGATATATATATATATATCTAGGAGAAGGACAACTCTGAATTCAAAACCTGCGGAGGTTCGTTAGGGTACCCCGTGACATCAAGTGCATCAAGTTTCTGTATTCGGTCCTTGAAAAACTGTGGATGTTTCTGCACAAAACATTCACCCCTATAATGAAATCTCATGTGCTGATGTCGGGCTGTCAGTTTCCTAGGAACTGATCTGCTTGACCCTCATACGTCTAATTCGACGGTAGAGTTGAGAGTATATATATACACGATGTCAATAATCTCAATGATCTAAGAGATGCAAAATAATTGTTTTTAAAAGTTAATGTCCCTTGCTGTATTTGGTGACTATGGCTTCTACGGATGTACGCTATTTGAATTGCCATAACATCTTGAGATGAATAGTGGAGTGATTTCCTGCTACCTACTCTAAGTGTTTGAATTCAGAATATATATTCTCCCAGACTTGCCGCCAGCCAAGACCAAAGAACATAGCGGATGCTTCAATTTAATTTATATTTGCTTCGGATAAGTAAAGATCCATGCCTTTTCCAAAAGTGAATTAACGATTCTCGGCGGGAATAAGAACATGAACGTCATTTTTTCTGTTGTTTTTTATTGTTATTTGCATTTTGTTTTTCCTCTCGTTTTATTTTTTTCTGTTCATTTTGACGTTTCTTTCTCTCTTTCGTTCGTAAATATTACTAGTCTTTACTTTTTTTTCCTGTCGTCCATTTTAACGTTGTTTCTTTTATCAATGAATCCTTCTTATTTTTTTTATTTTTATTTCTGTCTCTTAACTTTGAATTCTTCTTTTCTCTAGTTTTGTTATCTTTCTTTCTTATTTTCTTTCTTTATTTCTCATATTTTAACGCAATCTTTTTTTTTTACATTTCTCCAAGATTCACTTTCAAATTTTCTTTTTCTTTCTTTCATTTATACCACTACTTTCTCATTTCTTTCTTTATTTCTTCCTTTCTTTCTTTCTTTCTTTCTTTCTTTCTGTCGTTCTTTCTTTCCGTAGATCTTATATATTTTATTCATTTACATTTATTCCATTCATTCTTACTTCTTTTTATTTTCTTTTTCTTTCATTCCGTAACCGTTTATTCTTTTATCGATCTACCCTTTTACTTTCTTTCTTTCTTTCTTTCTTTCTTTCTTTCTTTCATTTTTTCTTTCTTAATTAATTAATTAATTAATTGTTATATTTCATTTTTTCTTTCCTTCCCTGAACGTTTATTCTTTTATCCATCTACCCTTTCTTTCTTTCTTTCTTTCTTTCTTTCTTTCTTTCTGTCTTTCCGTAAACGTTTATTCTTTTGTGCATCTGCCCTTTCTTTCTTTATTTATTTATTTATTTATTTATTTCATGTCATTTTTCCTTCTTTCCGTAAACGTATATTCTTTTATTCACCTACCGTTTCTTTCTTTCTTTCTTTCTTTCTTTCTTTCTTTCTTTCTTTCTTTCTTTCTTTCTTTCTTTCGTTCTTTCGTTCTTTCTTTCTTTCTTTTTTTCTTTCTGTAAACCTTTATTCGTATATGTATCCACCATTTCTTTCTTTCTTTTTTTTATTTATTTTTATTTTATTTCCTTTTTCTTTCCTTCCGTTAACGTTTATTCTTTTTATGCCTGTACCCTTTCTTTCTTTCGTTTTCTTTCTTTCTTTCTTGAATAATTTATTTTACTTTTGTCTGTTCTGACTTCCTTTTTTAACTTCTCCATTATTTTGCTTGTCTCTAGTCCTATAAAACAGAAATTTCATTTTCTGTGTGTCTTCCTTCATTACAACCTTTCACCAGAGAAGAACTATTCTGAGCATCTCAGTCTATTTATAAATCTCTACCATAACGTAAATAGGTAAACGCCGTCACCTACCTTCCAACATGTTTGTGCAAAAGTCGTTACTTTTCTATATAATATAGAAATACTGTGAACACCTTATGTAATTATATGACAGGTGACCGAAGATAAGAACTTCATGAATTAAAAGTTCTTGTTCATCTGGATAAGAATATAGATCGAAGCATGGGACATAACAACATTAGGACTTTCATGACGCGACTACAAATGGTTGTGTATTGATTCTGCCACTGTTTATTACGCTGCAGCAACGAAAATTTATCACATTTGCAGAATGGAATATATTTTGGGGTGTTGCAAATATCTCTATAAGAATTGTTTGTGTCTGTCGAAAATCTGGCGGTATGGACGAATTCGTTTGGGTTGAAAATTCGCCGGGATTCACCATCGTAAATATTTACATGGTTTATTTCTGTGGGAATAGATTTGGTTTCAATGGCGATGATTCAAGATAAACCATTGTCTATGTATCAGGAACTTCTCTCTCTCTCTCCCACTTACGTGCTCAACACGTCTTTCTATCTCTCTCTCTCTCTCTCCCACTTACTTTCTCTCTTTTGCTACGTGTACATCCCAATAATCTTATATATACATACATATATATATATATATATATATATATATATTATGTAAGCTTGTTTTCTGGGCTTACGTTATTTTTACAGATATAAAGTAGAATTAAGTAAATGTCCCGTTTATATTAAACATTATTAACTACATTTACCGGCCTGAATATCCGAGAAATTTCATAGAACATATGTGTCTTCCGACAGGAATCGAACCTGTATCCTACACCGAAATGTCATATAGCCTAGTGTGCAATGCAATTTATTTACCGATGAAGCACCTGGTTACCAAAGTCAAAATTCCCATATTTTTTCTCGAACGATCATATCTGCCCAAATCGCATATTAACGTAAAGAAATGAGAACATATAATATGAAATGAACTACTTCCGAAAATCAATTTATATAGTTTCTGTTTATACGTTATTTTTATAGATACATATATGTAAGTAGATTAACTGTTTATAATAAAGAGTATTCATGAGATTTATCGGCCTGAATATCCGAGAAATTTCCTCGAAAATATGTGCTCTCCGACAGCAATCGAAATTGTATGTTACACAGAACCGTCATATAGAGTGACATGCTTTGGTGTTTATCTACAGAGGACGCATATTGTCTATGAAATTTCTCAGATATTTGGTCTAGTAAATATAGTTAATACTGTTTATTATTCGGTTCGTGCAAAATAATGTCGTTTTCTCACATAGTAACATATGTAAGAAAACGACATTATTTTTGCACCAACCTAATATAAACAGAGCATTTATATATATATATATCTACAAAGTAATGTTGCACAGGGTTAATAGGATGGCTGCTGGAATTTTGGAAAATATGGGATGTCAGTGTTATTTTAATTTTTGCGTAAATTAGATGATAAATTCCCTCGGACCCAGTGTGTGTAATACATACATACATACATATATATATATATATATATATATATATATATATATATATATATATATATATATATATTACTTCAAACGGTATTTTTGTCGATGCTTGTATTTGAAATAGACGACCTTTATTTTGGATATAAACAGTGTATGTCTCGGCCTACGTAATCGAGAAATCTCAATAAAGAAAATGGACTCTTCCCATTTCGTTGTCTCTCTCAATTCTCTCTCTCTCTCTCTCTCTCTCTTTGTCTCACTCTCTCTATGTCTATCTCTCTATATCTCTCTATCTATCTCTGCCTCATCCTCTCTCTGTTACTGTCTCTCTCACTTGCTCTCTCTCTCTCTCTCTCTCTGTATATATATATATATATATATATATATATATATATAGAGAGAGAGAGAGAGAGACGATGACCATTTCCATTGACGAAGCAATGCGTCATGAAATCAGTTCTTTTTGTTTTGAATAACTCTGTTATTTACGTTGTCATATTCTTGAACAGATGTATTTTTATCTGAAGCCGCGGCCATATATAAATGAACGCGTTTATGTTGTAGTCTTTTGTCGTAATTAATTTTAGTTAAAAACTATTACCTTTTATATGCCTTCCAGTAGGATGGAAACATCTCGTAGAATAGTTACTTCATGATTTTCTATGACAGCTTCAGGGCAATGTTCATACAATTTTTCAGCTAGAAGTGAAGTCTAATATCCCCAGAGAATATACTGATCAATCTTATTATTTTGATCTTCGTATCCCTTCGGTCTCAAGCCAGACACTAAATGGTCAACGGGCTCAACATGTTGTTCACTTAAACCATAGAGTGAGTCGGTACATTTTTTTGAAATAATATTTGCCTGATAATTCCTGGTAAATATGTCTCGGTTTTGTGCAGCCATTAGAAATACATACGACTTTCTACTTAGTTCTGCATTATTCACCCATCTGGGAAAGAGAAGGCGAAACGTAGAGACAGCAAGAAAGAGTGAGACCTGGAGAGAGAGAAAGGAAGAGAAATAGAAATCTAGGAAGGGAGGAAAGAGCGGGAAAATATAGTGATTACAAGAAAGAGTGGGAAAATATAAAGATATCAAGAGAGCTATATATATATATATATATATATATATATATATATATAGAGAGAGAGAGAGAGAGAGAGAGAGAGAGGCAACAATAAATATAGAGATAAATGTAGACATACAAGAAAGAGATAGATAAATGTATACAGATAGCAAAAAAGAGAGAAATATAGAGATCACAAGAAATAGAGGTAGATATATACACATAATATGAAAACGAGTGTGATATATATATATATATATATATATATATATATATATATATATATATATATATATATATATATATATACAAATGTGAAATGACGAAGAGTAAATTTTCTGCATTCAAAACATTAATTTAAAACAGGGCTCAGTACAAAAGTAGAACAATATATATTTATTTATTATGCACCATAATAATAAATGAATATAATAATATTAATATAATAATAAATATATACATGTTTATGGGTGTGTGTATTTGTGCTTTGGTTGGTGTGAGTGGAGCAAGGAATGTAGAAAGCAAAATAATAAATACAAGGATATAGATAGAAATAAGATAGAGTTAGATATATATAGATAGCAAAAAAGAGAACGTTAGCAATATAAAGATAATATGATGTTCAGGTAGATATTTAGAGATAATGAAAAGTCGGTAGCAATATAGGGATAACATAAGTGAGAGAGAGAGAGAAAGAGAGAGAGAAAGAGAGAGAGAGAAGTTGATTATAGGGAATCAAGGAATAAAGTTAGAAATATAGATATCAAGTAAGAGGAAGGTAAAATACAGCGATATCAATAAAGAGAGGTATAATTATAGAGATAAACAGAAAGTGAGAACTACCCATCTCTCTCTCTCTCTCTCTTTCTATCTATCTGTCTAAACTGATTGATAACAAGAAAGATAAATGTAAAATATACAAATAGCAACACACACACTCACCCACATACACACACACACACACACACACATATATATATATATATATATATATATATATATATATATATATAAGGTGCGAAGCATACATTCTCATCTAAATTACTAAAATGAAAATAAATCTGACATATCATTTTAAAAGATATATTTATCAAAAAGTGTCTTGAAATAATAAACAGTAGATTTCTTCAATAAAATGGCCATTGGCTTCAACGACGGCCTCATTACAACTTCGGGTTCTCAAAACTCTCTTCTGGGTGGTCTCCTTAGTTAAGCTGGTGAATATTGTTATAATCTCTGCATTCATTTCATCTTTGGTGTTGCAAGTACTTTTATTGGTCTCTCACTCAACTGCGTCCCATGCCTAATAATCAACAGGGTTGCAGCCTGTGGTGTTAGGTGGCCAGACGTAAGAGGTGATGTGGTCGCAGAAATTGTATTTTTTTCTTTTGACTAGGTTCTCCTGCTTGTGTGGCAAAGTACAGAGCCATGGTGCCAAACATAGAATCTTCTAGCAGTCTCTCTTTTGATCCTGGGCGGCATTACCTTCTCAAGGCGATGTAGGTCTCTGAGTTGAGTCTGTCTGAGGCTCTGTACGAAGAAGAATCCCTCGTGATCACGGTAAACACATTCGTAATCACCATTAGACTTTACGAATCCTCAGAGTGACTCACAAACATCCTGAAATGTTTTATTGGATCTTCTGATGTGAATGCCAAGCAGTGCACCATCCCGTTTCCAAATTTCTGGCGCTCTTTTCCTGTTAAACGTTGCCCAGCTGATAATGGACAAAACTAAAAAAAAAACGCAACGAGCACGTGCGAAATTAAATAGATAAAATGGAGACAATTTTCCCATCGTTACCAATCTCTCTCTTTCTCTCACTCTCTCTCTCTTTCTCTCACTCTCTCTCTTTCTCTCACTCTCTCTCTCTCTTTCTCTCTCTCTCTCTTTCTCTCTCTCTCTTTCTCTCACTCTCTCTCTATTTCTCTCACTCTCTCACTCTTTCTCTCTCTCTTTCTCTCTCTCTTTCTCTTTCTTTCTCTCTCTCTTTCTCTTTCTATCTCTCTCTTTCTCTCTCTCTTTCTCTCTCTCTTTCTCACTCTCTCTCTCTCTTTCTCTCTCTTTCTCTCTCTCTCTTTCTTTCTTTCTTTCTCTCTCTCTCTTTCTCTCTCTCTCTCTTTCTCTCTCTCTCTTTCCCTCTCTCTCTCTCGGTATGACTTTTCATTTGTTAAGACATCATCGGACTAGTTTTGGTGACGTTGTTTTGACTACACATAGCCATGAACATAAAAATTTTCCCGATTTCATCTAAAACAATAAAAGACTTAATCAATACAAAACAAACAACGAGCAAAAATTTGAGGGAAGAATTACTGTATCCACTGCAATGATTTCCACAAAGGATATATTGGAGAAACCTCAAGAAGTTTAAGCAAAAGATTATGTTAACAGGAAGCGAAGTTAATATTTGCTGATAGAATGAAGAGCATTTCGCAAGTTCGGCTCCAGAGATTATTGGTGACTCTGAAAGAGTGTGTTGAACAATGTCCATCCCTCAATCTCTCCTCTATTCAATCAATACGAAGTCTTGACGTCTAAAGCTGATAAGGTACTATGGTTCACTCAGAATTTCTCTTACAGCTGAACACTTGTTTCATCTGGAGTACTAACATGTGATTTTCCTCTTACAACTTAGGCTATACTGAGTGCTACGCGCATATTCCCGTCACTGGTCAAGTATATCAGTTCTAAATGCGACTCCCATAAGGAAAATAGAGATAACAGCATAGCAGTCGTTGTCATAAAGAAATTGTCTCGCTGCTTTTTGCTTTCCAGCTTGCTGGAAATCCTCTTCGGTAGTCCCTGTTTTTAAGAACCTTGGAGAACATTCTGACCCCTTTAACTATCGCCTTATTAGCCTCCTATCGCAAAGTATTCGAAGTATTAATCAAAGCTGAAGTGATTAAGCAGCTTACCTTACATGACCTATTCTCTGAAAAACATTATCGATTCTGTTTTGCCCCGTCTACCGATGATGTGCTTTCGACCATCACCTAATATGTATATGAAGCTTTTCATAATAACGGCAAAGCTCGTGCAGTGGCTTTCATAATCTCAAAGGAATCTGACAGGATTTGGTAGGGATGAAATGATATAAAAACGATAACGAAATTGACCAAAATTTAGATGTAAAAAGCTACTCTAACTTAGAGGGAAAATAATTCACTCAGACGAAAGTGTCTGGAAAGTAATTATTCGCTAATTCAGTCACAGTATTTTTACGTCCAGTTTCTTACAACTTATCATCATTCTTAGCGGATTTTCTGTTATCGCAATGGCGTACAGTGTAACCCGGATATAAGAGACCCGGATATAAGTGAAACCCGCATATAAGAGCGATTTTCTCTGGTCCTAAATTAGAGCCATACTTACCTAAACAAAATAGACCAAACCCGAATTTAAGAGAAACCCTGATATAAAAAATTTCTTCTCCGGTCCCGACAACTTTCTTATATCCGGGTTACACTGTATATTTAAAAAAAAAATAGATGATGGATAGAAAAAGGAAAAGAATATAGATAAATTTGGATAGTTCTAAAAAAATTAAAATAATAGCGTCTCTCGATCATGCGCATTTGTAATCAAAACAATGTCAACAAAACACAGTCCGATGAAGTCCTAACGGATGAAACGCGTCACAAATAAACATTTTCCATTATGTAATGTAGTATTGTACACCGAAAAACTGAAAATGGGCTATGTTAGTGGATTTCTAAAATAATTCTTTAATTATATATTTTTCTAATCTTTCTTTAAGAGAAAAAAAATGGTATCTCAAGAATTTTATTAATGTTTTAACTTTAATGTTTGACAAGACCTTCATTATCTGTCTATATTTCTGAGATGCGGTATTATGTACACTATTACATTATTCGGACTATTGTCCTCATCTTTGTCGCCATATTTATTATGTTTCGGACGTTGTACACTTCGGCCTTCTTCAGGTGGTTGGAATGTCGAACTGAACCATCTATTTTACTCTCTGGGATAGACTGTTCTAGTTCCACGTGCCATGTTTAATGGATGTCAGTTATTGTAAACTTAAGGAATCAGCACATATACTACGCTACAGAAATTTCTTGAGCCCACCAAGCATGGAAATAAATGCGATATAGAAACCAGTAATAATGAGTGAGTGCCAGATAATACCAACAAAAATTGCAATATGAGCTCTGGTAAAAATTATAAAAAAAATAAAAATAAACCTGCAATGATAACAGCAAAAATTGCAATATGAGCACTGGTAAAAAAGGCTGCTGAAATTCAGAAATTCAGAAATCTAGGCATTGATTTCCCCAAGGACATATGGCACAGGGGATAAAAGTGTTAGTTTGACGCAGTGATATAGCACAAAAAGTGTGAGTTCAATACCCTGTTAAGGCAGTGGAGAATTTGGGGAGAAACAAAAGAGATATCTCCACGCGTGACAGTACTTGACGTAATTTTCATTAAACAGTATGAAAATCGCGTTCTCTAAATTCTTCTCGTTGCTAAGGGCATGTTTTGTTATTATTACTTATTTTGTTTAATAAATTCATTTCGTTTTTGCCGTGAAAAGTCCACATTGGACGAAACGCGTCGGTTACTATCACAGTTTTACTCGTGTCTTTTACATTTATAAGTATTGTCTTTTTCTACAGGTTGACTCTGGGAAATTTTTTTCATATATATATATATATATATATATATATATATATATATATATATATATATATATACCCAAGTATATGATTGGTGTATATGGAATGAATTCCAATAACCAACAATTACTATTCTTAAAAGAGTGCTCAATACAAAGTAGAGGCGATATAATTATTTATTTTTAAAGAAAAAAAAAAAAATTTATAACATAAATATGTTATAAAATCACTACAAAAATAGCCATTTTGTTTCAACCTTGAAACAAAATGGCTATTTTTGTAGTGATTTTATAACATATTTATGTTATAATTTTTTTTTCTTTAAAAATGAATAATTATATATATATATATATATATATATATATATATATAAGTAAACGTAAAGGATATCCTAAAAAGATAGACTTATTTAAAATGTGAATATCTGAGTAACTACATGTCTCTGGCACAAAAGTCAAATGGATTTCATATTGAACAATAAAATATTTATTATTCAGTATTTGAACAATTTATTCAAACGTATGTAGATTTTTACAAAGCTTCACTAATGTTCAATATGCGCGCCACCTGTGACACGGCACGCGTCAAGTCGGTAGTCGAGCTCTCGTCATTCACGCTGTATCATATCTTGGGAAACATCCTCCAATGCCTAAACTGTGAGGATAATGACCTGTCCTTTCTTATAGACCCATAGAAAAAATCACAAGCTGTCAAGTCTGGTGAATGTGGTGGCCATTTCAACAGAACATTGTCAATATGACTGACAAACGCGATCCATCTTCCTGGTAGATTCCCATTGAAATTATTCGGCACCCTCTACTTAGGTTTTATACATTTTGCTAAAATTGGTGATCATTTGAGCGAGTATTTTCTATGTTATTAGGATACATGATATCATTTTTGGGAGGACACCACACACACACACAAAGACACACACACACATATTATATTATTAAAATCATTATAAGAAAAACATACTGAAATGTTACGAACAGTGGAATTTTAGTACATTCTTTCTCTCTCTCTCTCTCTCTCATATATATATATATATATATATATATATATATATATATATATATATATATATATATATATATGAAGTCCCCAGGTGTCACTGCGCCAAATGTGATGTCTGCCAGGCCGCGTCCGTCGTGCTATCCCGGTCACGAGACCAGTTGTGATGTCACCCCGTCTGTCTCTGCGCCGTCGCCGTCCTATCCTGTCCTGTGACGACCAATGTGACTTGGTATTGGTCGCGGCACCAAATGTGACGTTCTAACCTTTTACTGATTCGGATGGCAATCTGGTTAGATTCGGTATCAGCCTTGTCGTTCCCAGCTCGCCTCCAACGTCTGGTTACCGAAGTAACTGTTTTGATTTCTAGTCTAACCTACCCACGTTGTGATTTGATCTTAGGTAGACGAAATCAATCAGGCGCCGGGCCGTAATGCAAGTCGAGTTCGAACAAGGGTAATAGCACACAAGTATATGCAAAACAAAATAAAGTAATAACTCGAAAAGTTCAAATGTGTTAAAGAAAAGGATAACAATATTTTATATCTGGTTGCAGAATACAGAACTGCGTCTTTCTACCAACCCGCTTATATAGATTCGTGACACTTTTTGTTTGTTAGGCGAGTCTTAACATCTTAAGATACCTGTTCTTTAAGAAACTGGTTTTGGTGTATCTTCAGTTGATATTCTTAAAACTGGTTTTGGTGGTGTGAGCCTAAGTCATTCTTCAAAAATAAATTGTTCTTGGTTAGAAGTTGAGTTCGGAATTGCGTGGAATCTTTGTCAGCTTTTTGCGAGGCCCTCAGAGCTCTCATCTCACTGCAACTGCTTGCCTGTCTGTCTCCAACCCCAACTGCACACCCAACTCGCTGCGACTCTGCTTATATGGACGCCGACCAAAACCGGGTGGGATTGTCGGGGTTTAAGGTTCCTTGATAATTCTAAATCCACAATCCACTTCTTTGTTTTCGGCCAGGAAAATTTATTATTTTCCATTTTTGGATTCTTTCGTCCTCCCACCTTCTTCTGGTATCATATTGGTATCTCACCATGCCCTAAGATGGTGTCAACGGGTTCCCCCTTTCTCTCACAGTGGCATCTCATACCGATCTATTCAGGGGGTGTCAACAGGCCTCCCATCCTACTCCCCATGATTACCTTCGCCTAACGCTCACGCCAGCATTCGGCCAATGGGCGCCAAGCAGTATGTGTGTGGCCAAACTAGCCTCGGTTTAAAAATTCTTGCTCGAAGAAAAAAAAATTATCTTCCTTTTTCTTTTCTTCCGCCCGACAACAAGTCCTTAGACTCTTATCTTAACCGAATTTCATATGGAATTCGTCAACGAGATTTTCGCCAATTATCAAGTGGGTGGTCATCTGGCGATCTGGACGCTAGAGCCAATTATTCGTTTCGATAAAATAATTTTCTTATCATAGCCATCTCCGACACAAAACAGATGCTCCTCTCAATGATATTCTGCAGATAGTCAAAGGCTAAATTTTTCCTTCATGGTTGTCCAGCTGACATTTTTCCCGCGTCCCAGTGCATGACCTAATTAATATTATCTCTCAATTTCTGTTTCGTAGGTCATTTTGCCAAACTGAAATTTTCACCATTGCCATACTCGGTGCGCCGTCATAAATCAAATTAAATCCGACACATCCGTGACCTTACTTTCCTCGCTAATGAGAATAAAATCTTTACCATCTTCCTTTGTTTGAAAAAAAAAATAACACCGCTTAGTATCCTTTTAGTGATGGCTTCTTATCACCTAAATTTAATTATCGCATTTTTTTTTCATTTTTTTCTTCTTCTTTCTTTCTAGCAACCTAAATAATGTCACAATACTCCCCTTGCCTATTTGTCATTTACTCGTAAATGACACCTAAACCGAAATACATTATTTATCATGCATCATGCATCATGCATCTGTCCCATGCAATTCTATTCTTCTATTCCTTTTTTACGGTTTTACATTCAAGGTGATATTCTTTTCACCTTCTTCTGTTCTACATGCAAATGCAGTGTTCTTTTCATCTCCTCCTGTTCCAATGCAAATGTAATGTTCTTTTCATCTTCTTCTGTTCTACACCCAAATGTAATGTTCTTTTCATCTTCTTCTATTTCTCATGCAAATTAAAGTGTGCGTGTGCCTGTGGGTGCATGGGTGTGGTTATTATGGCTTGTTTTTCTTGGTCAAAGTTTTTATCTCCGCTGTAGGAGGTTTTTCCGCCGCACGTGTCGGTTTCATGTCAGCCTCCTCCGCCGGTCTTTCTGCAATTTCTTCGCCGATTCTGTATGAGTAAAGAACACTGCTCAGCATCTCCCTCTCGAGTTGCTGCATGCTCATTTGATTACCGCTAGTTAATTTCCTCTTACTTCTAATCTTCCATGTTTCCATACCCCCTATGGCTATAATTATGAATGTACCCATCAGTGCCGACCAACTCATCGCAATCTGCTCATCATCTTCCAAAGCCATAACTTCATTTCCCAACGCACTGAACTTGTCCCTCAATTGATCCATATTGATATTTTCTATCGGCTTCATTAGTACTGGCATTTTATTCAAGGTAACATTGGAGAATCCCCTCACTATTGGCTCCCACAACTCTGTACAATTGACTAAGCTTCTGCCAATCATTTCTCTGATTGAATCTTTCTCTTCATATCTTTTTTCTTCCTGGTAATAGGGGGTAAGGAGATAGATATCCCAAATGTCGAACATCCCAGGGGTAACTTTAACAGGGATAATGGTGGCTTTACTCTTAATGTCCTTGTGGACTCTCCCCCATATACCCTAGACAAACTGATGGGTTTCTGTGTGGCCACTGCCGTCCCCCGTCTGATACACTGATAGCTTGTGGTAATGCCGTGTTTGCTAATACCTCTACTTGAGAAGTTCTCTTATTTCCCTCTTTCTTCCCTTCAAACAATTCTAGTATGCACATTTTGTGGTTACCAGCTATATAGATAGGGCTTAACGATCTACAATTCCCTAGAGCATCATTTCTACACTTTCTAGCTTCTTCAGCTGTTAGCAACATGAATTTTGTTCTACCCGAATTTAAAGCTTCTGTTTCCATCTTGTTCCTTGCTACCATTCCCAAATCTTGATCTCTTCTGGAGTAAGGAATAGGTAAATTTATAACTTGGTATATCTCGAATATACTCTCTCTATCTAACAACGGAACAGACATCATAACCAGTAGTCGTCTATTTTCCAACAAGGTCACACATCCCAGTGCATTATAATATTTCCACAATTCTTTCGTTGGATCCAATGGCAGTCTCAAATGGTGGGGTAACTTGGCCTGTATTCAGAGTAGCACTTCCCTTAGGTGACTCGGGTTGACTATGCTTGGTGAAAGGTGTCCCAATGACAACATGTCTAATTGCGCTCTCACATGTTCCAGCAAGGTCGTCAACGACTGACTTGTTTGTCGTACCGTATTCGTAATTGTCATTAGTTGGAAATATCTTTGTATGAATCTACTCATTTTTTGTAATTCTATCATTATAGTTTCTGTATCATTAATTACCACTTGTCTCAACCCTGCCAGGTTATTTATTAACCAAATAATTCTGGCTCTATTCTTGGCCACTTCCAACCTTGTCACATTCAATATTGTCACACTCACCCTTGCCACTTGAGCCAGCGTCCTCTGGTTTATTTCCACTTCTCCCAGTTTCCTTTTTATGAATTTAACGTCATCTTCAGTCACTGTTCCAAACAGGACACTAAACGCTTTTCCCACAATCGGAACTACCGATCTCTTTTCCCGCGTCTGCAGTAACTCTATCCCCTTCAGGTAATTTTGCATGTCCCTCCATTGAGCCTCTGTCATAGTGACCTCCGATTCTAGGGAGTGTAATAAACTGAAATATCTTTTCACCTTTGAATAATCTTGCCCTACCTTCAACCGGGCTGCATCCAGCTGCGTTAGCTCATTTCTTAGTTTATTTAGTAGCGACTCGTATGGTTTTAAATCTATCACGAATTTCGACCTGGTTATTATTACTTCACTCGTCTTTTTAAAAAATGGTATTTCGGCTGTGCTTCCAAGCTTCCGCCATCGTCAACATCAGTGTGGCTACCATCATCATCATCATCAACCCTTTCATTTTGGTCATTCCTGCAAGGTAACAAAATTCTCTTGTTTTTATCCTTTATAACCATTCGGTCTTGTTCAATTCTTCACTCAATTATTCCATAATTTCTTCCTAAGTTTGCAACACTTCAACTCTTCTCTCCCCTAAATAACTCCTAGCAGACAGAATGGTCCGGGCAGGCGCGTGGCGCTCCCACTTCAAATGTCGTACTACATGACACTACTGATGACCAGTCAGCAATGCCAATAATCTTCTTCCGTACTCTGTGAGATGCAGTTCGCGACTCCATCCCCTCTATCCACATCCACCACAGTCAGCCAGTAGGTTTTTGGATGAGCCAGTGTCGTTATCTGTCGACACCGAGTGCTTTTATTTTGCACAGCCTTTTTTGTTCTACTGAGACTTGGGGTTCTCCACCCTTATCAATCTCATCTTCAAAGGTAATTCCTGCTCGACCTCTAACCTTCCCTCGGTGTTTAATTCACGTTCAGGAGGTGTTTTGTCCATTCCTTCCTATTCTGATTCTTTCTTCTGTCTCGATTCCGCGCCCTGGACGTCTTCATTACTTCTTGACACGATGTCTAAATCTCTCCTGTTTCTTTGTCTTTCTTTGAGCTGGGAAAGGGCTATTTGATCCTCCTCCTCCCACTCGTTGAACTCTTCGTCTTGTTTAGGGTGCCCCTTATTAGAGCCCTTAACTGCTTGATTGGATCCCTTCGTTATTCTCTTCCTTTTCTTTGGGCATTGGGGTGCGACGTGACATCACAGGGTCTTCTCTTCACCGATTCAGGCAACGACTGAAGGCCGCTGATCCACGCCGAGGATTCCAACTCCGTCACTCAAATCTCTTCGCC
This sequence comes from Acanthosepion lycidas, assembly GCA_963932145.1. NCBI lineage: Eukaryota > Metazoa > Mollusca > Cephalopoda > Sepiida > Sepiidae > Acanthosepion > Acanthosepion lycidas. The sequence goes on from OZ010595.1 coordinate 61,591,295, forward strand.
TATCTGGCTAAGACGATCTGTCTTTTCATTTTCCTCGGAATCTTCCTCCGTCTCCATTTCTTCCGGCTCAACCAGAGTTACCTTGTCCTTGTCTTCTTAGGCCTCGGTTCGCTCATTTCCAGGTTAGCTATTTCAGCCTTCTTCAGATCGTTGACATGGACCCTCCTTGCTCGTCCTGCCTCTTGATCTCATATTACATATGGTACTGGATCCGTATGCTCTACTATCCGGTAGTACGGTTCCCATCTCTGGTCCAGCTTTCCTTCTCTATGTTGGATTTTATAGTAGACAGGATCTCCAACCTTTCTTTCAGCATTGAATCTCTCATTTCTTCTCTTCTGTGCCCTCTTTATTCTTCTGGCCTGTACAAATATTTTATCTTGTTGTTTCAGCATCAGCTGGTGATGATGATCTCCCATATACTTTCTTCGGGGATCAACAGGTTATCCAAAGGCAGGACCACGTCTCTGCCAAACAACATAAAGTAAGGAGAAAATCTGGAGGTTTCGTTTATCGTAAACCTCACGGCCGCCAGAGCCTGCGTCAAATACAAACCCCAATTTCCAACCGAAATGGCCAGCTTGGGCAGCACATCTCCCAAGGTTCTATGAAACCTTTCTACTTTAGCGTTTCCTTGGGGGTGATATGGAGATGTTTTTACGTGCTCTATATTCAAACCTGTCAGCACTTCTCTCATTATGTTGTTTATATTCTCTGTGCCATTATCAGTGACAAGTTGCACAGGGGCGCCATACCTAGGGAAGATTTCACTTATTATCAAATCGGCTACAGTTTTCGCCTTCTTGTCTGGTACTGCAAATGCCTCAGGCCAATTTGTTAGCCAATCGACAAAACTCACTATATAGTTGTTTCCTTGTGCAGTTTCCCCGTATGGTCCTGATACATCCATACTCACTTTCTCGAAGGGGAAGTTCGGCACGTCCATCTCCTCCAATGGTGCCATTTCCTTCCTTCTGCTCTGCGACTGGCACGCTATACAGCTCCGAACATAGTTAGTGACCTCTCCATACAGTTTGGGCGAATAGTACTTTCTCCCTATTAGATCATATGTTCTATCAATTCCCATGTGACCCAACCTCTCGTGGCACTGTTCCAATATCTCTGGTCTTAAACTTTTGGGCACATACAACTTGGGCTTGACTTCTTCATCCCTACCTTAGAGATAATACAGCCTTTCCTCTATTATTGCATACTTGGTGGTCTCTCCTGCCTCCATCTTTTCTCTAAGGACAGCTATTTCACTGTCTGCCTCCTCTTTCTCAATTCCTTCTGTCCAGTGGGGATCGGTTATTATCTGTGCGTCCCCTTCCTCGTCCGATTCTAACATAGGGCGATCTTTTAGCTTATTAGAGTTAATTACTCCGGCTTTATCATCTACTCCCTGCTCTACTTTTACAGATCTTTCTTCCAGTTGTTTAGGTATTCTTGAGAGTAAATCTGCACATGTGCTTTCCTTCTCTGCCAAATACTCTATCTTACAGTGGTAGCCACTTAACTTTAGCGCCCACTGTTGAATCTTATTATTTGTCCATTCTGTCTGCAGTAGGTACTGCAGAGGCTTGTGGTCTGTCTTTATAGTAAAGACCGCACCATTCAAGTAGTAGTCCAGTTTTTGGAGAGCATACATGATAGCATATGCTTCTCTTTCTATTACTGGCCATTTCTGTTGTCTCTCTGAGAGCTTATGAGAGAGAAAGTATATCGGTACCTCCTCTGGTATGCCTGGCACTGGTCCTTCTTTAGCGGGACACGGCTGGGTAAGAACTGCTCCGAACTGGCATCAGTGTATAGTACCATGGGCTTGCTGAGGTCTGGGTACGTCAGCAGTAGGACGGGTGTCAACTGTTCTTTTAAGGTATCAAATGCCTGTTGACAGTCTTCTGTCCACTTGAACCTAGCGTATTTCTTCGTCAGGGCTACTAGGGGTATGGCAATTCTCGAGAATGCCGGGACGAATCGTCAGTAGTACCCTATAGCTTCTATAAACCCTCTTACTTTTCTCACTGTCTTAGGTTCTGGCATTTCCCTTATGACTTTCACCTTATCCATGTCGGGTTTAATACCGTCTCCATTTATAACAAAGCCCAAATATCTAGTCTCCTCCTTCAGAAACTGGCACTTCGACAATTTCAATTTCAAGCCTTGCTTTCTTAACCTTCCCAACATTTGTTTTAGATGGAAAAAATGTTGTTCTACTGTTTCTGAAAATATCAAAATATCATCTAAATATGCCATGGTAAAGCTCTCGCATCCTCCTAACACTATTGACATCAGCTGTTGGAAGATTCCCGGGGCATTGGCTAAACCGAATGGCATCACCCTGAACTGAAACAGTCCCAGGTGACACGCAAATGCGGCCTTTTCCTTGTCTGCCTCATCAAGGGCTATCTGCCAATACCCGGACCTCAAGTCCAACGCAGATAAGTACTTCGCTTTCCCTAATGATGCCAATATGTCATCGATTAGTGGCAATGGCACCGCCAACGGCTTCGATATAGAATTCGGTTTCCTAAAATCTACACAAAAACGGTGCCCGCCATCTTTCTTACCTACTATCACGATTGCAAAGCTCAAAGGGGAGATAGATCTTTCGATCATCCCAACTTCCAAAATCTCTTGTACTGCCTCTTCCACAAGGGGTCTCTTATGAATAGGTGTTCGGTAGGGCTTCAATTTCACAGGGGGGGGGTGATCGCCGGTGTCGATTTCATTTTTACTGTGTGGGTCTGGCCAAATTCCTTATCTGATTTGGCCACCACATCTCGATTATCCCTCAGCAGACTAACCACTCTGGCCCTACATTGATCAGGTGCCAATATTTCTTCGTCTACTACTCCTTCTGTTTGTTATACGAGTTTTCCTCGTTTCTTCTCGAATCTTACTCGATTCAGAGTTCGTAGGGGTAGTGCTTTTCCTATCTCTTCCCCTCTCTTAACCTTTATCGTCTTTGGGTCTGATTCACCATCATAATGGGTACTAATTCAGCTGCCTCCACTACTGCCTCACACATAGTTACCTCATTTTCTTCTAGGCCCTTCCCTTCTACAGGGACCAATTGCAGGGTTCCTTTTCCTATTATCTTCCCTTTCCCGACACCGCCGTTCTGGGGGGTAGCTTTCTGAGCCCTCTGATTCTGAAGCCAATCTTCTCCCAAGATTGCCTCCGCACACAGGTTAGGGTTACGTAGAAGCCACTGGGTACTTTTTAATTTCCCAATCCTCACAGGGAGCCTCGCTATCCCTTTTATCTCCAGTGGGGGGGCTCCATCTGCCTGCGTGACCTCTATGTCCGCTTCCTGCAACCTTTTCTTCTGTTTCACCCGTCTGTATTCTCTTTCTCTCAGCAAAGAAACATACGCTCCTGTGTCTATGAGGGCTTTCATTGCCCTACCGCCTATCTCTGCCCTAGAGGATAGCTCCTCTTGCGTCAGCGAAGAGAATACTTTGGCTTTCTTTTTCCTGGGTTCCCACCTTTGGGTCATCCCAGCCATAGGCGCCGGTAGCAACAAATTCCTTTAATTCTTCACATATGAGGGAGTTCTTAGTTTTCTGCACCTAGGCGGTCCCGGCTGGACCTCTCCCAGTGCCTTGCGGCTGTTCCTAAGAGCACAATTCCTCTTCAGCTGCCCTGGTCTCCTACAAACCAGCACCTTCTTGTTGGACAGTTTACCACAAAGTGGCCCACCTGACCACATATCCAACATTTTACTCTTCCTCTCTTCAACTGGGCCACCTTCTCCCTTATTCATGGGGGGGCCTGCCCTCTACCTAAGTGGCTCCCCTGACTACATGTCCAACGTTTTACTTTCCTGCTTTTTAACTGGGCCACCCTTCCTTCTTAATTCTTAGGTGGCCCGCTGGCTTTTCCCTGGTTTTGTCTTTTGGGCTTGGCCTTCTTTAACTATATCGGTGGGACACCTTTTCTTAACTCGCACCACTTGGGTAGGTGTCCCTTTTTCCCACACCTAGTACATTTACCCTGTTCGACGTCTGGGGGCAAACACCATTTTTCGGGACATTCCGCTGCTCTCTGGTCATCACGTCCACATGCCCGTATCAACCCGGCGTGGGGTTTTAGAACCCATGCCTTGTTGACCAAGCCTTTCTATTGGGATCTCCCTCCCATATCTCAGGCTGTTCCATCTCTAGCTTGACCTTCCGATTCCACGCGGGGGCTCTCCCTCCTTCCCCCTTTCTTCCGACCTCTCGACTTAGCTCTTGCTTTTTCCCACACCTTTTTACCTTCTCCTAAACTCCCTGGCTTAACACAGCAAAAGAGAAACATTCAGAGCAGCAACAATCGTAATTGGGAGATCAACCGAAAATAAAGTGTCCTACCTGACAGACGATTTCCAGTTCGTTCTTCTAAGGTTCCGGGTTGTCGTACTAGAGGGTCTGGAAGCGTATGGTTATAGCCAACCAAATTCCTTTGGTTCCCAATCTAGTGTGTTTCAATTTGAGTCCTTGAGACGCCGTGTGTTGTCCTGGTCGAATTTTTTCTGCAACTCCTGCTGCGGCGGCTCATCCAGGGTCTTATCCTGCTGTGACGTACCCGGTGTCGCTGCGCCAAATGTGACGTCTGCCTGGCCGCGTCCGTCGTGCTAACCCGGTCACGAGGCCAGTTGTGACGTCTCCCCGTCTGTCAAAGCGCCGTCGCCGTCCTATCCTGTCCTGTGACGACCAATGTGACTTGGTATTGGTTGCGGCACCAAATGTGACGTTCTAACCTTTTACTGATTCGGATGGCAATCTGGTTAGATTCGGTATCAGCCTTGTCGTTCCCAGCTCGCCTCCAACGTCTGGTTACCGAAGTAACTGTTTTGATTTCTAGTCTAACCTACACACGTTGTGATTTGATCTTAGGTAGACGAAATCAATCAGGCGCCGGGCCGTAATGCAAGTCGAGTTCGAACAAGGGTAATACCACACAAGTATATGCAAAACAAAATAAAGTAATAACTCGAAAAGTTCAAAAGTGTTAAAAAAATAAGTATGACAATATTTTATATCTGGTTGCTGAATACAGAACTGCGTCTTTCTACCAACCCGCTTATATAGATTCGTGACACTTTATGTTTGTTAGGCGAGTCTTAACATCTTAAGTTGCCTGTTCTTTAAGAAACTGGTTTTGATGTATCTTCAGGCGATATTCGTAAAACTTGTTTTGGTGGTGTGAGTCTAAGTCATGCTTCAAAAATGAATTGTTCTTGGTTAGAAGTTGTGTTCGGAAATGCGTGGAATCTTTGTCAGCTTTTTATGAGGGGGTCCTCAGAGCTCTCAGCTCACTGCAACTGCTTGCCTGTCTGTCTCCAACCCCAACTGCGACTCTGCTTATATGGACGCCGACCAAAACTTGGGTGGGCTTGTCGGGATTTGAGGTTCCTTGATAATTCTAAATCCACAATCTACTTCTTTGTTTTTGGTCAGGAAAATTTATTATTTTCCATTTTTGGGAGTCTTTCGTCCTCTCACCTTTTTCTGTTCTCATATTGGTATCTCACCATGCCTTCAGAGGGTGCCAACGGGTTTCCCCCCTCTCTCACAGTGGCATCTCATACCGATCCCTTCAAATGATTACCTTCGCTTAACGCTCGCGCCAGCATTCGGTCAATGGGCGGCCACGAGTGTGAGTGTGGCCAGACTAGCCTCGATTTAAAAAATCTTGCTCGAAGAAAAAAAAAATCTTCCTTTTTCTTTTCTCCCTTTCTTCTGCCCGACAACAAGTCCTTAGACTCTTATCTTAACCGAATTTCCTATGGAATTCGTCAACGAGATTTTTCGCCAATTATCAAGTGGGTGGTCACCTAGCGGTCTGGACGCTAGAGTCAATTATTCGTTTCGATTAAATAATTTTCTTATCATAGCCATCTCCGACACAAAACAGATGCTCCTCTCAATGATATTCTGCAGATAGTCAAAGGTTTAATTTTTTCTTCATGGTGGTCCAGTGGACATTTTTCCGCGACCCAGTGCATGACCTAATTAATATTATGTCTCAATTTCTGTTTCATAGGTCATTTGGCCAACCTGAAATTTTCACCATTGCCATACTCGGTGCGCCGTCATAAATCAAATTAAATCCGACACATCCGCGACCTTACTTTCCTTGCTAATGAGAATAAAATCTTTACCACTTTCCTTTGTTTGAAAAAAATAAAATAACACCGCTTAGTGTCCTTTTCGTGATGGCTTCTTATCACCTAAGTTTAATTCCCGCCTTTTTTTCTTTTTTTTCTTCTTCTACTTTCTTTCTAGCAACCTAAATAGTGTCACATATATATATAAAGGACGCTGGGGTTAACACTAGCGGTGTCAATCAATTTCATGGTTGAACGATATCTTGAAGGTTAGCTTTAAGTTTAAAACAGACTGTGGTTGCTTGGTGTTGACTTCAGAGACCACATTATATTATACTACATGTTGTCAATTTTTCGAGGACTATATATATATATATATATATATATATATATATATATATATATATCTTCAAGGAGAACTCGTAAAAATGTTGCTATATTTATAGAGAAAGTAATTTGAAGGTATTTGAACATTTGTTATAGGTAGTGTTGGTATATTTTCTGTCTCAGCTCATTCTGATCTTCATACCAAGTGTCACTACACGATTCTATTTTTATGTATTTTTTGATTTGGCTCTTAATTTGGCATTGCTATTAAATTCTATTAGATTTAATTTTGGAAATCCTATTTACATTATTTTGGGGATCATTTTCTTTTTTATTTTGCGTAGAAGGAATTTAAGTTTGTGCCTGAATTTGGAAATTACATTTGATCATTTGTTTAGGAGTTTATCTTGTTTTGGAAGGTAATGATACCTACTTTCACCCCGAGGTAAATTTAACAAATAATAGATGTTGCTGTTGTCTTCTTTTATTTTTAAATGAGAAACAAACAACTGAAATTATTCAGAGTATTATTTGCAATGCACACTGTTCTTGCTCAGATTATGCAACGCATTTAAAGACGCCTGACCCTTTGACACACTATTATTAAATAACATGGAATCTTAGCATAAGACAAATCTTTCACAGGTGTGTTCGGTTAGATTCGCAAAAGTTAGCTTCCGCCTTCAGGTTATCGTGATGCTTTCATTCCTTGCACTGAGGCACGGCTTTTTTTCTCGCAATGGCTCATAGATGTCCAGCCTACAGCCCACTAATCCCGTCTTTCCATCCGGTTGAAAAAAAGGACCTTTCGGTATTGGCGTATTGCTTCCTTGTTATGTCAATGGGCGCATTTGAAAAGTCTTCTAGCGAAGTCATTGTTGTCAAAAACGCCATTACAGAAAGGTCAACATGGCGTCAAGTTAGACAATATATAGAAAAAATATTGAGTGAGTGATGGCAGATATTTACTCGTAATGCCTTCCTGGGACGGTATCTAATTCGAATGGAATACAGTTGGCAAAAATGTTTATCAATTTCTGAGCGATATATCTTTTAATTTTATTTATTTTTTTTTTTTTGTAAATCTTTCTTTAATATTTTTTTTTTAATTTCAATTGTTTTCAATCATTTTTTCTTTCTAGTTTTATTCACTTTCATTTTCATTTTTTTTTTCAATTTTTTTTTATTGCTAATTAGAGGCTATTTCATTGGTCTCTTTTTAATTTCTTTCCAATCTGAAAATCACTTTCATCTTTTGTTCTCTAACTTCTCTTTCTTTCTTTTTTTTTCTTTCTTTCTTTCTTTCTTTCTTTCTTTCTTTCTTTTCTTCCTTCCTTTCTTTCTTCCTTTCTTTATTACTTTCTTTCTTTATTATTTTCTTTTTTTTTCGCATTCCTAATTTTGTCATTTTTCTGACTTTGTTGTTTCCTTTTCTTATTTATTGACCTTGATTTATTTTCCTTTCTTTTTAAGATTTTATTTTAATTTTTTTAAATTTATTTGCATTCAATCCGTACATATTTATTTCCTCATAATATTATATGTTTTTTGCCATGTTTTATGAATTGTTTTTTTTTATATATATATTGCTGTCTTTTCTCATTCCATAGGTTCCGTTTTTTGTCATTCTCTCTCTCTTTCTCTCTATCCTTCTCTCTCTCTCTCTCTTTCATTCTTTCGCACATTTTAATATCCTCTTTTTTTGTCAATATTGTCTTTCAGTTTTAATTAATTGGTTATCTTCACCGTTTTCTTTTATTCATTCCTTTATAATTTTTCTTTCTTTCTTTCTTTCTTTCTTTCTTTCTTTCTTTCTTTCTTTCTTTGTTTATCAATTTATTTATTTCTGGTATGGCTTTTGTTTTTTGGTATGGCTTTTGTTTTTTTTCCTAATATTCATTCTTTCTCTATTTTTTCAAATTCCATTTCCTCATATTTGTCTTTTGTTTTCTTTCTTTTTTTCTTTCTTTCCTTCTTTCTTCCTTTCTTTTTTGGCATCTTATAGTCTTGCTTTTTCATCCTCTCTTGCACAGCTTTTCTTTTTTCATTCGAAGTATTCATTCTGTCTCTCTTTTTCTCGTATTTCATTTTCTAATTCTTTATTTCTTTCTTTCTTTCTTTCCTTCTTTCTTTCTTTCTTTCCTTCTTTCTTTATTTCTTTCCTTCTTTCTTTATTTCTTTATTTCTTTCTTTCTTTATTTCTTTATTTCTTTCCTTCTTTCTTTCTTTCTTTCTTTCTTTCTTTCTAATATATTGTCTTTCTTTTGCTTCCTTTCATTTTTCTTGGTGATACGATTTTTTTTTTTCATAATATTCATTGTCTCTTTCTCTTTTTCATATTTAATTTCCGAATTTCTCTTTCTTTCTTTGTAGCATCTTATTTTTTTCGCACTCCTTTTCTTTTGTATAATTCCTGGTTCTTTTCCATTCTTTTTATTATTCTCCTCCCATTGGTCATCCGAATTACCAAGCAACTCTTCATTTTTATCCTCTTTCCTTTCTTTATAATTAGATTCATATTTCTTCCGGCATTCATCTTTATTTTAATTTGTTCTTTAATCGCTTTCCATTTGACTATTTTTCATTCTTTTGAACAATTTCAATTATTTTTATGATCACTGCAGTTTCCTTGGTTCTCCTTTCATTTGTTTTCTTTTCCCCTTCCCTTCTTTCATTTTTCTTCTTTTTCTCTTCACTCTTTCATTCTTCTTTATTTCAATACCCTTCATGTCTTGGCATTTGTTTGTTATCCTTCCATTGTCCTATTTCCATCCCATTATTATTATTATTATTATTATTATTATTATTATTATTATTATTGTTATTATTATTATTATTATTATTATTATTATTATTATTATTCCTTTCTTCTATTTAATTTCTTTCAAATCTTCCAGGTTCTCTTTATTACACTTGATAGGTTCATTAGCTCCTTGTATTCTCATTTTTATTCTGTAAATTCGCCCTTGATTCTGTGTTTTCCTTCTTCATATACCTCTATGATTCCGTATTTAAATTACACATTAACTTTGTCTTTTTATTTCATTATTTACATCTCACAATTATTCTCTTTTTCATTTTGAAATTATTACACTTTTATTATTATTGAATTATTACCCTTTTATTTGTGTTTTTATTATTCCAGTTTTCCTTTGATTCTTTCCTTCAATCTTTGCGTTTGCCTTTATTCATGTTATCCTTCTTTTCATTCGGACATTAATCTTGTTTTCATTCTGCGGAACTCCCTTCCCTTTTCTTACTTCCCTTTTAGCTATAATATTAAAATATTCAAATGTAATGTCAATCGACAAATTCTGATGCCACTTGATCAATTTCCCCGTTCTTCTCTTTATCCTTTCCTCAAACATGCCTCTCTTCTCTATCTCCCTGTAACCCCATATATGTATATATATATATATATATATATATATATATATATATATATATATATATATATATATATATTGAACAATAAAAAAAAAAATTAAAAATTAAAATCTTCAGACACACTGGGTTGTAGATTAATATTCTTTCGTCTTTTTTATTATTATTCCATTTAGATTCCTCGACTAGTTTCGGCCGAAATGGCCATCATCGGGAGGAGAAATATTTCTGCTTTCTGCTAGCACTAAACTACAGAAATGAATGTTTTGATGGACAAAATGAACTTATGTCTGTAGTTTTCATTTGTCTTTTTATTTTTTTATCTTTTTAACATGAATCTTTTAACATTCCTTGTGTTGGTCAAACAGTCTCTTTTAAGTTGTTATTTGAGATAAGAGCTGGATAGATACATGCTGCTATGAATTCTCTGGTCAGTTTGACAGTTTTATTGGACTTGGTGAGGGGATGTGTCTCTGTTTAGTGTTTGTGTGTGTGTTATTTGGTTCTTAGGGGGTGAGTGAGTATGATATGTGTAAGCGTGTGTATTGCTGTGGGTGTGTGTTATCATTTGGCTCATTAGAGAGTGAGTGCGTATGATGTGTGTAAGTGTGTATATTCGTCTGGGTGAGTGTATAAGTGTGAGGCCTCCACACCTCCGTAAGCCTGTCTGTCTTGTGAGGGTGAGAAATGTGGGTAGGTTTTGATTTGTTGAGTTATATCTATATATTGTTAAATTTGTGATTTAGCCCGGCTATATATTTTGTTTTTAGACGTTGTATCCACTTATTTTCATGCGACTCTAAAATCTTTCTAATGTTATCTGCTCTGAACTTTTCTATTCTCTCAATTATAGTGAATTTGGCATGGGTTTTGAAATCGTGTTTTTCCAGGCGGAAATGTTGTTCTACAGGTAATAATTTTTCATGGGGAGTCGACTTAATTCGTTTACGATAATTGTTAATTCTGTAGTGAAAGGGCCATTCAGATTTTCCTAAATATTGTTTCTGGCATAGTGTGCATTCTAGGAGGTAAATTATGTTATGACTTCTACAGTTAGAATCGTGGTAGATTTTGAAAGTATATTTAGTGACTGAGCTAGTGAATGAATTCGTGTTTTCAATATGGTTGCAACATAAACTTCTTTTGCCGTTGCATGGTTGGGAAAATCCTGTTGTTTTTGTTCTTAGTTTATTACGGATTACCTTGTCCCCTTAAATGTGGTTACTACATATGATTTCTTTTAGGTTCTTAGGTCTACGATATGCAAGAAGGCCAGGTTCCTTAAACAGTTTTTTTTAGGTCTGGTTTGAGATGTAGTATTTCCCAGCGACGTTTGATTATTTGGGATAGTGGAGGCAGAGTGGGGTTGAAAGTGGTTACTAGAGGGATGCAGCTAGCTTTATTTTTAATCTTGTACATTAGGGTGTCTTCTCTAGGTGTGGAAATTGCTTTATTTATTTGTTCCCTGATTAGGTGTTGTTTGTAGCCACGTGTTGTGAATTGATGCTCCAGATTTTCAATGTGTTTATTTAATTCTTCATTGTTGGAACATATCCTTCTGAATCTAAGTGCTTGTGAATAGGGAAGGTTCTCTTTGAGGTGTTTAGGGTGGGAAGACTTAAAGTTGTGGGTGTTGGTGATTTTAGTGTGTAGTATCGTTTGTAGTTTCCTGTTTTCATCTATGTAAATGCGGGTGTCTAAAAATGTTACTGATGTTGTGGATTTTTCATAGTCAAACTTAATTGAGTCGTGCACTGTTTAGGGTCATAAGGAATTGGGTAAGTTTGTCATCAATACCCGTGTATACAAAGAATATATCATCGATATATCTTGCATAGAATACGCAGTCGCTACCAATGATTGGATAGATATGGGTCTCCTCAAATTTTCCCATGAATATTGTAGCATATGATGGAGCTGCTATGGTGCCCATGGCACAACCTCTTATTTGAAGGTAGTGTACTCCATTGAAGTTGAAAGTATTCAATGTAAGGACATGCTCCATGAGTTTTATGATGACTTCTGTGGGGGGGTCTTGTTTTCTTCTTTTAGTAAGTGCTTCCTGAAGGGCGATTAGCCCTTCGATGTTTTTAATGTTTGAATATTGTGATCTAACGTCCATAGTCACTAGAGTAGTTTTCTCTGGTACTGTTTGTATGTGATTAATTTTGTACAGTAGATCTGTTGTGTCTCTGATGTATGATTTTACTGCCTTAGCTAGCGGTTGTATGTCATGATCTATGTATTTGGAAATTTTTGTCGTGTGGCAGTTGAACGATGAAATAATATATATATATATATATATATATATATATATATATATATATATATGCTCTACTTTTGTATCAAGCACTATATTTATATATATTTTAAATATATATATATATATATATATATATATATATATATATATATGTGTGTGTGTGTGTGTGTGCGCGTGTGTGTGTGTGCGCGTGTGTGTGTGTATGTGCGTGTGTGTGTGTGTTTATTATCTACTTTTGTATCGAGCACTATTTTTAAAAAATAACAAAAAAACTAAAGAAGTTTGCATTATTTACCTAACCAGTTCTTTCCTATTTTCTCCATATTTTCATTCATATATATATATATATATATATATATAATGTCATTAAATAGTTCTTTCATGCTTTAGTTCATTCATTAAAGGGATTTAGTGAAGTCGCTACAATTTGCGTTATTGGTAATTTTTTTTTATAAAATATATTGCCTGTATTTTTAATAAACGTGTATCTTTATACTTTCATAGTTTGTTTGTTTTATTCCGGGCTTCAATATCTGCCCATTGCTAAAAATTTGCAATCTCTCAATCCGTGGCCTTGTTGCCTGATGTTGTTTATCGATATACCCGGTAGATCGCAGATAAATTGTTATTAATTGCCAGAAAATTATTACGTGTAGCTTTAGGAAAATATCGAAATCCTATATTGAAATTAGTTTAAACTCAGTCAGTTATGTGTTATGCCCGCTTAGGCGATCATATATCTTTCGATACATGACTGCTGTAGACCAGTTGCTATCCGGTCCGTCCTGCTATTTATCCATAGCTGGGGGGAGAAGAAGAGGATTTATATCTTTATCAAGGGTATTAGCATGTAAGTGAATGTAATGGATTCGACTGGAATTCGAACTCGACTCTCCGTTTTCTTAATCCGAGCCGCTACCCATTACTCCACCGTTTAAACTACTTCGCTTAATAGCGTATGTCTTGATATTGGAAGAGAGATGATCATTTTGGATGCGATAATACTATCTTTTGTGGTTGTAGTATCTAGCTTGTTTTTTTAAAATAATATTATTCGGTAACCTTTTTGCAACTGAGATCCCATTTATTCAGGTGTGACCTGGATGGTGATTTTTTTTTATTTCGGTTTCCTTTCAATCACAGGTGTCTACAAGTGTGGAAAACTCACAGTATTTATTTCAATAAAAGAAATGTCCCTGTCGGCTGGGGCTTCAGAATACGCCGACAGCACCACTGCAGAGGGTTTACCCACTCCCCCAAATAAGTCCAACAGCAAGGCCTCTGATTAGGATGCTTTGAGGAGCGTGGAACCATCTCTTCAATACTGATGCTCCCTTGTCCACCCTTATCCAGGATGGTAGCACCTCTCTGTTAGAGTCTATTCTATGGGCAAATAGTTAACCACCTCAAAATGGTTTAAAACGCTATGAAAGTTTAAAAATAGGTTTTAATACCATAAATACTTTGTAAAAAATTAATACCAGCAATAAATTTTTGAAGAAAAAAAAATTATTACCAGCACTAAATTTTTGAAGAAAAAAAATATTAGCACCAATATTACATAAACACCAGTAATACATTTCGGAAAAAAAAAAAATTACCAGCATTAAAACTTGTCGGCATAAAATAACTCATTGAGGTTGATATGACATAAAAACAAACCAAACCAAACCAATAAAAGAAAGAGAGAAACAAAAGACAAAAAATAGATAGGTGAGCATTACTTGATATGAAATATCTCCTAACATGGAGCATGTAATAAGAAATTTGAAATGAATAAAACTTATCCAAGGTTACCGGAGGCAACGTCAGGCACCTGACTATGGCAAGAGTATATAGGAATCGAAATGTTATAAGGACAAGTATTTCTGAGGGGCAAAGGTATATTCTATTCAGCACTACATTAGTATTTGAAGACAATTTTCGATGTTTTAAAAATTGAAAGAGAATTATACGCGCAAAGAACTGCATGGTAACTGAGCTAATTAAATTTTAGATATAAATTTACATATAAATCTATAAATATTCGAGACATTCTGCGCTTTTAACACACTAGCAGGCATATTGAAATATATTGGCAATAATAAGGAAGGAAAAATGCCAGCAATAGAAAGAAAACACTCCCTTACTTGAATGTCAAAATGCTTGACAAAAGATAGCAATATGCGGCCGGTATCTCTCGAGCATTAAGAAATAAAGGAAAGGACATCTGTCTGATTTACTTGTCGCTAAATCATTTTTATAGCTCGCTTTATTTCCTCCCTTCGGATGAGATTGTCACTTGAAAATTTATATGTAAGGGGAGACATTTATTTTTATTTATAAACCTGAATATAAAACCCAGAAGTTGAATGCTGATCCAAATTGTAAACCATATAATAATGATGTTTTATAATATAATAGATATCACTAAGTCTAGAGGCTGTTTCTTATTGACGATATTATTATTATTATTATTATTATTATTATTATTATTATTATTATTATTATTATTGTTGTTGTTGCTGTTGTTGTTGTTGTTTCCTTTGATTTCTGGTGTCTACACATTTCGTTCCGGGTCTCGCCCAAAGACCTAAGTTTAGAAATGGCATTATGATATTTAAAAAAAAAAAAACATATTTTACATAGATAAAGCCCTTCGTTAGGTGTGGGCTGTACTCGTGAAAACAAATTTTTGTATTTTTTTAAGGCATGGACTTCCACGAATTCCTTCATTTAGTCTACTGGAATATTTTACAACCCAAGGACTCTAAATTCAACAGGGATTGTTGATGTTCCCATGTGCCACATTTTTGAGATTTCGATTTCAAAGTTCCTTGTATTTTGATAGCATTTTCTATAAAAAAATATTATTATTATTATTATTATTATTATTATTATTATTATCCACTCTCTCTCTCTCTCTCTTACTGCAACAAGTGGCCGATCATTCCCCTCAACAATTTCTTGCCCCTTGTACCTCTAAATAAGTGTTGTATTTTAGCTCTCTTTCCTAAAACATGTTCCGCCATCCATTTACTTAGGATTTCTAGGATGGAATTCTACCAACCGCTCCACACAGTCAGATGTGGCACAAAGACAAATTTAATGTGGGTTATCCGAGCCGGTAGGCTCGGCCAAAAATTAAAACCGGGTCGGGCAGCTGTTTCCCTAGGTGAGACTCAGCACCTCGACACAGCCCCGACTGGGGACCCTCTCCGCCCGGTGGCAGATAACCCGACCAGTACAGCTGGATACGAATCTCCAACCACAGGCAACTCTAAGCTGATTATATGTTGTTTTCCTCTTGTTCTATTGCTTTCAATATGTCATTTGAATATTTCATTTTCAAAGCTCATAAGGTTCAATTTTGTTTAAATTTTCTCTTAAACTTCCCATTGATCATATGTTCTGTTCATGCTCTTCTCGGCGTCCTTCTGTAGAACCTGTTATCAGTTGTCTCAAGCTTCATCTGTGAGGATGATTGTACTCCACTTGCTACCATATAGAAGGACTGATATTACGTAGTAATTCAGTATTTTTTTTTCTTTGTATGTAGCGTATTTTTCCTATATCGTAATACTTTCTTTAGCTTTTGGAAGGCATTTTTCTCTATCGCAATGCAACTTCAGATTTCAGTGTGACAATTTCCCCTTGCTATTAAAATAATTCCTAGATATATAAATTGTTGTACTTGTTTAATTTCGATATCTGCAATTCTCTTCTTCATCATTGAGGAGATTGTACAAAATTTATTATCATATAGGAGGACTGATATTAAGTAGGAATCCATTATTATTTTTTTGTGCCTCGCGTATTTTTTCTATATGTTAATACTATGTTTAGCTTTTGGATGACATTTTTCTCTATCGAAATGCAGCTTTAGATTTCAGGGTTGCACTTTCCGTTTTACTGTTAAAATATTTCCTAGATATATTTATATATCTAGGAAATATTTTAACAGTAACATTTTATTTTTATTGTGGTACTAGTTTGATTTCCAGATCTCCAATTCTTAATTCGAATGTTGGGTTTTTTCATTTTGCTAACAACTATGCATTCTGTCTTCTTGCAATTAATATTTTGTCGTTTGTTCTCGTTTTCTTTCCCTACATGTTCAGCATCCATTTAATCAAGCTCGCTTGGTAGATCATGTTTTGATATCTTATGCGTATCAAATTTTCTAAACTGTCTGTTCTGATTATGTGTTCTAGAAATTTCAAATGTCTCTTCCTGTTGTTAAGTATAAATTTCTTTTTTGGTTTCATTTTCTCTAAATCTTCGTCGCTGCTTACATATTCAGTCACTGTTATTCACAGTATCCTCCTACAGAACCACATTGCTTGAAGTCACTTCTTCGTTTATTTGCCCAGCATTCATTGACGTACAGGACGACTGATATTATATAGAACTTCCCAGCTCCTTGTTTCTAACGAAATTTGTCTCTTAATACTTTGCTTAGCTTTTGGCGGAAATGTTTGGCTATACGAATGCAACTGGTGGTATAATCGAAGAATTTAGTAGATAAATCTCCAGGTTATCCTTCGAATTATTATGACTATATGTCTTTGAATTATTGTATCAGAAATAGCACAAGGTAAGCTCCAAGACAATGAATCAAGAAATGCTAACTTTATAAGCAGAACGTGATCGGAACGAGCTATAGAAATACAGAAAAAAACACAGAAAGAAGATCGCAAGAACTACTAGACAATTTAATAAATGGAAACATGGAAAAAAGACAAATTGTAAGAAGACAGAAATATGGTTGGAAGTAAATGGGATAGCTGAACACTTGAGTGACGTATTATAGAGTTTACAATCAAACAGGTACAGAAAGTAATTGTATATATGAGTTGTATAGCCGGTTGGTACTGTATATACACTTTCCTTGGTATGACGATTAACTAAATCCGGCAGCAAGGCCTCTGATCTGGAGGTTTTGCGGAGCATGGAACCTTTTTTTTAATTATTGTTGTTGTTCCCGGATCCACACTGAACCTCGCTGGCAGAACCTTTTAGTGTCAAGCTATGTTATATAGGTAGACGCCAAACTAACGTTAAAACACCACTAAAGCATAATTTTTATAGTAAAATTACTAGCAATCACAGTATAATATAATTTTTTGTAAAAAAATAGGAAGAATCTATTAAAGCAATACATTTCTGCGGGGAAAATAAATGGTACCAGCAATACATTTTGGTAATAATGAAAAATAAAAATTACCAGCAATATATTCTTGTTAAAGAAATTGCTACTGCTTTCAGGAAAATTAAATTTCGGCATTCAATGACCATATGCAGTTGATATAACGCTAAAGAAACAAACATACCGGTACAAATTTTCGTCTATTTAAAATTCGTCATGTTCATTGATGAACAGATTAAAGTCAATATAAACTGCTATCATGAAATTGTGCAGATGACATCATGTGATATGTAGTTTTCTGAAGGTCTGCCTGAATTAAACGGTGCTCCAGTCAGTTTATAAGATTTGATGTGTGGTATTTCATTAATATTAGGTTGGTGCAAAAATAATTTCGTTTTCTAACATATGTTACTATGTGAGAAAACGAAATTATTTTTGCACCAACCTAATAGAATACTGAATTCGGGTTACTATTTTAATATTAATTTCTATGATAGTATGACAAATACGTTAAACAAACACAAGTGTTAGTAACATATATTCATGACAGCCAGCTGGAGGTGTGGTAAGTGGTATACAGTAATTGTTAGAAGGGCTGTCTCACTTTTTCAAACTTAGTGGTAATGGTTTGCATTTTATACACGCCATATAAATCAGTTGTAAATGCTTGCATTTTATCCCCACCATATAACTCGGCTGTAAAGGTTTGCATTTTATACCCACCATATAACTCGGAGGTAAAGTTTTGCATTTAATCCCCGCTATATAACTCTGTGGTAAAGGTTTGCATTTTATACCCACCATATAAATCGGTTGTAAATGTTTGCATTTTATCCCCACCATACAACTCGGTGGTAAATGTTTGCATTTTATACCCACCATATAACTCGGTGGTAAATGTTTGCATTTTATCCCCACCATATAAATCGGTTGTAAAGGTTTGCATTTTATCCCCACCATATAACTCGGTGGTAAAGTCTTGCACTTTATCCCCACCATATAACTCGGTGGTAAATGTTTGCATTTTATCCCCACCATATAACTCGTAGGTAAAGGTTTGCATTTAATCCCCGTCATACAACTCGGTGGTAAATGTTTGAATTTTATACCAGCCATATAACTCGGTGGTAAAGGTTTGCATTTTATGCTCGCCATATAAGTATTTGGAAATATTTTTCTAGGCTTAGAAACTCGACTTGTATGCATCAATTTACGGAAGTTAATTTTTTTTGTATATTTCTGCATCTTTTCAATTCGAAATCTACACGTTAATGAAAGATACAGCATGAAGTGACAATAATATTTTTTCAAATGTTAATAAAAGAAGGTACAACACTGTATCATAATTACAATAGTTTTATATTGTAAAGAGGAGAGAAACATGCGCGACAGTAGCTCGTATGGAAAGCTTAAACAAACAGAAAAAAAACGTCGTACAAAAATCAATATATTGCAGAAATAACAATCACGGAAATGACAAAAAAATCGAAGAATGCGAAAATAGGATAAAAATTAAGAATATATTAAGAAAATATAGAAAATAAAATAATATGGAATAAAATTTCTGCCAAAAAATACTCCCAAAAACAGGCATACAATAAGAAATAGCAGAATAAGGGAGATATTTACTGAAACTATACAAATTTGAAACATTTTTTCTCTTTTCAGCGAAAAGACTGGAAAGTGTAGAGGAATGGATTTATTTTCCTCTCCATGAAGAAAAAAAATGTGCTCATAGATCGGGATAGTGTGTAACTACACATGCTTACAAAAGAAAGGAAATAAAAAATAATTTAGTTCCTTCAGTTTTGTCTTTTCGTACAACACCGGTATCAGGAAAGATATGACTCTATTCAGCCCTATCTTGCATTGTGACACGGCTTTCTCTCCAACAATACCTCACCGGTAACCAGCCTCCAGCCCACTAATTCTGTCTTTCTTTCGTTCTTATTCTTTGAGTGTGTGTGTGTGTGTGTGTGTGTGTGTGTGTGTGTGTGTGTTCCATATCTAATTTTCTAAATTCTATTCTATCGATTTCTATTTATGTCTAAATTTGAAACTCAAAATATCTGGAATTAAAAATAAAACTTTCATTAGAAAAATTTTAAAAAAAAAGTTTTAATCCTTTAAAATACCTTCCTTAAGATTAGATTATCTCAGCATTTCACCCACTTGTGGCAATCATTTGACGTCTTGTCAAGAGCCACGCGCGTTTATCTTATTCATGGCGCTCATCCAAGATGGCGGGTTTCTTGTTTTAAATCCTATTTTTGAATTTCTGAACAAAAAGTAAGAAGTGACATATGGCTTGGCTGTACGAGGGAGAGTAAAGAAACAGATATATTTCTGACTTAAAAAAATAACAAAAATAAAACAAAAAATACAAAAAAGATATATTTTTACTGAAAAGTCAGTACTTTCAGGTGCTTAAAGAAAGAAATCGTTCCATCTTAATTACTATTGTTCCCCGGTCCAACATGACCGGGGGTGGTAGCACCTGTTATAATCCCAAATTTGGGCAAATAGTTAGCCCCCAAACTGGGGTCAAAACACTATGAAAATATAAAAAAAGATTTGTATTTAAAAATAACAAACAATGCAATTTTGAAACAATAATTACCAGTAATTGATAGATTTAACTCTCAACAAATAACCCTCAAAAAAAAGTCAATGAAACCTGATCTAAAAACTGATTTCTTACAATGAAATATATATTCTATTCATACACACCTATCCTAGAAATATAGTCAGCATTACATAATCTATTGAGATTGATATACCGTAAAACAAATAGAAATTGTTCTGCTTCCTTATATTAAAAAAAAAACGCAAAAAAACTCCATCTCCTCTCGATGCACTGAATACAGCACCACTCTACAGCCAAAGTGTAACTAAATACTACTTTGTCCTTGCTAAATATTACCTAATAAAAGTTTAGTTTCACGTAAAGGGTTATAATCAAAATGGTTATGATGGTTGAAGATTGTGATATGAATGAAAGAGGTGAAGAATCTTAGAATGAGAATGATAAATAAAGATTGACACTTGTCTTGAAGAAGAAAAGATTGAAGTGTTCTTGGAAGCAACTTGTTCAAAATAGTAGTTATAGGTAAAAAGATGCCTGTTGAATTTCCTTCTCATGTTTCTTCTTACGAGAAGAGATGTAGGTGATTCGAATCTATGGATATAGTATGCCATGTCCAAGTTGTAAATATTTGAACTAGTAATTCAACAAATTCAACTCATCTACACCTTTGCTATGCGATAGCTCAGCAACACTCTTGCAGTGTTGCATCTGCGGGAAAGAGATTGTAGAGCGGCAAATAATCCACCTTTATAAAACCTCACATCTATCAAGGCCACTGAATGAGGATTTAATTGCTCCACATTTGGTATTCTTACTCCATTCACAAAATCGATGTTTTTTTTAATTATCTGCTAGTAAAATAATGTCATTTTAATGACAAAGTGGTAAGCCAAATGTTTGATGTGGCTAATGTTGTCTTTATTTTTGTGGCCAAGTAAATGGTTAAGTAATAACAAAAAGCAGGTTTGCAGATATATCGTATCTTAAACAGTAAGTACACTAGAAGAGTATTACATGACTAGTAAGAGTGTCTCGAATGAACTAGCACTCAATCTATTCACACTTCCCCGAAGCCTTCTCTCCTACTAATCTTATAGTAGGCGGAAAAGTCTAACAGATTCTTTAGAGGGAAGATACCACAACATATATGAATCTGATATCCATTTCATATCGCCTCAAAATTCCCCTATAATTAGTAAGATTTCAAAATTTTCTTCGAGGATTGCAGCACCTAAAATCCAATTTCATGAGCTTGCTGGGCTCTCCGGAATCGATTCCTAGGCTTCATTTTAGAAGGTAGATAATCGTATGTATTGGTGCTGGTTGCAAAGAGGTCCACAAACCTTTTCAGGCTTCAGGGCCGCAAAAATGTAAGTCCGCCACTGATTTTCTTGTAAAGAGCGAACTTGGTTGAAAGATACAATGGGTGACATTTTTCATCGGCCAGGGAAATGGATTATTACTTTAACTTGTGATAGAAAATGAACTTGAGATCCCAAAAATAACTTCAAACTCTAGAGGCTTATTGAGAGTGAACAGTACAGCTTGCCTGGAGAAATCTTGGAAAATGAAGGATGATAACGAAATGGCAGAATACGAATTTTTGTGCTAGTAACAGTACCAAAACAGTAATTTCTCACAAGAGCGTTCATAGTAGAGGTCAGATTAGTGAATGGTGAAACACTCCGTTCAAATTCATCGTTGGTGTCATCTGAGAATATTTATAGGTACATGAAAAGCAGGAAAAGAGTCCGGTCGAAGTGAGAGAATGTAGATTAGAAAAAATCTATTGATGGCAATCAATAATAGGTAGTTCCGCCAGAGTTATGTTTATATCAGTAATTATTGGAGGCCTGGTAGAGTAGTGGATAGTGGCATGGATTAAGGAATCGGAGAGCCGAGTTCGAACTCCAGGCGAATCTATTATACTCACTTACGTCCTAATATATTTGGGAAAGGTATGAATT
>OZ010595.1:61618047-61640547 GCA_963932145.1 Acanthosepion lycidas
GTCTTCTCCACTTTATCACTGCCGACGTCTTTGGCGTCTCCAGATGGCAACAGACTAAGTTTATCTGCATTGCCATTATCCGCTATTTTCAAGTACTCGATTATGTAGCCAAACTTGTTTAGCCACGGGGACCATCTAATGAGTGGGTTGCGTGTAGTGATGTCCGTCTTTTAGGGATGAACAATGGCGTCAGTGGTTTATCAGTAACCAGTATGAACACATATCCGTACAGTTTAGTGTAGAATTTCGGCAAGCTAAATATAATGGCTATGGCTCCTTTGTTAAATTGGCTGTAGTTTCTTTCTGCAGACGTGAGAGTCTTAGACATGATGGCAATTAGACGCTCGCTTCCATCTGGATAGCAATAAACCAGGGTTGCCATAATTTCAAACTTAGAAGCGTCACAAGCCAGTCCTAGAGGCTTGTTTTTGTAAAAATGTACAAGGACTTGATCTAAGGATAATACGGTTTACAACTGTTCCAACTCTGCTTGTCCTTCGTCTCCCCCACTTCATTTTTTTCTGGGTTAAATGGAAAGCAGTTCCGAAGTAATTGCCGGGTTTTGGATAAAATTCCCATAGAACTGAACCGTCACCAAGAAAGTCATTAAGCTTGGAACGTCCGTAGAAGGCTGCAATCTTCGTAACAGCCTTGGCTTTGGATTTGCGATCCCTTCGGCTGATAATGTATGGCCAAGATATTCCATACTGGATAGTGTGAACAGGCACTTTTTACGACAACATCTGAGTTCTTTCTCGTTCAAATGAGAAAATAAACGCCTCAGGTTGCTCAAGTTATCATTGGCATCAACCTCACTGACAAGAATATCGTCTTGGAAGACGGCAACTCCAGGCAGATCACCTGTTAAGTTCTCCTTGATCTGGAATTAACCAAGCGCTGACTTGATTCCAAATGGGAGTTGTTGCTGCAGGATACTCTGCAAGATAATATATGTCTCATATCGATCGACCTGACACTACTGTTTTCGGTTGAAATTTATATAATATTTCTTTTTTAAACAGTTTTTTGGGGAAATAAGTTTATCCACTCCAGTAGGTGTTATCGCTCTTTCCGCTAGTGATCAGGTTTTCCTTGATAACATTTTATTTGAAGTAATGTGAAATGTTAACATTTTGATTAAGTCATTATTTTATCTTCGAGTTGGTATGAATTTTAGTTAATGCTGATGTTGGCAAGTCCTCAAGTGCCGTGATTTCAGTTATTTGGTACAATACATTGTGTGGGATTCTGTAGCATCAGCCCACTATGTTCAAAGAAATCTGGTCTTTGTCAGTAGCCTCGGGATTTGCTAGTAATTGCAAAACTTAGCTTCGACATAGTTTGTTAAATTAACTTTTACGACATGAATAGTAATATGCAGTGATTAAGCACTGAAATCTTCCAGCCTAAAGGTAAGTTTTAGAAATTACTCTATATATTGCAAATTTGTGTGTAACTACTGCCATATACAAGTCTGTATTATTTAGTTTTTCTCCTAAAGATATTCTAGTCTATCATAGTAATTCTTTAACACATTTCTATGGATTAAATTTTAGGCGTGTTTTTTTTTTTTTTTTTTTTTTTTTGTGTTTATTATTAGTCATTTGAATGGATAACATATCAAACATTTTTTCAGATGACGCACGAATTGCAAATATAATTTTCTCTGACTGTTTCATATTTTCGTTTTAATCATTGGCGCCGAATGAAGAAAATAAATCTAATAAAAAGCAAAGGGGTAGAGAATATGAGAGGGAAAGCACTAATACAGTGAGAGAACATTAAAAGCATATGAATTATGAAGATAAAAAAAAAACATCTGATATTGCATTTAAATTTTTGAAGAATAAAGGTGACTGGAAAGTATAAAGCTGAAAGACCATTTGACCAAGAGATAAGTGCGATAGAAGTAACTACTAGAATAGAACTTACGGTTGCAGCTGGCCATTTCACTTGACAAATGATGAGACCTTCTCGTGTACTTACATTCATAAAGTACGGATTCATTGAGGAAAGCTCATCAGGATAATTAACATGAATGTATTTATAAAAGAGACACAGGGAATCAACGTTATGGCGTTTGGAAAGTGACTAAAGCCAAGATGCAAGGTCAGGACCAACAGCGTTGTAGATATTTCTAAGAAAATTAATAAAGAAAATCTCTAAATATGCACAGTGAGCAACGGGCCATATGTAGTAGTACTATTCAAAGCAAGAATGAGTGATATGAATACACATGCGCGCACACACACGCGCATATATATATATATATATATATATATATATATATATATATATATGAAGAAATATAGTCTTAAGGTGTGGTATATTTATGCAATAAAGTGCTCAATATCAGAGATGACGATTGCATATAGCATGAAACAGACTGTCGCCTCTAAGTGTTGACGTCTATGTTCACTTTTATATATATATATATATATATATATATATATATATATATATATATATATATGGACATGCTTTTCTGTGTGCGTATATATTATATATATATATGTGTGTATTATATGTGTATTATATATATATATATATATATATATATATATATATATATATATATATATATATATAGTGTTTGTGTGGTATTTGTGATAAGTACTCTATATCAGGGATAGAGCTAAAGCACGCACACACACACATATATATAGATAGAGAGATAGATAGATGAACATGATTTTCTGTGTGCGTATATATATATACATATGTGTATAGTATATGTGTATTATATATATATATATATATATATATATATATATATAGGTATACGATATATAGTTTTGTGTGTGTTTGTGAGGTATTTAGTGAAAAGTGCTCTATATCAGTGATAGAACTAACACACACCCACATATATATTCTGGTGAGAAAAATTGTCTCGTACGATATAGTGAAGAAAACTTTCATTGCAGAAGACCTAGCAACTGATCGTATGATCATTCCACTTAATGCCAGCAGAAAATGGTGCATTAGAAGGTGCCATGTGTTTCTCTCCTGGATGTTAACAGCAGCGTTGCGGAAGAAAAGTAAAATGGGTTCTCTTTAAAAGGAGATATATATATATATATATATATATATATATATATATATATATATATATATATATATATATATATATGCATGTAACCAACAACCACCGAATAATGATTTGGAAGGAAATAATATATATACACCCACAAAACTAAATCCTCTACAAAATAATAAAAAAATAACAATGTAGTGTATGAATTTATAGGCCCATTCTAGAAATTGTATCTCTGACACTAATAATAAACCCACTATCTATATTGGTTTTACTACACCCACGCTTTCCTGTCGACATACCTGTCACCTCTCTGAGCTTAGTTCTATTAAACAGCATTTCTTAGAAAAACATTGCACTGTACATAATATTATACACAGATATTAGTTGATAACACAATAATACTCACACAGAGACACAGTAAAATGTATCTTCAGATATTGGAGGCCATCTACCTTAAAACGAAGTAAAAACATTCAACAAAATTACATTTCAAACTAGTCGAAACGCATTATATTGCATCAAGATATATGGTTCTGTTGTTAATATTTCGATCCCACACGTGGTACGACGTCATAGAATCGCTTCATGAATTTACGACCTGCGTTTGCTATTCCGCGACGAGTATCTTTGCATAGCAATCATCTATGTGAACATAACAGTATATTACCTTTAATGGTGAATATCGTTGATTAAATGTCCATATAACCACTCTAAAGATGACACATGTGATCGGAAAGCTTAGGAATCAAGAGATTCAGACTCTCGGCGACTGTCGAACTCTCTGCATTAGCAGAGGGGAACCTGGACGAGGCTTTGCCGAAGGGCAAGGTTTCGTCCTGGGAGGTTGACAGGGCCTGAACCCGTCAAGGCGGGTTCAGAAAGGCCATATTTTTGGCTGAGCCTACGGGCTCGGGGATACCCACATTAAAACGCTCTTGTGTCGCATTCGATCCTCGTGGGTGGATTGATAAATACAGGAAAGCTTAGATCAAGGAACAACTTAATAAAAATATCCAAGTTTTGGACGATTTTTGTCGCTATTTTTACTCGAAATTAAATCAAATTTACGGAGTATAGAATGGGTCGTGATCAAACATAATTTATATTCATTGTCCTCTTTTAACAATATATATATATATATATATATATATATATATATATATATATATATATATATATATTATATTGTGAGGTACATACATTTTCATCAGCCATATAGGCTTAAGGCTAACTCCCCTCCCCCAAATCCCAAATTATTTCTCGAAATATAGTTAAATATACATAAAAATAAAATAAGATTCCGATTCTTTCTGTCTCTTCGACCCTCAAGCCAAGAGCCCGTGAAATTTAAAGCGATCCGACCCGAGAATGGTTCAAGATCTGGTTTCAAATACCGCCACCATAAGTCGATTGATCATTAACTCCGGGCACCATCAGGCTGTCCTGCTGTGATCACGTGATCAGAATCTACTGGAGGTTTCTTGGATCTTTGGTCATCACGCAAACTCCTCGTGATTTGCACCCTATACTCCTGCGTATTCAGTCAAGGAAGAAAGGAAACACAAATGGCGAACTTTCGCGACAGCAAAAATCTAAAAAAAAGATAAATGAAGCAGTTTTCTGTCTGACCAGCGGTAAATGAACATCGGCGAGCGAATCGTTGCAATTCTAAATGGACTCCCCATCGGAATAAAGAAAACAGCAACGTATGTCGACTATAGAATAAAAGGACTACTATTAAACCGAATCGAGCAATGAACGCTCGCTCGAACGCGATGCTGTAGATCCCAGGCGATTTCTAAGGAAAAGGATACCAGGAAATTTGCCGGCCGTCAAAATAATGTTTTCGCATAAGGACTCTCGCTTCGGTAAATTAGAACTCTGTGTGAAGATATCAACACGATTGACCCATCAAAACAGATGAATTGATTTCTTGGCTTGATCTTGTTACATATATATATATATATATATAACTCCAGTTTCCCATAGAATACCAGAATGTATATAAAATAATTCTAATTGCCACACAGACCCCACATTGATTCTTCATGTTGACTGCGAAGGAAACTGTATGAAAATCCGGCTGAATGCGAATAATATAAATGAATTAATTTATTTATTTTTGAAACTGACATATTTCGCCATTGATCCGGTGACATGAAAATAAGACGTTTATATCATGAACAAAATCGCCATTAGTTAAACCAGATTTGATTTAAATAGTTTTTGATATTTCCCCACAAACAAGCAATAAATCCATAAACTCTCAATGGGTTACTGAGTGTGTGAGATTATGAAAATAAGGAAACATTTGTTTTTATATCGCTTCCCATTTTTTACTATTTTTTTTGAACCGGTAGTCCACCTCTATGCTACAAGTTCGTAACGATATATATATATATATATATATATATATATATATATATATATATATATATATATATATATATATGAATTTGGACAGTTTATTTATTAATCAATATATTTACCCGTGCCCCCATTAGAATGGAATGTTGCACAAAATATTATGAACAATTGGAGCCCAGTGCGTAGATGAGACTAGGGTATAAAATCGCCTACTACACAACTATTTCTATTTGAAATAATTACAGCACTAGAGATTAATTCAAACACTGTGATTTGACAGAATAACTATTCAGTTTCGTTTGGTTAATTAATTAAATCAGTAAATTAATTATTCAATCTAGTTTAAGAAGGACAATTTTGAATTTATGTTTAGTTATTCGTAACAGTGCAAAATTTATGAATTTATTCATTTGAATGATATGTCCTTTCAGTGACAGCATAAAAAGTTGAAACGCCGGATCTCGATCGATCACCGAATGTAAGTAAAGTCGAGCCTGGTCAGTACCTCGATGGGTGACAGCTTGGGGATACAAGGAGCTTTGAGCTTGAATGTGAAAATGATGTAATCGTGTTTGGAAATTGAAGTGCCTAATTCCATTTCTAGTAGTGTTCGTTATTTTCCCGCTGATTCCTGTACGATCAGCGACTTTAAGCAATGTCGAGCCTGGTCAGTACCTCGATGGGTGACAGCTTGGGGATACAAGGAGCTTTGAGCTTGAATGTGAAAATGATGTAATCGGGTTTGGAAATAGAAGAGCCTAATTCCATTTCTAGTAGTGTTCGTTATTTTCACGCTGATTCCTGTACGATCAGCGACTTTAAGCAATGTCGAGCCTGGTCAGTACCTCGATGGGTGACAGCTTGGGGATACAAGGAGCTTTGAGCTTGAATGTGAAAATGATGTAATCGGGTTTGGAAATAGAAGAGCCTAATTCCATTTCTAGTAGTGTTCGTTATTTTCCCGCTGATTAATGTACGATCAGCGACTTTAAGCAATGTCGAGCCTGGTCCGTATACCTAGACATGTGACAGCTTGTGAATACAAGTTGCTGTGACCTTGACTATGCGATCGGAATTGTTCATCAAAGAGCCGATTTCCAATTTCTATCGGGTTCATTGTATTTGTTCATGCGTTAATAGCCTTTGGAAAGCTATAGATCCAACTGTTCTCCACCCAACTCCCCGTTAATTAGTAGAACATATTATCTATTAGTATTAGTATCTATTAGTAGGACTCCTAAAAGATCTTACAATATGAAAATAATTTATGGTTTTTAATCACTTGAAAAAGATTGATATGAATTAAAAAATCAAAATAATCAAGCAGACATATACTTGACTAATATACTGTTGCATATCGAATTCCTACACGAGCGGAATATGACATAATGTTTTATATAAAGGTGTACACCAACACATATATGGAAAAAATAACCATAGCATCCCACCTTTTAGTAGATACAGAGCTGTAACTTGTAGAACAGGTGTTATATAGGAATAAAGTTTCGCTGCCGACACTTGAGTTTGAACACAGACCGCCAGTGAAGAAAACACGGCCGAAACATTTATTGAATTATGTAGCCCACATGACAATAAAGGAAATTCATATGTAGGTAATCGCGTGTCGTTCAATTCATCGCTACTTCTAATCAATCCTCTATACCATACGAACCGCTATTTCTAATGTATCCTCTATTATTATACGAACCGCTATTATCTACTCTATTCACTGTACTATTTCTCTATTCGTATCACTATATAGATCACTATTCAAGCGAGTATTATCAAAGCAAGTACTATTAGAGCAAGTGTTATTCGAAGGCATTCTGTTACCCGTAATTTTCAACGGCGTATATAGTTGTTTCTGCGATTACAAAAGTCTCTACTACAACGAGCATTTACGAAAGTGACAACGAGTATTCGATGACATCTTAGAAAAGTTTGGTTTTAATTTCGGCGCCAATAATGGCATACTCTGAAAAAAGAGTTCTGTGCGGTTACAGACCAGAAATGAAAAGAATACTCTACTTTTGGTTTGATCTAAATTTTGAAAAGATAAAGCATGCCAATAGGCTTAAACTACTCTTGGGACATTTTTTTTCGAAATCTCTGTGGCGCTAGGTATTAATCCCATCAACCCTTAAGGTAGATTCTGAGAAATGGCGATTCGACCAATGGTTCCTGGAAGTTACGAAGCTAATTTTTGAATCAGGCAAGGCGTACATTTTCAATATTTCTACGTATTATTTATATTTTTTATCAGATTTCAATTGGAATTAGTTACTGTTACGCGTGAGTTTACGACCCCATTCACACACTCTTAGGATTAAAATGTATACATTGTCAAAATACCGGATATAAAATTAGCTAAAGTAACTTCAATGAAGAAATAAATTGAATAACATATATATTTCTTCTTTTTGCCTTAGTAATTTTATAGTTGTAAACTTAATAGCGATTAAATTTTGATTTTGAAATTAGCAGTTTTTAATTTTAATATTAAATTTTATCATATAATTTAGTAATTATTCATTAGAATAAATTCTTTTTTAATATTACCCATATTTTAAACGTCTGAATAGCTATTATAACATGACTTCGTTGTCAAGCTTTTTGAATTTTCCTATACTTGTATTTTGATTGGTCCATCTAGCTTTTGTAACAACGTTTTCTCCTTGCGAAGGATTGTTAATTAATTTGAAACTTTTAAAACCATTTATTTTACATTCAACATCATCACTTGATAAGACACCGAGGGTGTTGAAACAAAATGGCTATTTTTGAAGTGATTTTATAACATATTTATGTTATAATTCTTTTTTAAAATGAATAATTATAATTATATATATATATATATATATATATATATATATATATATATATATATATATATATTCTGTACGGGGTCATGTAATTCAAATAAATTCTACTTAGGCAGCAGAAATTCATTCGAACAATGTTTCTGCAATTTGACTGACGTATTAAGAATTGTTTTTTTTTTGTTTTTTTTAATGTCGGCAAAAATGTTTCCAAACAAACAGATGAAATTTATGAAGAACATAATCCAAGTTCATAGTTCGAATTCCATTAGTTCTGATAAGATCTAGTTATTCACAATAAACTTAATTGTATCTGTTACAATATATAAAATAAGACACAAAACAATGTTATATTCAGTAAATTTTGCTCCTCACATATTTTCCCCGGAAAATTTCTCAAAAAGGTTAATTTATTATTTCATTTTTTGGCCTTCCCTTATTAGTTTCATCTATTTTACAAAGGTAAAACTTTTGTACTTTCTTAATTGCTTCTAAGAATCAATTCGATTAGAATTCACATTCCTGGACTAAGAGAAAACTGTCAGCATCCTTTTAAATCAATTGGCATGTGGTAGAGAAAAGTCATGCGATTATAATCCTTTTTGGTAATTACTAATTAGAAGGTCGAGTACACATGTCAATATATATATATATATATATATATATTCTGTAGTTCACTGCTACCAGCAAGCAGAATTTTTTTTCTCCTGATGATAGCCATGTTGGTCGAAACTAGTCAAGGAATCTAAATGAAATAATAATAATAATAACAAAAGAATATTAATCTACAACCCAGTGTGTCTGAAGATTTTAAATTTTTAATATTTTTTATTGTTCAAAATATTTATGTGTGTGTGTGAGTGTGCTCGCGCGCGTGCGTGTGTGGATAAAATAGACAAACAGGAAATATTAGGTTGGTGCAAAAATAATTTCGTTTTCTAACATATGTTACTATGTGAGAAAACGAAATTATTTTTGCACCAACCTAATAGTACTTACTCCTTTCGAACGTGTTTGGTCATTCGATTTTATCAAAGCAAGTTATGATAAACAAAAGCGAAATATTGTGTTATTACATGAAAATCAAACATTCTAAAACGCCGCCCCTGCGATGACCTCTTTGGGAATATTATCAGCTATTTCCGATTGTCTATTTAATTCAATTTTTCTTATCTACAGAGATATTCTGAGAAATCTAAAATACACACACACACCCATACATACATACATACATAGACACACCCATACATACATACATATATATATATATATATATATATATATATATATATATATATATATAGATATATATATATATAATATTATAAAAAATATGATTCCAACATGCAACATAAGAGTTCTCATGTTTCAAAACAAGAGCCGAAAAATTCAATATAATTATTTGAATTAAATTGAATTAAAGTAAGCTCTACTTTTGTATCGAGCACTATTTTTTTTTAAATAATAACAAAAATACTAAAAAACTTTGGATTATTTACCTAACCAGTTCTTTCCTATTTTCTATATATTTTCACACACACACACACACACACACACACACATATATATATATATATATATATATATATATATATATATATATATATATATATATATATATATATATATGTTTGTATGGCATTTTTGAGTATGATGCGCAGTTCATTTCTTACGAAGACAGTTTAAAAACTACTTCTCCTGGAAGTACTTGACTTCTTTGAGAATGATCCATCTTTACAAAAAGTTGATCAAAATAAAAATAGTGTACTGTTTCCATATATTTGCTACCCTGTCTACATGTTTCAGCTTTGATATATTTCAAATGTGTCACTTCGGCATTGTGTGTGATGAATAGTTAGATTTCACATTCCACATACCGTTTCCACACAGAGGAAAATCGCCAGTCTCTCGCTATTTCCAATGTCAATTTTCTGACGAGCGGCATAGCTTAGGCTTGCCTGTTTAGAAATTCAGAGCGAAGACTCATTATGCCACGTTCAATCGCATTGTATTTCCCCAATAATTTCTACCTTGTGGAACAAAATCCTGAAAGCATGATTCCATTGACACTATAATAAACTTTTCAATACTTTCATGGTAATTGCTCCAATGAGCTGCTTTCGGTGGTTCCCATTCCCAGGCTTCATGAATTCAAGCATCCTACGGGGCTGGCATCCCGCTCTCACCCTTTCACTGTTGAAACTGTTAAATTTAGCCGACTCTTCTACTCCAATAGCCTGTGGAACTCCCTTCCCTTTTCCTGTTTCCCTGATAGCTATAATCCCCAGGTATTCAAATGTAATACCAATCGACATCTCCAGTTGCCTTGATCTATCCCCTATCCTTCTCCTCATTTTTACTTCTATCACTATCTGCTATTGCTCCAAATCGTCTGTAACCCCTTGCGTGCTAGTGGCTTCCCGCCTTGCTTGGGTTGAAATGCTTAAAACAAAATTGTAGGATTATCTTTCCTGCATACTCTCATTATTTGCATACCTTCGTCTTATTTTGTTCATACAACAGCGTGAGCAATTAGGAAAAATATTTGTAGACATTTGTTCTAACAGTAGGGGATTTAATACTTTTGAATCCACCTATCTTCTGATTCCTTTTGCTATATGCCGCATTTACAGCTTCTTCCAACGCCACATCTTTTACACAATGTATTAGAAAAATGGTTTTCCTATTTTCTAAAAGCCAGTCTTATATAAACATGTATTTCGTAAGATAGTACACTTGTCTCCCGTGTGATCGAGAATTTGCGCTCTCCATATAAATGTGAAAACACCCTCCGGGCGCTAAAAGCAATGTCTGACTCACCAGCGATCCCACTTTCTTCGCCGCAATGCTAATCGCAAAATGGTCTCTGTCGGTAATCACATGTCTATGCAGATGTAAATTGCTTACCTTGGGTTTTAAGGAATTAAAATCAGAACAGCTAACGCCGCTTTTGCTCTGAAGGTCGTACGATAAACGATAAATCTCTATACGAAATGGCAACATGCTATAGACGAGAAACTCAAATTCAAAGCGAATAAGAATTGCAAGTTAATAAATGTTGTGTATTGAAATGCAAAACGCTTAGCCGAAACCAAAAAATAAAAAAAAAATATATTGTATCAAGGTGAAATTAAATCGATCATTCTTATTGGGTTGTAACAAAGTTCATGCTGATTTTTAGTCGTCCATTTTTCAACACGTGAGAACGCGTCAAATATATCGAGAGTTATATCATGTTTACATTTCCGATTAGAGCACACTTCAAACTATCTATTGAGAAAGAAAGTTTAAAATTACTTAATTCGTGTAATTTTTGAATTTCGATCGAAATGGAAGACTATAAGATGTATTATAGACACTTGATGCTTTTTTTTTTTTTTTTGGTACCGTAAAAACATCAAAAAAGATATGGGCTGTGTAGTCTGAAGGTGTTTTAGCTGACAGAACTGTACAGAAGTGGTTCGCTAAGTTTAAATTTGGTGGTTGTAGACATATTGATGTAAAACGCTCAGACAGAACACTTCCACTAGAGATTACGCCCAAATGAAAACAATGATCGAGAATGACTCAAATAACACAACTCGAATTGGCAGAAACACTACATTTCTCAAC
This sequence comes from Acanthosepion lycidas, assembly GCA_963932145.1. Classification (NCBI taxonomy): domain Eukaryota; kingdom Metazoa; phylum Mollusca; class Cephalopoda; order Sepiida; family Sepiidae; genus Acanthosepion; species Acanthosepion lycidas. Next base: position 61,629,883 of record OZ010595.1, read on the forward strand.
AAGCATCATCCATGAGCTCTTAGTGAGCTTTGGGTATTCAAATCCCCAATATATTTGGGGACCACATGATCTTAGTGAAAAGAATGTTTTGGATTGTATTTCATCTGTGATTTCCTGTATAAACGCAATGAAAATGCACCTTTTTTAAGCAAATTGATTATGGTTGATGAGAAACTGATCCTTTACAAAACAAGTTCATCAAAAAAGATCCTGGAGTAAGGGACATGAGGCAAATTAAGCCACGTCAAAAGCAGGTCTTTATCTTTAAAAAGTCAAGCTGCGCATCTGGTGAGATTAGAAAGGAATACTGTACTATGAGCTTCTGAAAAGTAACTACACAATTGATTCTGAAAAGTACTGCTCGGAACTGAACGAATAAAAAGCAGTAATTTAAGAAAAAGACGCCCAGAATTGGCGAAAAGGAATGGTGATTTTTTTTTTCAATCAGGATATTACCAGACCGGACATGGCTTTAGCGACCCAGCAAAAATCGTTGCAGCTTGGCTAGAAGGTGTTAACCGACCCGCCATATTCACCAGACATTGCTCCTACGTATTTCCATTTATTCAGATCCTTGCAAAATGATCTCAATGGAAAAATTGGAATTCTTTAGAACACATAAAAAAACAATATTAATGAGTACATTGCCGAGAAACTACCGATATTCTGAGCAGATGAAATCAAATTTGAAAATTTGAAAAATGGAGAAATGTTGTGAAACAGGGTGGTTCATAGTTAATTGAATAAATATTTAAAGGCATACGTTTTTTTGTTTTAATTCCTATTAAATTCGTAATAAACTTTCCGAAATACACAATATCTATCTATCTATCTATCTCTCTCTCTCTCTCTCTCTCTCTCTCTCCTTCTTTAAGATTTGATCGACCATGGTGTGTGTATGTCACCACGAAATGTATCTTTATTGTATTAGACATCCGACAACAATCATTTTTCCCCCTTCCACTCACACCTAGTTTTTAAATAACCCTCTCTGTTAACCCCCTCTCTTATGAACTAACATTCGTCCCAAACTCTCATAATTACACTCTCTCTAAATTCTATTTTTATTTCCGGAGTAGGTTTTTTTCTGTTTTCTTTCTGAATTTGTAGATCTGATGAATTGGATCGTATTTACGATTCCAATGGAATAAATTATGACCATGGAATATTAGTGTTTAAGCCTTTTTATTATATCCTTACTCTGTCCTGGACATTGAGTTCTACCTGGATTCTATCCTCTCGGATTTTTTTATTCAAAAAATATACATGTGTGTATATGCACCTGTGGATTTTGCATATATATGTATATTTACCACTAATATTATCTATCTATCTATCTATCTATCTATCTATCTATCTATATATATATATATATATGTATATATATATATATATATATATATATATATATATATATATATATATATATATATATATTCGCTACACAGGAATTATCATGTATCAAAAACCGAAGCTAAATACTTCAAATTTAACTATATAATTAAATTAAAATCATTTGTTCTGTTTCATCTTCAAGCGAATTTTGAAATAACATATTTTTAAATTTATTGAGTTTTAAACGCAGACACAATTCATGATTTTTGTTTCCACGCCCATACAACCAAATGGTAAAGAACAAATTGGGACAAAAAATCCCTTGAATTAAACGTTAAGCATTATCCTAAAGATAGTAAAATCAGTAATATTTTCAATAAAAATACACTAAGATTAATTTACAGCTGTACTGAAAACGTAGAGAAATTATTAAGAAAAATAATGCTAATATTTTGAAAAAATACTTAGACAAAAACCAAAGAAATTTAGATAATATAAAAATAAAAAAAATATAAACAAAAATTATGTGACTGGAAATCCTCATAACTGTCCTCTGCAAAATAAATGTCGCACGGAATCATTAGTATAACAATGCAATATCCATCTATTAAGAAATCCGAAAACATAAAAATCTATATACGTTGCACAAGCCATGATTTCAAAATGAGATTCAATCGACATCAAAGTTCATTTAAAATAAATAAATATCGAAATCAGACGTCCCTACCTAAATATTTCTGGCACTTAAAAGAAACCAATGAAACACCTACGGCAAAATGGAAAATAATAAGAAAAGCTAGAATATCTAGTTCATTAAATTACCCATGTCCTTTGTGCATACATGAGAAACTATGTATTACTAAGTTTATAAAAAATAAAAAAATATTATTGAATCAAAGAAGTGAAATAGCTATTCTTTGCCGACATTGTCAAAAATTTTCCTTAAATAATATTTAAAAATAAAATAAAATAATTAAAAAAACATTGTGAGTTGTAATATACGAACTTATATTTGATATGTAAAAAATTTTTTTATAAAATTTAAGTAATTCTTTTACATTTATTTGATTTAAAACGAAATATAGTCTACTTGTAATTAAGAGTATAAATAATATTTTAAAATTGTAGTTCAATAAAACATATTCTAACCCAAAAACACTTTTAGAAATAATACTTATGTATATAAGTACGAACTTAACGGGAAAAATGCCGAAAACCTTTTTCTCGTTGATAAAAAATACAAAAAAAAACAGACGACATGCATTTAACGGATGTCAAAATTCGTTAAAAAATGCACCCCTACCGTATCAAGAATTAACCTAATTTTCGAACGTAACTCATAAAAGATACAGTGATAGTTCATAAAAATGAACGCGCTACCGTCCCTGTCTAAATGACTGGATTTCTCTGTATCCTTGATAATCAATAATTATGAATTGTATCTGCGTTTAAAACTCAGTAAATTTAAAAATAAATTATTCTAAAATTCACTTAAAGATGAAATACAAGTAATGTTTTTAATTTAATTATATAATTTAATTTAGCTTCGGTTTTTGAAACATAGTAATACCCGTGTAACGAAGAAATCATATTTTACATCAGTTAATTTATAATATTTATGCTCTTTAAATTTACATTGAGCACTGTTTTGTAAAAATAAAAATATCAGTTAAGAACACCGGATTATAAATCTTACTGTTCTTTCTTATATATATATATATATATATATATATATATATATATATATATATATATATATATATATATATATATATATATATATATATATATATATGCGTGTGTGTGTGCATATGTGTGTACGGGATGTAACAACAATACTGAAATTGTCCAGATCGTATAACAGCAGAATTGGCTATCAATTAAAATGTTTAATATCTAACAAAAACACTAAACTAATTGACTTTTTTCCAGTTTTTCAGATAAAACGATTAGTCATCTTGACTCCATAGGCCGTAAGAATCACTGAAAATCCCTCTCAGCTATTCAGTTAGAAAAAGAACAGGATAAAATTCTTTTATCTCAGCCCCACTCTCTTCCTAACTGAGCAATGATGTGAAAATAAAAGATCATTCAGGCTTTCAAGAATTATATCAACCTTCATAATCTGGCTTCCATCTTCAAAGTTCATTCAAGAAGCATCAAGAGAACAGTGAATAGGTTTAAAAAAGAGAGAAAATTACAGAGGAAAAGTGAATCAGGAGGTGACAACGGGAAAAAGGATAAGCCTTTCTAAATAGATCAATTAGAAAAGTTTCAACCCACTCTATATATCGTTTTGCACGTGAGCGACGAGTTTCAGCTATGTCATTCCAAAGAGTAGTGAACAAACACTTGAAAATGAAATCGTACGTTAAACCTGAGAGGTAGCTTGTTACTCCAGGCCAGAAAGTTGGAAGGTTAGAAAGAGCGAAGTACATCTTGAATAAGATGAAACATGAGCCTAGAATAACACACACACACACACATATATATATATATGGCAATAATTCCAATAAATGTGTTAGATATTTTGTTTTTATTTATTTATTTTTGGATTAAAGTAACGCTTTATATAAAAGGAAACTTTTTTTGACATTACTTACCTGTTATCTCAAACTGTTCATTGAGAATGTGGTTCTCTCCGCGTGGTGGACCTAAGACGGAAAAAAGACGAGCATGCTGTCTATTCATTTTTTTATATCGTCTTGGCTGAGGAGGAAGTGACGTAAGACGTTAATGATTGGTCGCTTGTAATTTCAAGATCAGCAGTGGCAGTCACTTAATGTGTTCATTTCTTCCGTTTGTCGTATTATTATTATTATTTTTTTTTTGCTTCAGGATCGCCTGCCGGAATAGTATTGTTTCGGTAGGGTCTCTTGGACGAACAAATATGATGTTGCAAGACCCGAAACTTATAACCCCAAGTCATAATCTCACTGACGAGGAGATCGTGTGAACTAGTCAGAGTGTTTTCATGACAAATATTCGAACTTGATTTCAAACATTCATGCGATTCTGATCCTTACTTATGATTTATTAATGATAAATATGACACTTTCGTATATGATCGATTTCATCCCAATTCTTATATGAAGTTGAAGACTAATTATATATTCTTATTGATCAGAATAATGTCCAATAGTATTATAAACATCTTGTAGAATTCCAGTAACATATTTTTAATCATTTCTAAGATAAGATGGTCAAAACATATTCTAACAAATAGACAATTTTTTTAACACGATTTCGACAATTTTGTTATTACACCCGGTTTATATATATATATATATATATATATATATATATATATATATATTCACCACTACAAGCCCTGAATGCTACTGCGTGTAGAGTGTTAGTGAATGAGGTCCTTGCAATATGTTACAACGGGATCATTATGATAATATTTAGTCAATAAGCTGCCTAAGTGTAACTTCTTGCTAAACAATGGAATAAGAACGGAATGAATATTGGTCGACTCAGAGTACCTAGCCTGGTTGTTCCTCGCTTTGCAGGTCTCTACTGGTGGCTCTAAGGAAAATATTTCGCCCAAAAATTAGGCTAAGGACGTCTTTGAAAAAAGAGGCTGTCAGAGGGAAGATAATGTAACAACCACAAGGTCACGCCAAGTATTTAGAATGACGGAAATTCGACATGAATATTTGCTATTTAAAATAGGCGCGAATTCCGGCCACACAAAATTCGCGAAGCCCGGAATAAACGCTGCTGCTAGTATTTAGAACATCGCAAAAAACTACATTTTAATGAGTCAAACAAGAAAAAAAAGAAAATAATACTGAAAAAGAAATACCATATTTGTCGTTTGATAAAGCTTAAATCGAAGACCTATAAAGAAATTAAGGAATCGGCACATATGCTAGTCCACAAAAATCTCCTGAGCCGACCAAGCATAGAAATGAATACAATATGGGAACCAGTAATAAGGAGTGCCGGAGAAAAGCGATAACAGAAAAATTGCAATATGACGTCTGGTAAAAAATGAAATACGAGCAAAAATCGCAATATGAGCACTGGTAAAAAAAATGGATGCTGGAGAAATTAAAATACACAGATATATTCACGGACACATGGAACAGTAGATAAAGGTGTTACTTAGATCCAGTGACAGGACCCAACGAGTGTGAGTTCAATACCCGGCTAAGGCAGTGGAGAACTTTCAGAGGGAAACTATTAGGAGATAACTGACATCCATTAAAACATGGCCGGTGAACTAGAACAGTCTACACCAGTGAGCGAAATAAATGGTTCAGTTCGACATTCCAACCACCTGAAGAAGGCCGGAGCGTTCAATGGCCGAAACGTTGTAATAAATATGGCGACAAAAATGAGGACAATAGTCCGAATAATGTACATAATACCTCACCTCAGATACTAATAAATAATTATCCAAATGTAGAGTTTTTGTCTCAAAAAGTTTTAAATACGCATGATATCATATAACATACATTCATAGTCTGTTATATATAATAATATATGTTTGAATAATGATCTGCTGCCCAATATACTAAATTCAAGTTACACTATGCTGTAGCATAAAACGATCCTAATACCAAGAAATTTCAATGGAATCTCATCAAACGACAAATAACCATATGCACACAAGAATTACGACTCAACTCTGAAAGTGTCCGTTTTAAAGGAATCTTCTAATCTCCTACCACCACTCCTACCACCACAGAGAAATATTGGATTGTTTATATTAGGTTGGTGCAAAAATAATGGCGTAATAATGTCGTTTTTGACGTATTTTTTAACGTCAAAAACGACATTATTACGTCATTATTTTTGCACCAACCTAATATAATACAACACAAAAGGAAAATGAATATCACAAATACGTCATTCAAAAAAAGCTAAACGAATTATATAAAGGAAAATACTTCTAACAAACACCAACAACAACTTCATTAAACTATCAGATTGCCAACACTCTCCAAATGAAATGGAATTCCCTAATCTTGGAACAAAATTTACATCGCACAGAAACCTAATCTAATGTTTAAACAAAGACTGTCGTCGCATAGCAAACTTCTATGTAAACAAAACAGGATATCATTTTAACGGTGGACATCTCGGCTGTGATATCCAAATAACCACTTCGATGATGTATCATGTGATCCGAAAACTTAAATCAACGACCCATATATTAAAGAATTATACAAATGTTGGACAGTTTTTACTTTATTTTCTCTTCAAACTAAGGCCATTATACGATGCTTGGAAAGGCTCATGAGAAAAGATAATAGATATTCGTTGTCTGTTATTTTTAACAGTATAACTTTGAATAATGATCTTCTTCCTTACACACACACACACACACACACACACACATATATATATATATATGTATATATATATATATATATATATATATATTGAATAAAAACAGACCACTTAAAGGTTCCATGTAATAAGTATTTTCGCCACAACCATTTTAAAGGACTCTGAATCATCAGACTTTACTTCCAAAGGTTGAAATGAAAAGAAAAAAAAAGTCAACCTTTGGAAGTAAAGTCTAATGATCCAGAGCCCTGTTAAAGGAGTTGTGGTGAAATAACTTATTACATGGAACCTTAAAGTGGTCTGTTTTTTATTCAAACATATCTGCTCTGAATCTTACATTGAGCTCTCTGGATATCATCCTCCTTGGGTCTACCCATGCGGGTTAGCTAGTTTTGCATAAACTATATATAAGCATTCAACCCCAAGCAAGATGGGAAGCTACCAACACGCAAGTGATTACAGAGAGTTGCGAGGGCAAATAGGGGTGATAGAGGAAAGGATGATGAGGTTGGGGGATAGATCAGGTCATCTGGAAACGTCGATTGACATTACATTTATATATGGAGATTATAGCTATCAAGAAAACAAGAAATGGCGAGGGAGTTCAACAGGCGAGAAGTGCGAGACATGAAGCATTTGGAGTAGAAGAGACGGCTACATTTAACAGTTTCGACAGTGAAAGGGTGAACCCGAGATGGCAGCCTAGTTGAGCGCTCAAATTCATGAAGTCTGGGAACCAGCGAATGCAGTTCATCGGAGCAGTTACCGTGAAAGTATTTGTGAAAACACACACACACACACACACACACACACACACACATACACATATATATATATATATATATATATATATATATATATATATATATATATATATATATATATCCATAAATTGTAATTTGGTCTAATTTTGCAAAGTGTATCAAACGCATTCGTTTCAAATAAAGAGCCTGATTACCTTAAATCAAACCCATGAGGATTATTGGCAGAATGTTGTTTGCTGTTAGATATTACTGGGACTACTTTTCATAAACTAGAGCTGGGAAAAGATGCGTGAGAAAGCTTTTGTTATTTGTATAATGTTCCAAGTTGCAAGTGAGAGAATTTATTAAAACGTATAATTTCATGCTTGAAGTTGGATTCCGGATTCTCGGGAGAGAAACATTAATTTAATTGAACTCGCTAAATCAAGTAATGAATTCCTACATAATTGAGAAAAGTTTTCCCATGGTAGGAAACTGATTAATTCTAGCGGGAAATATGCAGTTAGCTTCTTTAACTATCCATCTATCTTTCATTTTATGATAGTTATTTCTTAATAAAAATATATTTTGGTAAGGAATAATAAAATCCAGAAATTAGGCGAAGGGAGAGGTTCTACGATGAGGCTGATGTGAACAAATACATGCCTCGCAGAAATTAAATTAATGACTTTCTTTCGTTGATTTATCGTCTTAGCAGGTCGGAGAAGCGAAGTCAGTATTAAGTAGCCGTTGATAGTTGCGAATAAGTCGTATTATATCCGGGAAAGACATTAGAATATTCAAGAATCTATAATGGCCGCAAACATCCTGCAAACGGACAGATAGTGGGTTCAACAGATACACAAAAATAGAAAGGGTTGTAAGACAAGGATATGTTTTCTCACCGGACTTATTCAACTGACACAGCAAGGCACTTCTAAAGAGGATTAGAAGTACTACCAAGATTCATTATTGGTGGCCACAATCTTGACAATCTAAAATATGTAGATGAAAGGGTACTGATAGAAAACTCGGAAAGGAAACTACAAATTCTCCTACAGAAGGTAGCGAAGGAGAGCGAGAATAATGAATAATTATAATATACACGAAGGCAGAGCGCATGTCTGTCAGCAAAATGGTGACCCCAAAATGCAAATTATATGTCGGGGATACTAAAATCATGCAGGTACCGTAATTTCGATATATGAAAAGTATTCTAATAGGACGTAAAGTGCGACGCTGAGATATGAGTATGTACTGGAATGTCCAAATATGCATTCCAAAAACTAAGTAGAATATTAAGAGATATAAAAGTTTCGTTAGAAACAAAGAAAATCATACTGGAAGGTAACGTGATATATGTTTCCATGTATGGCAGTGAATCCTGAACAGTCTCCTCTAAGATGAAAAAGAGACTTGAAACAACAGAAATGATCTTCTACAAAAAGATACTGATGATACCATAGGCCGAACATGGAAACAACAACTAGGTTTTTGAGAGGATAGAAACAAAAAGGAAACTCATTCTTAACTTCAGGAAGAGACAGTTGATGTTTCTACGTCACCTAATGAGGAAAGGGGTTTGGAAAATTTGATACGCATGGGGTAGATTGGGCTAAAGATGGATAGAGCGCGTAACATACTTGAAGGGCGTGAGCATTTGGATGGCAGAACAGGGTTTAGGAGAAATAACAAAAAGACTAATTTCATTAACACATAAAGAGATAGGAAGATGGTGGGATTTGATCTCCTACGTTCTTTAGAGACAAAGCAAAAAAGAAGGGATATTCGTAGTTAGTGGAGGAATATGTACCTGTGGATTCGGCTATCATGCGAGTAGATATAAGTGACCAACCACAGACATGTTTTCTCTAAATCTCTGAAATAATAGAGAAAGATGTTGCTAAAAGTCGAATTATTCTAACAAAACCAACAAAGTATGTGGAAGGAAGATATATTTAGATATATAGTTAGTAGGAAAGAAAAATAAAAGAGACCTTTGCAGTCCTTAAAAAAATATACGCATCGATGTTTTGCTCAACTCTGTCCTGTACTTTACTCCAACGCACGAATCTGTCCTAAACATAATTATGAGTCACTGCTATAGCTTTTAATAGACGGACGATTCAACCTTATAACGGAAGTTACCATCAGGATTAAAATAAAAAAAAATGGTGGGAATAGATTTCATCAAGTGAGTAATAACGTCTCCAAGAGATTCTTCTCTAACAGATGTCGACAGAACTCCTCCGTAATACCCGCCCTGCAATATGGCAGTGTATGATGGACAATCTCCTCACCGATTAGGAATGTATTTGAGGCAACAGAGATATAATTCTACAAAAGGATGCTGAGAATCCTATAGACTGAACATCTGATTAACGAGGATGTTTAAAAGTGAATGAAAACACTTCAACTGAGAATCAGAAAGTGACAATAGATATTTGTATGGCATATAATCGGGAAAGAGGTTATGGGAAATTAAGCACTCACTGGACATATTGATAGCAAGAGCGAAGGAAATCTAAGTACAGAATAATCTTGTGTAACGACATGACAGAATAGAGTTTAGGAGAGATATTAAAAACACAACTCAAATAACATTTCCAAAGAGTGGAAAGATCTCTAGAGAGAGATAAAGTCATGATGGTTTTTCTTCAGATGTAACACATATAGGAGAAGAAAAAATAATAAAACATTACAAGGGGAGGGCATTTTAAGGCCACTTGAATGTCGCTACAGGATGGATTTTATGACGAACAAAGTTCATCAATCCAATCATAATCTCTCGCACTTCACAGGGATCAGTATTTGAATCCACCAGATAATACAAATAATTTTATAAAACATTTTTTCACATCTCAGGATTCGCAGCGCATCGCTCATATTTTAATATATTTTCTCTTATAAATACGATTTCAAAATGAAACAGTCAAGTTCTCTAAATACAATTTAAAATAGCTGTATACGTAAGCAGTAAAAATAAAAAGAGGTAGACCTTTTTTGCATTCGGAGGCCGATATATACTAGTTGCCAACTATATATATATATTAGGTTGGTGCAAAAATAATACGTAATAATGTCGTTTTTTGCCGTTAAAAATGACATTATTACGTCATTATTTTTGCACCAACCTAATATTTTAAGTTTTTTATATTTATACATTATTTTTATAGATACAAAGATTTAAGTAAATGCTCTGTTTATAATAAACAGTACTAAACAACATTTACCGGCGAGAATGTACAAGAAATTTTCACAGAAAATATTCGCACGCCGACAG
>OZ010595.1:61643047-61650547 GCA_963932145.1 Acanthosepion lycidas
GAGATAGGGATAGATAGATAGATAGATGGATGGATAGACAGATATAGAGAGAAAAATAGAGAATTAAACAGAGAGAAAGTAAAAGAGACAACGAAATAGGAATGAGCCCATTTTCTTTATTGAGATTTCTACAATGCGTATGCCGAGGCATACACTTTTTAAGTTAAAAAAAAAATAATCCCTCTCTTTCAAATACAAGCATCAAAAATACCGTTTGAAATAATATATATATATATATATATATATATATATATATATATATATATATATATATATATATATATATATATATATATATTTTATGCTGGTGCAAAATAATGACGTATATATATATATATATATATATATATATATATATATATATATATATATATATATATTATGCTGGAGCAAAATAATGACGTTTTTTGACGGATTATTTAACGTCAAAAAACGTCATTATTTTTGCACCAACCTAATATATATATAAATGGAGGGAAATGTCAAGCATATTTAGTATCCACAATTCTCTGTAATTTACTTTTTGAAAAAGTGCTCTTAGAACGTAACATTTTTATGCCATATTTAATGATAGTTTTATTAACATATACAACCATATATATATATATATATATATATATATATATATATATATATATATATATATATATATATATATATATATATAAACCCATATAAATAAATATATATATATATATACACCCATATATATACATATATATATATATATATATATATAAATATATATATATATATATATATAATATTTATATATATTTATATATATATATATATATATATATATATATATATATATATACAGACCATGGAATATTAGTGTTTAAGCCTTTTTATTATATATCATATATATATATATATATATATATATATATATATGCGTGTGTGTATGTGTGCGTGTGTGTATGTGTCTGTGTGCGTGCGTGAGTGTGACCGTATTTTTGTTAAAACTGTAATGATGATGACGATATTATTTTATTTGATAATCACGAGTGTCTCTGATATTGTGACGATGAAATTTGTAACTGTGATGGTAGAGTCGATTGGGGCGAATACTGCAAACTCATTTCAAAGCCAATAGCAATAAATCTTCACTTTCCGATCGGCCAGCCAAACATCCCGCTTCGATGAATCATATTAGCCTTGCGAGAATATACCAAATCCATTCAAGCTTGCGCACGTAGTTCTCAAGTGTTTTATTAGTGTTTGTTTCAAATTTATATTTTATTATATATCAGTATATGTTTTGTTTTATTCTCTTCTCAACTGGCGTTGAACAAGATGTTTTCAAATCATTTGTTTTTGTTTTCAACTATAGTCACAAACAATTATTTTTATTAGAATAATAAAGAAAATTTAAGCAGAGACATAGATGAGCTAATATATATTTTAAATTCTTTTCTAATGGTCCCTTGATTTGAATTTTTCCTTTTCGGCAATGGAAGTTTTCAGATATTTTAATCATAAGATTAAAAGTATTTAATATGTAGTTAACTCTTTTTTCCAGACGCCGAAATATATTGGACTGGGAAAGTTGCAATCACAATTGCAAGACAGATTGTGAAGAATTTCTGGGTTATTTAAAACCGTAAAATAAATGATTGTAAGAATAAGCGTTGACTTTGCGGATGAATATTGAATTAATCATTATATTTTGGAGAATAACGATGACTTTTTTCAGATACAAATCTTATTATTGAACGCAAAGCTGGTTGCGTCCGGAAGATGGGTTCATATCCACCTAGTTATTCGGTCATTTGGCCGACGGAGATTTAACCGAATGGACATTTAGCCGAAAATATAGCGTACTTACATGTATGTCATACTTTTTATCGTAATGTGCTACATATATTTATATTTATTTCCTGTATTAATTTATTTTTTTCGGATTTTTTTTTTTTTTTTTGACAGGATTTTGTTTTAAATCTATTATGTATATATTTTACTTCAAATATTACTGTAAGTGGATAAGTATTTTGAAAAAAAAAAATCACATTTTCCTACATAAAAAATCATAAACTTTTTTTTAGGATATGAAACATATTTCAATTTCGATTTTAATGAACATTATCGTAATGTTTAATAAAAATTCATTTGAGTCCGATGAAATCCTAAAAGACATTGTGCGTTGCACGAAATCCTTTTCACTTTTCACAAAAGCACACACACACACACGCACACACACACGCGCGTGTGCGTGCGCGCACACACACATATGTTTGCACGCTATTCGTTCCGAATACATTAATCTGCTCGGACTGTAAGCCAGTTATGTTTCTTGCATATGAGTAAATACTGATGGTATTATAAGGTAGAATAAGACTAATAATTACCACTGAATTATCTTACTGCTTAAAAACGGATTTAGATAATTAGGTGTTAATTTTTGCCAAATAAAGACAAATATTTTTTTTTAAATACTAATTTTAATAAACAAATATTGAAATAAGATAACTTTTAAATTTAAATTTAGATTTAGCAATCTAATCACTTGAAATTCAGAGGTAATTATTAGTCTTATTCTACCTTATAATACCATCAGTATTTACTCATAAATATATGCGAGAAACATAACTGGCTAACAGTCCGAGCAGATTAATGTATTCGGAACGAATAGCGAGCAAACATATGTGTGTGTGTGCGCACGCGCGTGTGCGTGTGTGTGTGTGTGTGTGTGTGTGTGTGTGTGTGTGTGTGTGTGTGTGTGTGTGTGTGTGTGTGTGTGTGCTTTTGTGAAAAGTGAAAAGGATTTCGTGCAACGCACAATGTCTTTTAGGATTTCATCGGACTCAAATGAATTTTTATTAAACATTACGTAAACACCACATCCTCGCTTCAAATCATGTTCAGCTTAAATATCACTATAGATGAAATCCATAAATTACATTTCATTATATAATAAGGATTACATTAGGGAAACATGACATTACATTAATATTACAATACATAATAAGCATTACATAATTACATGAATCTTTAAAGTACAGTAGATGATTAAATAAAGTACATTAATGATTAAATTAGAGCATATTAGATTAAATTAAATTACATCACATTAGATGAAGTCCTTAAAAAACAAAACCTATCATTTGTCATAGATTACTCTAAAATAAGCACCTCCACGAATTCGTTAAAAAAGAGCGTAGCTTGATGAAAAAGACGCCAACCTTGGCGGAAAAAAAATTTTATCGTCTAAATGATTATGTTATTATTAAGAGGAATGAACAAATTTTTTTTTTAATTATTTTTAAAAAATTTTCCTTCTTTTTAGAACATCTAAATTTTGATTAAAAAAACTTGTTTCTCTTTTTATCACCGGAACTATTAAAATAACAGACAATTTTTAGCACGTTTTTTTTTTTTTTTTTTTTTTTTTTGTATGACACACATTAATTTGGAAAATCTTGCAAAAAAAAATAATTGTCGGATATTAATGTAACTTTCAGGATCTATTCACAGATAATCGAAATTATTATAAATATGTTTTTTTTTTTTTTTAAAGTCATGGCAGAAATATTTTTTTTTATATTTATTACCCACCCCATAAATAATTTTATGAAAACGCAAGAAATTCTATCGCATCGGGTTTAGTGATTACAATATTTAAAAGCACAAGGTTTTGAGGGATGCAAATCATGTTTTTTTTAGTTTTTAATTGGACCGCCTCATACAAAAACTCAATAAAACAAAGATATTACTTAATTTAAATTATTTTATTTGTTTTTAGTTGTTTTTATTAATATTGACAATATTTTCTGAAAGCAAAAAATTTTTTTGATGAAAAATGAATTTTTAATACAATTATTTGTTATTTCTTAATTATAATAGATTTTTACATATAAGTTGTTAAAATATTTTAAAATAAGTTAAAAGCCGCATCGGAATTCCTAAGTCACCTTATAAGATAGATCTTTATTACCGCGTTGTAAATTGTATCATTTAGACTAATCAGAAGATCTGCAGTAATTAAGAAATGTAACTTTGTGTTGATAATCGGGATGTAATTATAAAGTACGGATGACCAAACAGAATATAATTAAGTTGCATTATTTGAGCTAAGCATTGTTCTCCTCTGTTAAGGCCTTTACTTTTGCGAAACACGTGTGGAGAAGTTAATTTGATTTTTCAATTTCAATTGAGAAGGATACCAACAAGTATCAGTATCATCTTATGAAATTTATTTGATCTTATTTCTATATTAATCTCAGTTATGACATTTTTCCATAAATGAAATATCAAAATTAATAAAAAAAAATGAATGGAAAATATAATAAATGTACATAAAATTATAATAAATGTACATAAAATTATAATATTTTATGTACACTTCTGATAAAATTTTCTAAGAAAGGTTATACTGTTTCCGGGATGCGTGTATTTCCTGGAAATGTACACAACCCTTAGACAGTTAGCACAAACTCTCATCGACAATCAAGACTCTGAGACATGGTATTTTTTTTTTTTTAAAGTATTTCACCCCAAGCAAGGCGGGAAGCCACTAGGACGCAAGGAGTTACAGAAAATTTAGAGCAAGATCAGATAGGAGCGATAGAAGAAAGGATAAGGGTAGTGGATAGATCAAGGCAACTGGAGATGTCGATTGACATTACACTTGAATAGCAGGAGATTATATCTCACAGGGAAACAGGAAAAGGGAAGGGAGTATCCACAGGCGAGAGGTGCGAGACATGAAGCTATTAGAGTAGAAGAGACGGCTACATTTAGGAGTTTCGACAGTGAAGGGGTGAGAGCGGGATGCCAGCCTCGTAAGGCGCTGGAACTCATGACGTCTGGGAACCAGCGAATGCAGCTCCTCGGAGCAATTTCCATGAAAGTATTTGTAGAACAGACAGAGAGAGGCGACGGCGCGTTGTGAGAAAGTGACTGTAGACGAGACGCCAGGGCAGAGCCAACTACATTGCATATCCGCCTCTGGAGCCTATCAAACCCCCCGAGGCAAACAGAAGAGGCACCAGACCATATATGGCGGCACTACTCCATGCAAGGGCGAATTGTTGATTTTTAGATCTGGAGGATCGACTCCGGGACGAAAAAATTCCTGGCGCGACTCAGGGAGCCAACTTCCCTTGCAGTGGACAAGGCAATTGATTCAATGTATTTATTCCATCTCAGGTCAGCAGTCAACGTGAGACCGAGAAGCCGCAGAGAGTTGCTCTCGAGAAGTTGAGCGTCAGACATTCTAATGGAGGGAAGGGAAGGATCTCTGTGGTGGTTAAAAGAGAGCAGTTTTGTCTTGGAAGCGTTGAAGTTGACCAGCCAATTCATGCCCCAGTTCACAATCGATTGGAGGTCCTTTTCGAGACGCACGGCCAGGCGAGTTTTGTCAGCGAGATTAGATTTGTTTTGGGGGCAGGAATAAATTGTGGTGTCATCCGCGTAGATGCCAACTTGGGAAATTATTGCGTCAGGAAGGTCATTTATGTAGATAAGGAATAGAGTGGGCCTAGGATGGAGCCTTGAGGAACACCTGCGTTCGTGGGATAGGAACTGGAGGAGAATCCATTGAGAACGACCTTCAATTTACGGTTTGACAGCAATGATCGTATTAGGTTATATAATCGACCCGTAATGCCATAACCCTTGAGCTTGCGAAGAAGGCCGGCATGCCAAACCCTATCAAATGCTTTGGAGATGTCTAGTGCCACGGCTCGGGCTTTCCCGTTATTTTCAAGAGCTCGGTAGACTGTTTCAGTGATGGCCGCAAGCACATCGGCTGTAGATCAGGCAAAGCGGAAACCATATTGCTTGTCTGAGAGCAGATTATGGGATGTGAGGTGATTAACCACCCCGGTATTGTTTAGGGCTTCGAAGACTTTGCCGAAGAGAGGAAGTAGACTCATAGTACGGTAGTTGGAAGGGTCGCCGGAGTTCTTGAAGACAGGTACGATCGAAGAGGACTTCCAGCAGTCAGGAAAACAAGAATTCTTGAGGCAGTAGTTGTATAGTTTAGAAAGGGCGGGCGCCAGTTCAGGCGCGCATTTCTTCAAGTCAATGGCTGGTATCCCGTCTCCACCACTAGCCTTGTTGGGGTCTAAATTGGAGATACGCAGGTTTATTGATCATCGACAAAGGTCAAACTGAAAGGAATAAAAAACACGTTCCTTCAGAAACACGTAGATACAAAATGAAAGTGAGGATATAATAAGACCTTAAAGAGAGTTGTAGATTTGATAAACTTACAGAATAGAAAGCATTAGGGCATAAAGAAATACTCATAGAAAGAAAAAGAATACAAATTTTGCTGAGTAACAGTCGAATTCCGAGGGGATAAATGGAGGTTCCACACATGGTGAGGAAGTAAACAAAGTTCGTTTATATAAAGGAAATAATACTAAAAGATAATGCTTGCATTAAATAATTCTATAATTTGAAAGAAGAAAGGTGTTAATTCTTACCGGAGATGTCCAAGAATGTCGTTACGTCAAAAAACGACATCATTACGTCATTATTTTTGCACCAACCTAATATTTAAAGGATAGAAAAAATATGCCATACAGACGTGCAGGGGGAAGCTATACTAGATAGGGGGTGGGCACCGGAAAACTTCAACCGGTGTAGGGTCAGAAAGAAGCCCCTAAGCTAAAGGGACCGGTAAAGGGAGATGGTTGCTAGTCAATCTATTGTACACTAAACAGAACAAAGGTACCTATAAATTAATTAGATACCTTTCTTATGAAATATGAAATTTAATCTCACTCTTAACAGTCTTATTTTAATTTCTATATAATATATTTTCGATAAAGCTTCGTAAACGTAAAGGTGAATGCTAAGTACAAAAAAAAAAAATAGAGCGCTGAAAGTTTTCCTTAAAAATAACGAGGTAAATAATTTGTTCACTTAAATGTAAATTATTTCACTTTTCTGCTTCCGAAGAACAAAACTGCCTCACGGAATCCGTCAATATATCATTCATCACCGGTCACTTGAGGCGAAAGTTTGATATGCTTTGATTTATTTTCAAATTACATCTTTTCGGCGCAGAAGCTAAGTTAAGCTTGATTCAAAATATTTTAAATAAACATTATAATTTCTGATTTTCTTAAAATAAGTTTTGAAAAAATGATAATTGATTTTTAAAAGAATTTCAAATTGAGATTCCCAGATTTTTTTATAAAATGGAAAAAAATGGTCAATTTTGCTGATTAAAAAAAAAAAGAATTTTTTAACGAAAATTTGGGACGTGCTAGGAACGATTAAACCATGTAAACAAATACCTCCAAAGTACTTTGGTTTTCCTTTTAATAATAACATAAACATTTAGACGATAAAATTTTGTTTTCGTCAAGTTTGGCGTCCTTTTCATCATGCTAAGCTCTTTTTTTACCGATCTCGTGGAGGTACCTATTCTAAAGTTTTCTTTTTCTAAAATTATAATATATCACCACCGGATATGTGGGTGTGCGTGTGTGCGTCTGTGTGTATATGTGTGTGTGTTTGAGAGAGAGTGTGTACGTATAAATT
>OZ010595.1:61655547-61670547 GCA_963932145.1 Acanthosepion lycidas
TGCTACGTGATACACAACAATTTCTTTTATGAAGGTACGTGCTACTTTCCTTCAGAATGTATTCACGTCAGTTCTATTATGGTTCCATGTTGGTTTGATTTGTGTTTGGCTTAAAATCATTGAAATGTCATCTTAAAATACGGCTACTTGCCGCTATGTAATCTAATGAAATCTGAACAGCTGAAGACTGCAGCAAATTATGCTTTCATACGAATCTATTCTGCCGCAGATAGTTTTACTTAATAGAAACATTCAGAGAGTCCTTGCTAAAAGATTTGATGAAATGTATAAAATTCAGATTACGAAGCATTCAACAATTCACATTATTTCCAGCGATACATATAAAACTGGAAAAGCCCGGCTCTACCTCCTGTTCTAGGAATCGCTTTGATTATTGCAACTACCTCAGGATAAACTGGGACTAAATACGCACAATATTTAAACATGATGGTACTCCATGCCGTGGTCAAATATTGCTCAGTATTTTTTGTAGAAGATCAACTCTTTAACACTGAATTGACCGGGGAACAGACCACATCTGAACCCAATTGAAAATTTATAGGAAACTATCAAAACAAAATTGCCGAAGGACAACATTTCATTAGTGAATCACAGAAAGAAGCAATTAAAGAAGTCTGAACTATTGCAAGAACTTGATTCTCTGAAAAACCCTCTGCGCCCATACATTAATCAAATTGAAAGGACGTCATGAAATTACTGACCGCTGGACTATTTGGCTTGAAATAAATATAGAACATAGTCAGGTACAATTTTGTGATTATAATTTTTTTAGACTCTAAGAAATTGGTTGTTATATTGTAATTTTTTTTATCTTGAATATAAGACAGTGTACTGAAAAGTTCATAGGACTACGAGGAATCCGCTCTAGTGAAATTTCGAACTCATTAATTTCAATGTTTCCTATTAATAACGTCCTTGTTTCTTTCCATATAAACTGACATCTGACTGTACAAAGAACACATAAAATGTAAATAGTTGCGACTTCACATAAAAATGCATAAAATTTGGCATCGTGAAAAAGGAGTGCATGGTCGTCAGTCAGAATGAGAGCGAAATGCGATCTGAATGACGAGAACACTAGAATCAAGCAGATGTGGAAGTTTAAATACTTGGGAAGCGTCTTGACAGAGGACGATAAGTGCGACACTAAGATCTGTAGGCGTATTAGGATGGCCAAGGACACAAACCAAAATTTGGACAGAGTAATGGGAGACAGGAAGATGTCTTTGGTAACAAAGAATACTGAACTGTTACGTGGCATCTGTCCTCCTTTACGGCAGCGAATGTTGGACGATTTCTCCAAAGAAGAGGAAGAGACTCAAGGCGACGGAGATGTGGTTCTACAGAAGGATGCTAAGGATATCATCGACAGAGCGTGTGAGCAACGATGAAATCTTAGAGGGTTTGCAAACAAGAAGAAATCCTATAATTAATACCAGGAAGAGACAGCAGAAGTTTCCTGGACACATAATGAGGAAGGAGGGCCAGGAGAATCTGATACTCATGGGTCGAATAGAGGGAAAGACAGACAAGTGAAAACAACGCGTGACATACCTGGCGGACTTAAGCAGGTGGATGACAGAACTTAGTATGTGGGCGGGAGTAGAGGGATAGTGAGAGGTGTAGAGCCATGGTCGCCTACGTCCTGAATGGACATGGCACATAAAAAAGAAAGAAAAAGATGTTATACAGGGCCTGCAGAAAAAGGGTTTAGCTACAAAGGACATTCATGCTGACATGGTTGCTATATTAGCGATGACGCTCCAGATTTATAAACAGTGCAAAAGTAGGCAGCTGAGGAAAATATTGATCGTATTCACCACATGGTGATGGATGCTTATAAATCAAATAGCCAATGCTATTAGCAGATCCCTTGACAGAATTGCACAACGAATTTGACAGAATGAACGTTTCTGTTCGGAGGGCGCCACGTCTTCTAAAACCTGATCAAAAGCGCACAGGTTGATTACATCATGTGAAAGTCTTACATTGTTTGTCGCAAATGAATCTGGTTTCCTTGAACGTTTTCTAACCCTGGATGCGTGTTGGGTCCATCACTTTGAACCAGAGACAAAGAGACAATCTATATGCAGTGGAAACATCCCACACACCTTTTCGAAAGAAAGGCAAGGTCGTTTCATCTGTACGGAAGTTCATGGTATCGTTATTTTCGGATGTAAAAAGCTTTGTGTTCATTGAGTATCTTCAAAGAGGCCCCACTATCAATAATAATACAATGCTTATTTCCTGATGCATTTACGAAAGCCTAAGAACAAACTCCGAGAAAAACTGACGGAAGCGGTTTTGTTTCATCAGGACAATGCTCCAGCACACAAGTCCTTGGTTTTAATGGCTTCTGTGCGTGACTGTTATTTTGAACTGGTTGATCACCCTCCCTATTATCCCGATCTGGTACCATCTTGATATCATCTGTTCCCCAACAGAAACAAGACACTTGGGTGGGAGTGATGATGACGTCATGTCTTTTGTTGACCCACATGATAAAAATAAGACCTAATCACTGGAACAATGATAAAAGATTGTAATTTTATTTATATGAATTTATATATATTGTTAATATGTATATTGTTGTCACTAAAAATGTAGATCCGGCACAGGAAAAGGAGGTGGATTCATCTCTTCCCTTTCTCGATGTACTCGTCAGCAGATCTACGTCAGGTTTTATTATTTCTGTGTACCGTAATTAAGAACCTTACGTATCGGGCTCTCATTATCCGTTCGGACATCAAGTTGGATGATGAATTTAGGTTTATTACTTCTACTCTCTGCAAAAAGGCCTACCCATTGGGCATTGTTCAAGCAATTATTAAGAACAAAGTTGCTGAATTTAACAACGTAAAACCCGCTATAGTAGAGAGATGTCCTGTGTACCTATGCCTTCCTTGGCTAGATAGTAACAGCGATAGGTTTGCTAAGCAGGTTTCTACCGCAGTTCGACATTGTTACTTTGCCGCTAACACTCGTGTCGTTTTCTCTGTGCCAGGCCCGTTCTTCCGTCTATACGTAAGGATGTCCACCCACCCACCACCCCATAATCGTTCAGTAATTTATTCCTTTAAATGTAGTTGCGGTTCGCACTACATAGGGAGAACGACGCAAAGGCTAGATTCTAGAATAAAACAACACGTTCCAGCGAAAATACGAAACCGGAAGTACACTCCCTCGGACATTCTGACCAATACGTATGGGTCTTCCATCACAGAACACCTTATAAATAGCCATAATTTTGCTGTTAGTTTTAGTGCGGACGCTTTTACCACCCTTAGCAAGTCCCACTCAAATTATCACCTATATCCTATCTTTAAAGCTTTCTCTTTTTAAACAGAAAGACTTTATATTAGACTTCCATCTAATTAATATTTAATTTTTTTTCCCAGCAATAAACTTTGTACATTGTTCTTATTTTTTTATTATATAATTTACTCTATTTACCTCGATTTATTTCTGTTGAGCTGGGTAAGAAACCGGTTAGCTAAACCGTTTTTCATTTTTACTTTTTATTATCCTGAGTGGTAATAATACAACTATTTATTGTCTATTCATGGCAGTGATAAAATTTTGTACCACCAAACATATCATTATATATATATATATATATATATATATATATATATATATATATATATATATATATATAGAGAGAGAGAGAGAGAGAGAGAGAGAGAGAGATAAATATCACTGTGTGTGTGTAAATGGGGAGTGTGAGAGTAAATCCTATGATATTTATCTCTGTTTAGAGGTCTGTGTCTTTAGAATGGCTTATTCTTACAAAGCACCTTTCAAGGTTTACTGATATATTCAAGATGTCGGTTATGTTTTTACTTCAATATTCATAACACGAATCCTTTCCGTAAACACAGCAGTCTTTGTCGAACCAGATTCCTCTTTATTTCCGTTGTGCAACGTTCACTATCTGTTTATTGTCTTTTTATTTCCGAGTTTTTATTATATTAAAAGGCTTTGCACGCCTTATTGTCGATTATATCGTCTGCCAGTTTTCTCTTCTTGCTTTTTGTGTTAACCTCGAATGGGGTTCGGTAGTTTCGGCCACGAATCACTAACAATATATGGAAGGATTTTTTTTTTAAATATCATTTTGGTTATTTTTTAATACTTTTTCCTTTAACATTCTGCACATTCTTCGTAACGTTTGAAGTTCGCTTGTATATTTCCCTTTTCTTTTCGTATCTTTTATCATCAATATTCAAGAACACTCGGGAATACATTCAGCTTGAATAGTTAGATACATACAAAAAATCACGACGTAAATACTAATGATAATTTTAGCCTTTCCTATTCGATGTTCAAGGAATGGTTAGCCAGTGCTACTCCAGCTTGAAATAGATACAATATTTCTATTAAAACAAAATAAGTTTCTCAAGTTCAGTATCTTTTATTACTCTTCCCAATATCGATGGAGGTTTACTTACTAACTTTTTGTTTGAGGTAGTGCGGAATGTCAATATATTGATTATGCTGTTATTTTCTCTTTGAGTTATATGTTCTATCTATTTTAGTTGTAGCTGCTGTTGTAAGTCCTCTAGTTATGTATTTTCTTTTATTTGGTAAAGTTATTTGTGATTCTGTAGCGCCATTCTTCGTGGTTCGTAGTAGGATGTTCCCCGCTAAGAACTATACTCTCTACTTTCTCGAAACTATATTTACCCACTAATCTGAGAAAACGGTTCTATGTAGCTAATAGTTTCGTTATTTCTGAACAAGTTTAGCGCCATGCATGCATGTCATTTTTTATAAAATTCTCGATCTGCTGAGGCTGTTTTTTTAAATTAATGTTTTGTAGAAAAAAAAACTGTATTTGTTGTGACCAAATATTTGGTTAAGAATAACAAAACAAGATGTTGCAGATAAATAGTTTATTGGACAGTAAATACAGCAGAAGTGGGTTACCCGACTTGGGAATTTGTGTCGGTTGACCAGCGTTCAATCTATATCACTGTTAATATTTAACAACCCCACCCACGAGGGATGTATGTGGCACAAGGCCGAGTTTACTGTGGGTTCCCCGAGCCCGTAGGGTCGGCCAAAAATATTCCCTTAAAACCAGCATAAACGGGACCGGGCCTGTCTATCTCCTCGGACAAAACTCTGCCCTTCGGCACAGCTTCGTCTGGGTTCCTCTCTGCTCAAGGCAGAGATTTCTATAGTAATTAACAAACAATATCACTGTTAATATTTAACAGTCCCTCTCATGAAGGTGTATGTGGCACAAGACAGGTTTTCTTTGGGTTCTCTGAGCCCGTAGGCCCGGCCAAAAATATTCCCTTTGAAGCCGCATAAACGGGTACAGGGCCTGTCTACATCCCCGGACGAAACTTTGCCATTCGTCAATGCCTCGTCCAGGCTCCTCTCTGCCGAGGTAGATTTTGACAGTAAGGAACAGTCTATATCACTGTTCCTCAAACGCTTACGTTTCCTACTAAATTTATAGAAAGTGGAAGAGTCCACAACATCCTTATTAGAGGGAAGACATCACAACAGATATATTGTACAGAATAGGTAAGGGGGAAGTTATAAGCTTCGATTTGGAAACAACTGAATAAAGCAGACACTGTAATGTTCCTGTCTAGGACAAGGGAAAAATGTAACACAAAAAACGGTAGAGTCAAACTAAGTTTTTCACAAAAACAATATATGAAAAAATTAGTATTTTTATTCAAACAAAGAATAGAACTGGAATGTCTTGCTTAGCTTCGTAAATTGCAGTAAATGTCGAACAATTTGCTGACAGATGATGAAGAGACTCGAAGAAATGTGGGTCACCGGAATGATTTTGAGAATATCATGATTGGGACGTGTGAGCAACAAGGGAATATAAAGAAAATGTTTACTATGAAAAACAATTATCCTTAACGAGACAGTTGGATAAGAAAGAGACAGTTGAAATTGATGTGATACATTATGTGAACTTGGAGAGTATGATACTGAGAGACAATAATGAAACCAGGAGAGGCAGAATCAAAGGGGGATTAACCTAGTCACCTAATTGTCCATCATTCACTGTCACACTGAAGTTTAATTAACAAAATTCTACAACTTTTAACGAATAACTTTAGTTGACTATTTTAAACGATAGGTATCCGGCAATAACGGCCTGTTGGGATAAAATTCAATCCTTTGTTGATGAAACATTAGTGACCGCTCTTGTGTGCAGACTACATTACCCCTTTTGGGGATGACTTGGTTGCAAGAGTTGCTGGAAAGTTCCCAGTTTTGACAGCAAACCGTATTCGGGCCTTTACTCCAGGTTTTCTCTTTGGACTTACATCCACAGCCTTTTTCGTGTTTTGGATTTGACCGTAAGGCTGCAGAGGTTTAAAATCAGATTTATTTCATTTTCCTACATGGACTGTCAACTTGGGTAATCGAGCTTCATCTACGCAAAGAAGCTTGTTGTGAGGTGCCAGTTTTCCGCCTTCGCTCATTCTCTGGCTTAGAGATGGACCTAGTTGTCAGAGGCTACCTGTACAGCATGCCACGGGAATATTTTATAGATATTGATAGCTTGTGACTATTATCCCACACAGCTATGACAACCTTTGGAACTTATATAATATAAGTATATAAACATTATACACTCTATGTGTTTTATGTGTAACAGTAGAAAATGTAATAAATCATATATATATATATATATATATATATATATATATATATATATATATATATATATGCATGTATATATATATATGTGTGTGTGTGTGTGTGTGTATGTGCTATTTTTCACACAAAACAATGCCCGAGAGATAAACAAAGTAGAGGTTAAATGAATAAGGATGTCGGATTATTATTATTATTATCATTATAATTTTTATTTTCTTTGCTTTCTGGCGTTTACACATTTCTTTCCGGGTCCCACCCAGAGACCTAAGGTTAGAAATGGCATCATGACACTTTTCACTGACAAAAAAAAAAAAAATAAATAAAATAAAAATTACATAGATAAAGCCCTTCGTAAAGTGTGGGCTGTACTTATCAGAACAATTTTTGTATCTCCTTGAGGCATGGGCTTCTAGAAATCCCTGCAATTAGTCTACTGCAATCTTTTCCAACCAGTCCTAGGGCTCCAACTACAACAGGGATTGTTGATGTTCCCATATGCCACATTTTCGAGATTTCTATTTCAAGGTCATTGTATTTTGACAGCTTTTTGAATATCTTCAAAGATACATTGCAGTCAGCAGGGACTGCCATATCAATAAGGAGGCACCGTTTTTGTTTGTGGTCTTTAATAACAATATCTGGTCGGTTGGCCTTGATTGTTCTGTCAGTGTGAATTGTGTAGTCCCATAGAATTGTAACAGGTCCTATCTCCGTATTATTATTATTATTATTATTATTATTATTATTATTATTATTATTATTATTATTATTATTATAAATAAATAAATAATAATAAAATTTAAAATAATGATAATTTTATTAATTATGAAAATTATAAATAAAATAAAATAACATAAAAATGTTGTATAAAATAGATTAAATAAAAAATTATGATAATAAAAATATTCCTAGCATGCAACAAAAACTGTTCCTGTTGAAAATACGGACATCTCGCCAAAAGATGTTAAACTCAATCTCTTCGCCACAAACCATGGTATGAGCAACACGTGCCCGGCTTCCCTCTGTGATATGGCTTGTAATACTACGGAATAGATTTATCCCTTTTATCACTTGTACTATAATACTATTGTAACCTAAAAAATACAAAAAATATAAATTGTATGAAGTAACATACAACTTAGCATGCCTTTCCTGTTATTTTTGCACGTTTTATCATCCTGTCAAGTACGTTTTGTCTCCGTGAACACAAGGCTAGGTTCTGCTGCTATGATATGAGTGAATAACTCACTGTACTTTATGGTTTTAATGGGAGGAGGTAAGAATTGTAGGATTTGAGGAATTATAGAACAGATGATAGTTGACCATTTATATAAAGTATTTAACATTGTTGTCATTGCGCAAGCATAATCTGCGAAATCGATACTACAGTGCAGCATATCTTGGAATGAAGCTGTTCGAATTAAATTTCTTTCTTGACAATGTGAATGTCAACGATTCGTCCGAGTATACATAGCATTCGGGACTTAGCTGTAATGATCTATATAATGTATTGAACTGAAATGAATGAAATGAACTGAATAACTGTAATGAAGGAACTAAGAAATGTAGCTGGTAAGATCTACGAAGAAAATGAAGAAAATAAAAGAAAACGAAGAGGAGTAATATTTCAAAATTAATTAATACATAGAAAAGGAAAAACGAAAAACGAAAAAGAAAAAAAAAGGAAGACAGAAGATGTTGATAACAATTCAGCCAATGAACTAATGTTAACGTTAAGTTATACAGAAATATACATTTTTTATCGAATGTGGCTGACACATAGAAAATACTTTAGGTACAATATAACAATTGACGTTCGTTTGACATTATTGGAATTAAAAAACGTATTGTTTAACAAAATTAAGCATAGTATTTAAATAAAAAGAACTGTACTAAGTATAAAAAAACAGACATACAATATAACAAAATAACTATTTTACATTAAAATTTAAAAAAATAAATAATATATATATATATATATATATATATATATATATATATATAAATTTCAAAACTATTGGCAAAACATATAATCCATAATATAAGTACAAACCTATCTACAACAAACATTGTTACCTATTTAGGACCTTAATTTAAGATAAATCTATTGCTCTACTTTTGGTATTGAACGTTTGAATTAATATTCATTTCGCTCTCTTTAGATTCATATATATATATATATATATATATATATATATATGTGTGTGTGTGTGTGTGTGTGTGTATGTTTCTGTGGAATAACCAGATATTAGCATATATATATATATATATATATATATATATATATATATATATATATATATATATATGCTTATGGTAACGTACGTATGTAGAGGGGCAAATAAATATTTAATTTAAGGTGAAAACAAAACAGTGCTCAATGTAGTTAAACAGAGCTATAACGTATATATTAATAAATACACTTATAGCTACGTTTTTAATGCAACTCAGAGTTCATGGTTAAACAATTTATCATGCAAGAATAAACTTAAATACAATTTAATTGCGGCAAACATGCCTATAAAGAAGTTCTAACTCGCTATTGAAAAACGAGCAAACTGTAGAAACACCTGCTTCTGAGGTATAACTAACTTTGAAAAGAATCTTCTGAACTATCTGAGAGAATTAAGAATTAACATTCAATCTCGTGCTAATAGATCAGCCCATATGACGGTCTACGCTACAGTATGCCCTTCGTATGGGTTTGTTTGAAAATTCCGTGCAGGATTGTTGTCTCATACGAAACATAAACATAAAACCCGAACTGAAAGACATTCATACTTCGAAAACTACGTGTGTGTTTGGGGGGGGTGTACGTGTGTGTGTGTGTGTGTATACGTGTTAATACGAGCTATTTCTCTACAAGGAAATATCTATCACTCATTGATCTGTCTGTAGACTTTTTGGTTGAATTTTTTTATATTTTTGCCTTAAAGCAATTTTTGCTGAAAATATTTTTATTCATTCCAATAGCTGTTATCTCTCTTGCCGCTACCGACGAGAGTTTTGCTTTCTAACCTTTAATTTTAGTAGTGTGAAAATGGCAACGTTTTTATTATGTCATTATTTTCACTTCCCTACTGTCAGTTATCTCTCAGTTACATTCTCTATGAATTTTAGTTGAGGATGATCTTGGTAGTGGTATGGTATCTGCTATTTGGTACAGTTCTTTTTGTGATTCGGTAGCTCCAGTTCAAAATCGTCAAAGATGAGTGATCTTTACCAAGACCCTTAGGATTTACTCGCTCAAAGCCTTTTTTTCTCTATTGGTTATTGAGATGGATTTTACATCGGGCATGTCATCCATATGAATGTTTAGATCTGATACGGCTATTTAAGAGCATGACTGGATTGTTTTGGTTTAGTAACAATTTGCAGTATTGGGCGAAACTACGTCGAGCACAAGTTATTTTATATTCAATTACCTTTTTATCCTTTACTTAACTTGTTATTACTGATCCATACGCCGACATATCTGAAGTGTTTGATAATTCCGCATCCTGGACATTTATGATTTATTCAATGTTCAATCACTGCTTTCATTCACATTCCAGATTGATCAGTTATGTGCCATCCGAGATACATGCTTAGGCGATCATGTATCTTTCGATACATAACTGACGAAGTAGTTTTTTTTTTTTTTTTTTGCCCGCAGTAGGTTGCGATTTCTTTCTGCGGTAGACGAGTTGACAACTCGGCCTGTTCTGCAGGGTGGAGAAGAAGAGGATTGATAACTTTCCCTGGTGTATTTAGCAAGTAATATCTCAATCCGTGCCGCTATGTATTACTCGACCATTCCAGATCATAGTTTCTCTTTTGTAAAGGTTCATCTTGATTTTTATTTCTTGGAACAATCGATAGAGGATGCTGATATCTCTTCAAGTTCATTCTTATCCCAACTGTAAGGGCTGGCCAACAAGCATAAATCTGTTGCATAATGTATTGTTGCCCTCCATCTATCAATCGATTAGATTGCTCCCCTATTATTACTCTCGCTCTCTCTTTATCTTTTTCTTTCTCTCTCTTTCTGTTTCTCCCTATCTCTCTTTCTCTCTCTTTTTCTACTATCTTTCTATTTCGCTCTTTCTTTTTGTCTCTCTCTTTCTCTGTCTCTATCTCTCTCACTTACTATCTCTTCTTCTCTCTCTTTCTCTCTATCTTTCTCGTTCTCTCTCTATGTCTTTCTTTTTCTCTCTCTTTGTCTCTCTGTTTATCATTCTTTATCTCTCTTTCTCACTCTCACTTTCTTTTATGATGTCAACGAACACTCGTTGCCACTTTTGTAAGATCAACGAATACTCGTCACTTTCGTCATGCTCATTGAAGTAAAGACTTAGTAATCATAGATACAATATAGTTTGCCGTTGAACAATACTGGTGTCAGACGCCTTCGAATAGCACTCTCACTAATAGTACTTGCTCGATAATACTCGCTACAATAGTAATCCGTATAGTGATCAGTATAGAGAAAAGTATAGTGAGTAGAGTAGAGAAATAGTATAGAGTAGAAATGGTGATCCGTATAATAATAGAAGATAGACTAGAAATAGCGATCGATAGTCGTCAGTTTCCTCTATGGTCACATGGTCTACTTAATTCAATAAGGGGATCGTCTGTGTTTGGGCACTGGCGATCTATGTTCAAACTCAAGTGTCGGCAGCTATATATATATATGTCCTATATAAGAATTTCTCTCTTTCGTTCTCTTTTTTTCTTTTTCTATCTCTTTCTCTTTTTCTCTTTCTCTCTCTCTCTCTCTCTTTCTCTCTCTAATTCTGGAGTATGTTGCCACAGACACAACCAGCTAGTTGATGCTGTTGTATTTTCCTTAGCAAATTCACAGGATGGATTTGCTAGTCCATTGCCCAACGGGTTCTGAAATCAGAGATTTCCTTCTTCTAAACTGGTTGCCGACCAAAGCTCTCAAGCCTAGTGTTTACTACAATTAGTCATAACTGGAGATTGAGAGAAGAAATGATTTCCCACGAATCTCAAGCGTATTTGCCCGAATGTAACTATAATGATACCACCACCCTCACATACTCGCTAATAAGTACCCCCAGTAATCCACCCCTGTGAATATGGAAATAAAACAAATCAGTATAAGCAGGTTTACTTTTCATGGATTAATATAACTGACATGTATAGTTTAAACTATAACGGGAGATAAACGTCTATAAAAAAAAATTTCGAAATTAGTTGGTTTTGCCTGTATTAATCAATATAATACAATGGATTATGTATACACCTGTGTTCCCTCCTCAGTGGAATATGTTTGACTGGTGTCCGTCATAAATACAGACGGATGTGTAGGTACGACAGTGTTTAAGTCTATGACGACGCCAATTGGACTACGCCATTGGCTATTCTATTGGTCTACGCCTATTACCTGCGACTACGGCGAGTACCATCGATTACTGCTACCGTATTCTACTTGGTTATAGTAGTCAAAAGCACTTAGCTACTTCGATCAAATATATCACTTTCCGGGATATATCACATTAGTATACGAACATCTGATATTTACGCCAGTATAATCATTTGGCATATGTAAAGTAACTGTAGCACAAAGCAACCATATGCGGGTTTCGACATATGATTTTAGTACTGTTCACTTAGTCGTTTACTTTGTTAGTTTTTGTCCAGTACTTCGAGAAAAATTATAGAAGTGGATAGGAAAATTGTTTCACACCGGAGAAATGAGGTATGGTCTTGAATTACCCATTCAGACTCGTTATTTGAAATTTCATCTAAGATCGAACATCGAATATTGGTGCCACTTGGAAAGTGGCTACGATCTCCTCTACCACACAAGCGACTTCGTAGTTTGTAGAATGTACAACTCAATAGAATATGTTTAGAGATACACTCCTGCTAGAGATACACATGTCTACATGAGAAAATTTGTAAGAAAGACAATGGAGAATGTTGAAAGCGTCAAAAACATAGAAAACTCTGATTTAATCAATAACGTCCGTAGTTTTGTTTGAAGTTAGGAAAAATATGCGCATTTGTTTTATTTGGCACGCCATTTCTGCGTTAGGATTTGAAAGAAAAAACACTCTTTTCATATTTCTTTTTTTAATATATTTCCATTCGACACTTGCATATTTTTGGTCTCGTTTTTACTTCTTTCTTGACATAATGTGTATTCATTTGCTTTTTATATCTTTAACTATTTATCTCCGTTTTCAATTTTCTTTTGCTCTTGACCTTCTCTCTGTTTTGTTGGGCTTCTTTTCTTCTTTTAATTTTTAGCCGTTTTGAGTTTGTCTCCATCTTATTGTCGCTTTCATTCGCTTGCTTCTTATTTCTTTATTCTTCACATTTATTTTTCTTACCGCTTTGATTCGTTCCTCTTTTTCTACAGTTGTTTACCCAGTACAAAGACTAAATGTCACTTAGTGAAGAGGGTTAATAAAACGGGGAAGTCGTAAAGAGGGAGAGGTGGAGTGAGCAAGCTTTTAATATTATGAGGATATGTAGGGTAGATAACATTTGACGCACGACTTAAAGAAGTTACCAGTGTAGTGATTATCACATCGAGAGTTCGATCCACATTGAAACATTTCTGATTACAACTTACTCTTATGCTCTGGGCATGACGATAAATTATACCCAGCAGCAAGCACTCTGAATGGAACGTTTTGAGAAAAACTGAAACATTTTAAATAATAGTTTATCTATTATTTTTAGGGAAAATGTATCTCTGCTCTGACTTACTCAGATTGACCTTAGAGATCAGATACAAGACAAAATAAGGGAAGTCGATTTTGATTGGCTGAACTAGCGTGGGAATGATATTTATAGAAAGGTTTTTTCAGGGAGTTGTTTCTTGACCGTCGAGAAATGTAGGCGTCGTCGTTAATAAAATAGTCAAGTAACAATTCCCTGTGTCTTTCCATCTTGAATCAAAACAACTTGTGATCACCGACCAGGAGAAGACGAGAGAGACAAGATACAACATATGAGTAAATCAACGCCGTCGCCCAAGACCATCCTTAACAAGGGGTTCTGCAAAACAAACTCTTAATTGCTGGTGTTTCCAGGTCCATCTTGACTCGGTGTGGTAGCACCTGTTAGGGGGTCCCAGCTACGAGTAAATAGTTAAGCCCCAAACTCGGGTCAAAACACTATGAAATTATAAAAATAGATTATGATACTAGCAATTTCATTTTTCAAAAAAAAAAAAAAAAAATACCAGCAATACATTTAAAAAAAAATAAATATATATTTCAATCAATAGATTTTTGAGAGAAAAAATAGCAGCAATAAAAATCTTGTTAGCGCTAAATAACCCATTGAGGTGTTGATATGCCGTAAAACAAACCAAACCTTTCTCAAAAACAAAGAAATATGACAGAAATGAGAATAATTCGACTCGGTAAAAGAAATTACAAAATCTCTCACAGAAGGTAGCGACGGAGAGTGAGAAGAAAGGGCTATGCATAAACTGCAAAAAGACAGAATGCATAGTCATTAGTAAGAAGACGAGCCCTAAATGCGATTTGAAGGTCGGAAACAATAGAATCATGCAGACGCAGAAGTTTAACTATCTGGAAATCGTCTAGACAGAACACGGTAAGTACGACACTGAGATCTGTAGACATATTGGTATGGCCAAGGACACATTCCAAAACCTGAGCAGAGTATTGCGAGACGGGAATAGATTTGGTTCTAGAGAAGGATGTTAAGGATATCATGGACCGAGCGTTTAAAGCAACGATGAGAGGTTGCAAACAAGGAGGCGGCTTATATTTAACATCAGGAAGAGGCAGCTGAAGTTTCTGGGACATATAATGAAGAAGGAGGGCCTGTAGAATCTGATATTCACGGGTCGAATAGAGGAACAAGAGAGACAAAGGAAAACAACGCGTAACATACCTGGCTAACTTAAGCAAGTAGATGATAGAACGTGTTCTGGGGAGGAAGCTGAGGGGAGTAACTTAGTGAGAGCGCTGTAAAGGATAGAGGGAGGTGGAGACCCATGATCGACTACGTCCTGAAAGAACATCTCGAATAAAAAGAAAAGAATATGTGTCACGGTGGGTTCTAGCTGTGAGGGTCTAAGTCTATTTAACCAACGAATGCAGTTCCCCCGAACATCAGCCATGAAGATAACGTGAAAGTAGCGGGAGACTAGTCATTTTTTTTTCTGTGAGAAAGCACATGAAATGCTTGCTTACTTAATTTTTTTTGTTTCTGGATTTAGAGTTTCCATACTTTGAAATCCATATTTTGTTTTCTCTTTTTAATCCATTCTGTAACATTCAATTTTTTCTTTTGTTTATTGGTTACCCTAATTTTTTATTAATTTTTTTTATTATAATTCTTTCT
>OZ010595.1:61675547-61685547 GCA_963932145.1 Acanthosepion lycidas
TTCTAAGTAGGTATTTATGTTTATAGCACATCCATTTAAGCTAACCTTAGTAGTAACCCTGATAGGTTCGACAAGGTAAACATTTGCAGTTTCTCTCGAAAATGATATCCAATCAGTTGTTATAATGCCACCAAAATGCAACTGTTATCATGTAATAAACATAGATTTTTGCCTACCATTAAGCATGTCTAACGCTAAGATTTGTACCTTACTGAGCTTTCGGCTGACACGGAGAGATAAAATTCAATTAATTTGTAGGTCTACTGCTAAAACAGTAAGCTTACTGTGATGTGCCAATTTTTCTCGTCAAGATCTTACAAATCTGCCATTTGTCTGTACATTTAATATTGCTGCCATATTTGTTCAGATGCTCCTACAACACATATCTCAAGATTATTGGCAAAATTCAAAGAACGTTCTGTAATGTAATATTCAATATACCGTTAAAATATCTTGAAATACTAACGAATAAATTTATTCAATAAAATTACCATCTAGAAATCTTTTGATTCTCCACAACCTCTTCTGGACAGTCTCCTTGTTTAAGTAGATGAATTCTGCCATAATCCTTGCCTTCAGTTCATCTTTGATGTTACAAGGAGTTTTGTTGGTATCTCGCTCAACTGACATAACAAACAAGGGAGTTATGGTCTGGGGAGTTTGGTGGCAAGAGGTAAGGGGTGATGTGGTCGCAGAAATTGTCTAACAGCCATGGCTGGGTTCTCCTGCCTGTCTGGCATGATGCAGATACTTGCTGCCAGACATAAAGTCTTCCAGCAGACACCCTCATGATCCGGGGCAGCACTACCTCCTCAAGGAAATCGATGTAGGCCACCGTAGTCCCTAGGGAAAAATGAATTGGGGACATAACGTCGCCATCACTAGTGATCATTCTAAGCACCTTCGTAATCACCATTAGACTTATCCAGCTCTTCCCGAATTCTCAGCAAAGACATCGGATTAATAACCAAACAAACTGGAATGTTGATATAGGAGTTTTCGGTGTGTGTGGCAATCAGAAAAAAAAACGTTTCAAAATTTTAGACGGAGTGAATTGCATCATTTATATCACAGAAGAAGAATTGATGCAAACGTAAAGATCTCACTAGATTTGGAGTGAACGTTCGCACCTGAACAGAATTGTCCATTATGTAACTGATTCCACGTGCCATCCTCTTCATTTGCAAGAGCCAGATCACGCCAAGAATGGATTAGGGTTGCCATATTTGGACATGAGCTGCACAGACCGCAATTTCATCCTCGATAGATTCCAAAGTTTTCTCAAAATCATAGTGGGTAACGACTTATTTTCCACCATCCAACTTCTCTCTCACGGCCTTGTATAGGGTGAACCTTACTGTAAGAAAAAGAGAAAAAGGACGAGTTCGTTACGCTATTGTTGTTACTTTAACTTATGTCAATGGAATAGTCGAGAAACCCGGATAGAAAACTGATTGCCATACAGAATTAAAGTCCAAAATCAAGAGATATAATTGCCCAAACATACTGATAGTGCCTTCTGTAAGCGAAGAATTAAAAGTTTCAGGATCCGGAAAATATTTCTCTTCAGAGTCAATCTTGCACATTTACAAATCTACCATTCATCCGTCTATTGAATATTGCTGCCACAACTTGCCTGGAGTTCCTGAGATTCATCTCGTCGTTCTTGACAAAATCCAATGTAATATTCTGGCAGGGCATTTTGACTTCTGTCACTTTCCCACCGACGTGAATTATTTCCATCTGTCTTTTCTACAAATATTTTCATGGCAACTGCATTGACAAGCTTTTTATTCAAGTGCACCGACTACATGAATGTAAGCGTGCTGCTAGATTAGCATCTAGATCCCACGATTTACTGCTTAATAGACAAAAACAACTTCTACAGTTTCTTTTCTCATACGTCCCACCTGTTGATCTCCCTTCCGTATATTATACAATTATAATCTTCTAAAATTGAAATCGCCAATCTCCATCTATTTTCATGAATCCCGTTCATCTTTAGTCCTTTCGTCAGCCCTCCTTATTCAGTTTCTTTTTAATTCCCTGTAACTTCCTGCTTCCTTGTGGCATTCTTGCCTTGCTTGGGGTTAAATGATATCAAAAGGAGATATTTTGCCATTTTCGAAGGTGTTAAATTTTAAGCACTGAGATTGAATATGCCGGAGAAGTCCTTTTGCTTGACCCATTACGAGCAATTAGAAAATTATTTAATACGAAAATCGACTGGATGTAGCTTCATAGATAATAATTTCAAATGTAGCTGGGCAAAAAGACAAATTCTAATAACAATAGCTACAGCAAGTAGTATAAGAAAAGGAAAAAGAAAGAGGAAGAAGAAGAAGAAGAAGAAGACGACTATATTATAAACACAGAGAAAAGAAAATTGCAAATTCAAGAAAGCATTTGCAGGATTGCAGGAAAATAATCCCATGCACAGATGAAGAACGGATGCAGAAACGTAGGAAATGTTTTATCATGACACAGAAACCATCATAGTTCACTGTAGATCCTCATTGGGGTTAGCACAGGTTTTCGCTATTGTATGAATACTATTATACTGATATCAGATGCGTTATTTCACGCTTCCTGCATGTGTTAATGAAAAATGCAAATTATATAACTTAACTGAAAGAAGCACAAGTGGAACCATAATCTCTCATATATGTTCAATGTGGAACATATCTGGTGGCTGTAAAATCTAGAAAAATTAATGAACATATCTCTAGGCTTGTTTGAATAGCACACGCATAATATAAGCGGGCATTATCCTGCTATAAGGGCACATTATATGCTTGTTAACATTATGGTGAACGAACGGGGATAAAAAATATTCTGGATGTACAAGGCGTTGTTCAGTGTACCAGCATAATTGTTTGCCTTGTGTGTCCTGAACGAAACAAGTCCGGTAGAGGCTGTTTCGTGGGTCCATTTTATATATATGAGTAAAGATGATCTGTAAGCGAAAACGATGGCATATGCATTTTCTGGGAAATATAGAAATGTTGATATATTAATGTGACAATTATTGTGAATGATCCGAAAGAGGCTAGCTAATCGAGCGTAGGAACTAAAAGTCCGAGAACGATTCGAAATTAGATAGGGAATAAAAGCAGTGAAAACAAATTTCTGAGGAGACCGATGAGATTTTTAAAGGATTAGCTGAGGTAAATAGACAGACTTATTGTAAATTTATAAAATCTGCATTTCGTTAACTTTCCCACCGTTTTCCTGTAACTTTCTATGCTAACAGTTGATTGTCTCGCACTTCTGACTTGTGGAAAAAAAAACCTCCGATCGCTTGCTTTCCAGTCAAAGTTTATCTTCAAAATTTTAAATGCAATGTCACTCGTTATCTTCTGTCTTCTTAATTCCTGTTCTTTTATTGCTCTTTCTCATTAAAAATGTTTCCTTATTTTCATATTCTCACACACTCAGTAACCCATTGAGACTTTATGGATTTATTGCTTGTTTGAAATTTAAATCAAATCTGGTTTAACTAATGGCGATTTTGTTCATGATATAAACGTCTTATTTTCATGTCACCGGATCAATGGCGAAATATGTCAATTTCAAAAATAAATAACTTAATTCATTTATATTATTCGCATTCAGCCGGATTTTCATAGTTTCCTTCGCAGTCCTCATCAAGAATCAATGTGGGGTCTGTGTGGCAATTAGAATTATTTTATATACTTTCTATGGGAAACTGGAGTTATATATATATATATACCGGAAACGCATGAGATTTAAGCAAAGGAAAACGTTTAAGACCGGATTATAATGTCTCTGTGACCGCTAAGAAATCCACTCAAAACGAATCTACCTATTTTCCGTCCATCTATTGGTAAATCAGTAAGAATTATGTGACTGAAACTATTGTTATCTATAAAAATGTCATAAATAACATAGAAGTTGATATACTCTTAATTAAAAAATAAATAAATCAACACTATATATATATATATTGCATTAATTACAAGTTATATTTTAGTGGAAACTCGGATTTGAGAATACGCCCTGTATTTATAACAGTGTGAATTAAATCAACCGTAATGATTATCTAATGGGCGAAGAAGCCAGAATATAAACAAAATCGATATTTCGTTCTTCGCCCACGAAACTAATATATATATATATATATATATATATATATATATATATATATATATATATATATTAGGTTGGTGCAAAAATAATGACGTAATAACGTCGTTTTTTGACGTATTTTTAACGTCAAAAAACGACAGGATTAGGTCATTGTTTTTGCACCAATCTAATATATGTGTATATATGCTGTTTTTAAATTGAGAAAACCAAATGCTAACCCCTTATATATACACCTGAAGTCAAACCACCCTCCATCCACAATTAAACATACACCCTCATCAATAGAAAATAGAATTAGCAGTAACTCCGCTAACAAAGAAATATTCCACCAACATAACGACTTCTACAACACTGCCCTAAAAAGTAGTGGTTATAAAAATGCTAACATTAAATATAGGGACAATTGCAATAACCAAAAGAAAAAAAACAGGAAAAGAAACATCATTTGGTATACACCTCCGTTCAACCAAATGGTTAGTATTAAACTAGGACAGAAGTTCTTAGCTCTAATCGATAAACACTTTCCCACCAAAAGTAGGCTTAGTAATATATTCAATAAGAACACACTAAAATTGAGTTACAGCTGCACTGAAAATCTAGAAGTTATAATAAGCAGACACAATAATAACATCCTGAACAAATCCCCTTATCTGAATAGTTTTAATAACTCTACACTTAAATCAGATAATAATAGGGAAAAATTATGCGATTGTAGAAACCCGGTAGACTGCCCATTAGAAAATAAGTGCTGCATCAAATCTGTGGTATACCAATGCACTATATCATCCACGGAGAACCCTAACAATAATATGATATGCATTGGGTCCACGAAAAATGCCTTTAAAACCAGATGGAGGCAGCATAAATGCTCCTTCAACAACATAAACTTAAGACATCAGACCTCTCTATCTAAATATTTTTGGCACCTGAAAGAAAAAAATAGGACACCTAAAGTAAAATGGAAAATCATTAACAGGACTAGAACTTGCAAAACTTGGGATGACCCATGCCCTTTGTGCCTCCATGAGAAACTACACATTATTAAGCTTCTAAACAATAAAATCCTATTAAACAACAGGCAAGAATTAACGGTTATCTGCCGACACAACTGAACTTACGCTCTGAATAACTAGCTAAAAACACGCATACAATAAAATAAATTTTAAAATCCATAGCCCATATACATAGTTTTAATACCCTACAAAAAATGATAACCCTTTATGAAGTCGTCAAATAACAAACGTTACGGCCTTTTTATATACACAAATCCCTTTCATAAAGAGATATAATAAAAGAATAAAATAAAAATAAATAAATAAATCTCCATAGACCATCAAGCCAGACTATGCGAAAACTTCATCCGTCGTAAATTTAGCCACCCCCACCTTACCCTGACCCGGCATCTATGAAAGTAACTCTATACTGATACAAATTATTAACACCCCACCCCTGCCTATTCTAAACAATCCGCCCTTGATGTTACCATGGAAGTTTTTGATTTCAATTCTGACCATACTATTAAAAACTCGTAAATTTCAGAAATAAGTCATTCCCAAAAAAATTTCGCTTGAAGATGGAACAGAGCCTACTTTAACTGAAGTTAATTCAAATATTATTTTGAAGTTTTCGGCTCTTGTTTTGAAACATGAGACCTCTTATGTAGCGAGTTGGAATCATATTTTTAAATAAATAATTACATATATATATATATATATATATATATATATATATATATATATATATATTAGAGGCAATTGATTATGGCGCATTATCATTCAATTTCCTTCTTTTCGATTTTTCTTCTACAGACGCATGCACATACATATTATATATATATATATATATATATATATATATATATATATATATATATATATATATATATATATGTATGTATTTATGTATTTAATTAAACAATGTTTTCTCGCTAACTACATCGAACGTGTAATTTTCTCAGAAAAATAAGGATTCGAATCTCCATCCCCTGTGAAGAGCCGTCATCGTTCGGACACGTACGACTTCCGGTAAAATAATGCCCGAGTAGTATATATTGAAAGTACACTCCCTGCCGATTCTCCAATATCCATATCTGCTCTGTATCGTATTCTAAGCTAAACAAACAGAAAATCAGGAAAATCAGAATATGCGTCCGACGGTAGGATGCATAGTTTTCTGTGAAGATTTCTCAAATATTCAGACCAGTAGATAGAGTTGGATAAAAAAATACTGCATAATTAAAAAACAGAGTTTGTACTCGAATATGAGTATCCTTCAAATCTAAATTTTAAACAAAATAAATAAAAAATACCACACACACACTCACACACACACACATATATATATATATATATATATATATATATATATATATATATATATAGTGTAACGTTAAGTATTATAAAATTTATTATAATATAACAAACACACACACACACACACATATATATATATTTATATATATATATATATATGTATATATATATATATATATATATATATATATATATATATATATATATAGATAGATAGATAGATAGATAGATAGATAGATAGATAGTGTATTGATAGTTATATATTATATATATATATTTTGTTATAATAATAATTATTTTATACGTCTGTTATCTCATTGGCACGTTCTGCTAGCTGATGACCTGCACATAGATTTCATCAAATTTTCTTTCAGTACCCATTACCTTTCAGAAGGTGGACATAATTTAGCAGTTTAGCTGAGCCCGCACTTCTAATCAAATGTATTTCGTTTTTCCAGTAACTTTGCATGTTAGACATGTAAGTATATTTAAAGTATTTAAAATGTTTAATTAACTACACAGAGTATCAATAATAAACGATATTGTCCAGTCCGAATATTAAGCTCCATTTGATTGATAAAATCAAATTTGAAGCTGATATAAAAATAATTTACTATATCTAATTGTGACAAGTTAATGGATTGCTAATTTTAACTCCTCGAAAACGAAACGGCTCTCTTTGAATTGGTTTGAAGAAGAATTTTTTCTTTTCATCAACATGGTTGATGCTAACCACTATGAGTGCGACACATTGCGCTTTCTCGTCCGCAGGTTTTCCTCTGACATGGAGTGGAATGATTATTCTGGGTCAATTGTTAATTCTGCTTCTAAAAATGATGGTTCACTAGACCGTGATAGATATTTTTATCGCCCGGATATAACTTTTATATTCATAAGTTTTCCCTTCGTCCATGCTTTGAATATTTTTGATACCTCAGGAAGCTGAAATCTGATTGGTCCTGAACTGGCATCTCGGCTTCAGCCAAATTCCACCCGCTTAAAGTAGATTCTCTGTGCACTAACTATGAATAATTTCATGGTAATTATTCTGTTGAACTTTCCTTTCTGGCATCTTTATAAATTTAATGCCTGTACTTTATTGTTCTCTCTGCTTAATAATGTTATTTTCGTCATATTCTCTAACACTCGGTAACACCTGGTGTCTCAATGGCTTAGTGGCGTTATTGCCTTGATTGTGTAGCGGGTGAAATGATACGACCTTGCGGCGTAGGTTCATTATACGGGGATATTTGTTTCGTTTCTGCGCCCCTATTAGTCTTAGGTTGTCTTATCTATGCTTTTATGTTATCTGTTTATATTCAGCCAGTTTGTTTTTCTATCTCTTAGATTTCATTGTTTCCATTCTCTACGCGTCCACGTTTCAACCGACATTAATATATATATATATATATATATATATATATATATATATATATATATTAGTATATTTTATTTTCAGAAATATATCTTTCTTATAAAATTGCTCGAATATTATGGCCGGTAGATTTAGTTGGATCGAAAATATTGTTTAATTAAGAAACATATCTTATATTCGAATATGAATGACCATAAAAAATAACGTTTAAACAAAAGAAATCAAAAATAAATATATGTACGATTAATACATTTCCTACACACATACACATACACACACATACATACATAGATACATATATATATATATATATATATATATATATATATATATATATATATATATATATAGAGAGAGAGAGAGAGAGAGAGAGAGAGAGATGGCGAAATGAGAATATGTAGATAATAATCAATACAGAATGCTGGCACTTTTGGTGCAGAAAACTTTAAAATAACATTATCTTAATAAATTAATTGGGAAATATTGTGAGATGCTTCAATTAAAAATCGAATTTCTACAAGGACACTGTAAACGACAAACAATCAAATAATACAATGTCTTTTTCGTCTAAGATATCTACATTTTGTGACATAATATATCAATATCATTTCTACTTTGTAGACTTTCTGACAAATGTAAATTTATACATATATATATATATATATATATATATATATATATATACTCA
This sequence comes from Acanthosepion lycidas, assembly GCA_963932145.1. Taxonomy (NCBI): domain Eukaryota; kingdom Metazoa; phylum Mollusca; class Cephalopoda; order Sepiida; family Sepiidae; genus Acanthosepion; species Acanthosepion lycidas. Next base: position 61,684,033 of record OZ010595.1, read on the forward strand.
CACATATATATATAAACACACACACACATATATATATGTGTGTATATATATATATATATATATATATATATGCATGCTCGATAATTAAAAAAAACACGTCCCTATATATATATATATATATATATATATATATATATATATATATATATATATATATGTATTCCAATTATATTTTAAATAGATTTTTCGTATTGTTGATAATTAGGCTGCATCTGGTTACTAAAGAACATAATACAGTCTATTTTTGTTTATATCAGTTCCGTTGATAATATCATATTTTTAAAATTTCTTTAATGCCAATGTTCGTAAATAACGCCTACATTAAATTAATTCATTGTAATCAAACGCATCTCTATTATATACAAGACGAAAAAACTATTAAAAATGTAATTGTTTGGCATATAACTGTAATTATGCCTAAAATGTCTTAGATTTTGACAATTATCACAAGACATGCATTATACATACACACACACACACGCGTGCGCACGCACGCAAACACACACACACGTATATATATATATATATATATATATATATATATATATAGAGAGAGAGAGAGAGAGAGAAAGATAGAGAGAGAGAGAGAGGTTGATTTCTGTTTGAATCCAATACATGACCATTTGGAAGATTAAATTAAATTATGAAGTTTTCAACGATCAAACCGCATCATTCGATATTGTATCATTGATTTTTTCTTAAAAAAGATACAATTTTTTTCTAAAACCATCACATATTTATGTATATATGTATATCTAAGAAATCTTAACCACGAAAGGTTGTGGGTGTGATTCAAGTAAAATGATAAATGTTAGATTAAGTGATACATTTAAAATGATAGTGGTAAGATTGTCTCCGAAATATCTGAAGATTTCTCTAAAGCTTATGTCACCTTACTGTGTTAATTCTGATATCCATATTGTCTTGATCTATGAAGGTAATATTTATAATATTAATTATTCATGCTCATTAATTAAATCCCAAAATAAACAAAGGTGAGGGAGTGAGAGAGACGCATAGATACATACAAACAGACATATATATATATATATATATATATATATATATATATATATATATATATATATATATATATATATATATATATATATATATATATATACCTTTCCCAAGAGTGTTTGCGCGTTAGCCAATATAAAAACCTAAAGGCAATTCGAGATGGGTTGTCTGATTAAATATTCTGAGCTATTTTCCATTACACCACCAGCACATTCAATTCTACAGTACCTGCAATTCATAATCGATCACCCATATATATATATATATATATATATATATATATATATATATATATATATATATATATATGTATATATATATATATGTGTGTGTGTGTGTGTATATATATATATATATATATATATATATATATATATATATATATATATATATAGGTATGTATATATAGAAAATGGACACCGTAGTTAACCCTCAAAGATGACAGTCTATTTGATACTAAACACAGGCCTGATGATTGCATTTAGTATGAAACAG
>OZ010595.1:61688047-61703047 GCA_963932145.1 Acanthosepion lycidas
GTCTGATTGAATTTTTACCCCTGTCCACCTCATGAAGATGTCGAGAGTCGCCCTCTACAACGAAGGAATAACTCTTTAAAAACAAAAGCAATCAAAGGCCTGTAAGCTCCTTATACCACAAAGCAGACTTTCAAAGCTCTTAATTAACGCATTAAGTACAAAAGCATGACGGGCGGCTAAGACGTTTAGGGCCGAAGCACAACACTGGCTAGTGTTCCACAAAAGGTTACGTTGGATAACAAGCAAAAATAACAAGCTGATTGAAAAGAGAGTAAAGAAAAGTGATTCTCTTTTCTCATCTTTCTTTTCCTCTCTGCCTTTCCCTCTCTCACGAACACATACGCTGCCATTTTCACTCCCTATAATTGCATCTATTTATAAATGAATTGCTTGTTGGCTAAAAGTTATCTTTCAACTAGTGTTAATGGTGATATTAACTGTTTCCTTATAAGGAAACCTTCATTAGCCAAGCAGCAAGGAATACTGTTAGGAGAAAATTATAAAATTTTTCTATTAAATTAAATTTTTTTTAAGAAAATAGATTTCTCAAATCCACTAGCGGTTATAGCCTTTTCTGGCATTGATGGGATTTCCTTCCTAACCTTTTCTTTGAAGTAATGTGGAACGTCAGCATCTAGATTATGTCATTATTTACTTTACGTAATACACGTGAGATCCATTTTTGTTGTCGCTTAATGTCGTTAATTATTATGGCTTCTGCAATATGGTGTAGTTCTTTTTTGTGATTATGCAGCGTCAACCACTGAAATCTGATGAAGTATAGCCATATGTAATACGTATAGAGTTCATCTTTAACCACTGATCTGAAAAATCCATTCTATAAAGCTGAAAGTTTAGATATTTCTGAACGGGTTTAGCGCCATGCATGACATCCATATGTAAATTTCGTACAGACAAGTCTGTTTAACTGTATGACTCTAGATTTCCGGTTGAAGTTTTGGTTTTGTGCCAATTTGCGATAGGGGTCGAAAGTCTTCTGACGGAGCCTAATCTATATTCAATTTCCTTATTTCCTATACTGAATTTGTATAAATGGTCCATACACGGAGGTATTTGAAGTGTTTAACATTTATTAATTCTACATCCTGGATATCTATGATAGATTTAATGTAGGCGCCAACACTGTTTTCATTCCTGTTCCAGATCATAGTTTCCGTTTTCGAAATGTTAATCTTGTGTCTTCTTTTTGGAACACATACCTGAGCATTCTTATTTTCTGTTCAAGATCATTTTTACCCCAACTACGAATACATATGTAGACGCTATCGCTCCCCTCGACGTAGTGGTCTCAGTATTGCAAACAAGTTCGTTGTCTTGGTTTGTGGTAAGGAATATTTAAATGATCAGAGTCCGTCTTTTCGCATCCTTGATTGTAAATGTGCAGAACATTGTTCAGGAAAAGGTTTAACGACTACATAATGAATGTCGTAGATTGTTTTTAATTAATATTAAAGATTTGTTACTGTCGAGCATTTTGACTTTATCGCTCGAAAAAAAGCATTGATCCATTACTGCGTCGATTTGTTTCTCCACATATAGTGTTAGTTTTTAATCTGTAAAATATGACTAATTTCTGGGAAGCATAATGGTGTGGTTTCGCGTTGGCTTCTCCACGATTTCGAATTCAGTGTTTCATTTAACTTTGACTGGTTTCCATCCAAGTCTAGAGATCCCTGTATATTTCTGTTTAACCTACAGTTGGGGTGTTGTGATTGATTCATGACTTAGCTAAGGATATTCGTAAGAAAATGAACGTAACTGACTAGACCTGGATTTGAACATGGCTCACCAATTTACCTTTTCCCGTTGTTATCCATTATATTAATCGCACATGTGCAGATTAATGATGCTGAAAGTTTGTATGTTTTAAGATATTTAGGGGTTTATTTTAATATCCTAGTGGGTCTTCTTATATCATGTCCCTATAAGTATTCTACTGGCGTCATATATCCCATTAATGTCTGAGATAGGGTCGAGTCATCGGTGATTAAAGCAGTTTTGTCACCAAGATTTTCGGATGAGTAATTTGGACTTGAATGATGAAAATTTTGATTTATCACAAGGCGGAGTGAACTTTCATGTGGGGACAACTACTATCAAGTATAATGCTGTGGACTGGGCTCCATAGACATGTTTGCATCCAAATCGATGGCGGAACGGCACCGCTGAATGGAGAACAATCCTAGAATGAAACCAACGACCACCGTGGAGCGTTCTCTCGTTGGAATCAGCCGCAACCTGTCAATGACCAAGGTAAAACTGCATGTCGGAGAACATCGGCTGTTGAAACAAAGAGGGATGGGATCAATCAGGTTTACTTGCCCAAGAAACGCTACGTATAAATGGATATTTACCCAGGCTTTCTTCATAGATATACAAAGCGAACTTGTCAGGTACCCAGCTGCGCAGCAAATATACAACCATAGAATGTCATAGGACTGATGATGATGATGATGATGATGATGATGATGAAAGGTTTCTGGTTTGTCGAAGAAATGCTTCTTATTCAATTCACGCTCTATCGGCATGTTTCACTCATTTCTAATCAGGTCTTGGTCTGTGTGCCTACGCAGTAGTTACTTTTTACACTGTTTTCCTAAACGCGCTTGTTTGAATGTTTTATGTCATATGCTAAATTACGATCGGTATTGACTAGAATGATAAGTCGTAAATATTTATTAATAAGCTCCCACTGAGCTTTAATGATTAACAAGCTGGTCATACGAGTTACTGATAAGGATTCCGAGTTCAAATCGATACTACGCTTTTGTTCAGATAACCCGGTCATTAGAGTGCTTCACGATCGTAACCGGCTCAATATTTTGAATAGAAATAACACCAAGTTTAACGTGATTCCTTCACCCATTCGCATGGATTCTGTCTTGGAAGCAAAATGTGTATTCATCAATTATTCTTGTCATTTTGGTTTCCCGCAGCTTAACTGTTGAGACACACTTCGGCTGAATGAATATGGATTTGCCGATGACAAAATTGCTACAGGGAGTCCATTCCTCTCGTGAGGCATATTCTTTTCATGAGTAAGAACTACTCAATATCTTGTACGACTGACATTAACATTGCTGTTTAAAATAACAGAGACGACAACTCAAATAGGATTTACCACTACAAAAAATATTTACATCAATAAAACACACACATATATACATATGTAGGAATATATCTTTATAAATTTAGATGTATATAAAAATGGAATATATTTGAATGCAACTCTTTTTAATTGTGGATATTCATATATAAATGTGATAAAAAAACTTAAGTGTTTAGAAATTATTAGAAAATGATCTTCATGTGTATAAAGATATACACATAGAGTTTTGCCGATAAAGATATTATCGTATGTCAGCCACAAATGTTGGGTCATCGTCTATAGCTGACGTTCCACTTCGACGACGATCTGACAGAATCAATTTATATATATATATATATATATATATATATATATATATATATATATAAAGGGTGATTCATTAAGACTGATTATATATAAAGGTGTTTCATTAAGACGGATCAAAATCAGTAGTAAATAGATCAGTGTTATTTGTGAAAGTTTATTTCTCTATTAGATCACATCATTTAAGTCATTGCAATTATGTGTGAAAAATAATATCGGTCAATGTCTGCTAAATATGAAAAAAAAAGAAAAATCATCAGACGCTTAAACATAATTCACATTTAAAATCGGTTCCAGTTATTGGAATACCCTTTATATATATATATATATATATAAATATATATATATATATATATATATATATATATATATATATATATATATATTAACGCATCATCGAAGACACGGTTACAGATTATAATTTATATCAACGGGTAAGTTTTTGACACATTTCATGAGACCGAAATTACAAAAGGTTTAAATTTAAATTTATCCAGAATATTTTAGAAAGAATATTTTTACAAAAGAAATTTAAAAAAAATAAAATAAATAAAGCAAGTGTATGGATATATGTGAATTAAAAACAAAACAAAGCAAGCGTATATATATATATATGAGTGTGTGTGTGTGTTAATATTTTAGTTGTTGCTATGTTCTCCCAAGTACCACGAATGAAAATCATGTTGAAAGCTAAGCTCCGTCACAAATGTCTTCAATATTATAAATCTCCAGAAAAGAGATTATCTAGGTCAATTCTCTAGACTTCCTGTTATTTTTTTTTATATATATATATTCTGGATAATTTTAAATTAAAACTATTTGTAATTTCGTTCTGATGAGGCTGGTGTTAAAAACTTAACCGTTAAAATAAATTATAATTTATAATGGTCTTTCCAATGATGTGTTAAATTTTTCCTTGACGCATATCATATTGCTCTCTATATTATACATTGAGGTCTCTTTATGCACCCCCTTATTTAGTATTTTATATTAATAAGACCTTCTTGGATTATCCTATTTACTTACGGATATGATATTATCTATCTCTATTTCTCTCTCTGTATATATATATATATATATATATATATATATATATATATATATATATATATATATATATATAATTAATTAGAAATCAGACAACCTTAAGGGCCCACTGTATAATTTTTTATTTCCCCAGGAAGGTGTTTTTTCCTGGGGAAATAAAATATAATCAATGGACTCTCAAGGTTGTCTGTTTTCTAATTAAATTATTATTTGCTCTGGTTTGATATTGAGCTCTCTGGAATACATCCTTCTGGTACATATATATACGGATTACATAATGTTTGATTAACTAAATATATATATATAAATAGGTGAATTTAATTGATATTTAAGTAGATGGTGGGGTTTCTTTTAAATAGTATTTTATTTCGTCTATCGGCTTAAATATTCGAGAAATCGTATTAAATTGAATCTTTACTAAAATCGTTTGAATATTCAGGTCAAAAGGCAAAAATAAGCATATTGAATCCAAATAAAAGGACCGTCTACTGAAATATGGGTATCCACTAAAATAGCACTTAAAGAGATAAAAATATGTCCGATTACTAAGTAAAAAAATCCATTTTTTTCATTAGGAATATATATATATATATATATATATATATATATATATATATATATATATATATATGGTCTTAAGCTGTGCTATATTTATGGGATAAAGTACTCAATATCAGAGCGAGAGAGCGAGAGAGAGAGAGATCAAGAGAGAGTGTGTAAATATAAAATTGGATATAGATGTCATCACTTAGAGGCGACAGTTTGTTTCATCCTAGACGCAATCATCAGGCCTGACGATTGCGTCTTGCATGAAAAAGTTTTTCGCCTCTAAGTGTTAAATTCTATGTTCACATTTTGAGTTATATATATTAGGTTGGTTAAAAAATAATGTCGTTTTCTCACATGTGTAACTATGTGAGAAAGCGACATTATTTTTGCACCAACCTAATATATATATATATATATATATATATATATATATATATATATATATATATATATATATACATACATACATACATACATGTATATATATATATATATATATATATATATATATATATATATATATATATATATAATAAAAAGGCTTAAACACTAATATTCCATGGTCATAATTTATTCCATTGGAATCGTAAATACGATCCAATTCATCAGACCTACAAATTCAAAAAGAAAACAGAAAAAAACCTACTCCGGAAATAAAAATAGAATTTAGAGAGAGTAATTATGAGAGTGTGGGACGAATGTTAGTTTATAAGAGAGGGGTTTAACAGAGAGAGTTTTATTTGAAATTAGGTGTGAGTGGAAGGGGGAAAAAGACTGTTGACGGATGTCTAAAACAGTATAAGGATACACATCGACGTGACAATACACACACCATGGCCGATCAAATCTTAAAGAAGGAGGGAGAGGTAAGGAAGGAAGTGGTGGGGAAGAAAGATGGGGCGGGTGAAATTAAAATTGCAAGGGACGCTGTGTAATTGAGAAAATTTGACAAAAATAATATCGACTGCAGGTTACAAATAAAATATTATAAACAATAAATATGACGATTATCTAATCTGGCGAGGACCTATATTTTTATGTTCAAAACGCATGCAAAACCATACATACATGTATATACTACACACACACACACACACACACATATATACATATATATACACATACACACATACATATACATGTACACACACAAACACATATAAATACATACACACATACACATACATATACATACATATACATACGCACACATATATACACGTATATCCACCTATACCCTATACACACATTTTCCACATACATATACATAAATACACATGCACCCACATACACATATATACATACACACACATACAAAAACCAGATATATATACGCACACACACATATATATATATATATATATATATATATGTATATATATATATACATATATATACATACAAAAATGTACACACATATACCTACATATACACACATACATCCATAGGCATCCACTCCTTACCCATTTACACACACTTGTACATATGAACATGCGCATAAACATATATACCTAAAACCTTACATTTCTAACCAATTAAACAAAAAAAAAAAAAAAAAAAAAACAATGTATCCCTATATCTATCCGTTTAGCTATACATACATACACATATACACGCACATCTATACCCACATACACACATATATATACACATACATACATATGGGTACATATATACACCAACACATACGCACACCCACACACATACATATACATACATATATATACATATATATATATATATATATATATACATATACACACATCCCTGCATATATATTCTCCTACATATACCCACACCCACATACGTATACATGAATATATACACATACACACACATATCCATACATATACATACACATATATACAAATACACACACCCCTAAATATATACCTACATATACCCGTAGTCAAGTACATACATACATACATACATACACACACATACACACACACACACACACACATATATATATATATATATATATATATATATACCCACATACATACAAATACATACATATAAATTAGAATTTAAAAACTAAATAAGTAAAATTTCAACAATTTATATATACACATATACCCACATTCATACAAATACGTACAAATACATACATATAAATTAGAATTTAAGAACTAAGTAAAATTTCAACAATTTGGGCGTAAAAAAAAAAAAAAAAAAAAAAAAAAAACCATAGCGCATCACAAAAACACACAATGATCTATATAGAGATAAACAAAATAAACATAATAGTCATTCCGTTAAAATGTCATGCCCGATGTTTTGAACCAAGATGGAACTGACATAAATGACAGAAAGTTACAAAACGGTGTTTATGTTTTGAATCTCTTCTTATGTCTACATTAGAAAATATCTCATTACGAAGATTCAACAGTTCATCTTGATTTTTATCTTTGATAATAAAATTTTTTTCCGCTAAGCACAGATCACACCGATCGCGGAAGTTATTAGGTGTTTTGACTCTTGATAGGTATCTCCATTTCAAAAGTGGGGTTAACCCCTTATCCACCAGATCCCAGTAGTGTTTGGATAAGGAAGTTTGACTTCTAAGGCATCTATATCTAAAAGAGTGTCTATGGTTGTATAGACGCTGCTTCCAATTACCGGCGGATATACCTATATATCTTTTTTTCTCGTTTATATTTTCCTCGGGAAAGATAGTTGCCTCGTATATTACATTTTTGTAGTTACATTTACCCCCGATTGGGCAATGATCTTTATTCCTACAATTGCAGGTAGGGTTACTTGATTGAGTCACATTACAATGGTAGTTTCTAAGTATTCTGCAATTATGGGAAGATATGATTTTCTCCATATTTCTAACGCATGAGTAACTAATTTTCAGAGTCTTCCTATTGAAAATTTTACTTAATGGATGTTTACTGTGAAAATGCTTATCAATTAATTTCAGAAAAAAACTTCCTATGTCAATATTAGAGAGCTTGCAATATGGTGGGTTGAACCATATTACCTTCCTCTTTCTATTTTTAGATCTGTTATTGTTCTGATTTCCAAGTTCTCCGTTATAGTTTAATTCCTGTCTAAAACCACTATTTTTGAGGGCCAGATTGTATATAAATTTATTATCATCAAAGACTTTTTGGCTAGAAGATAGCTTATTTATTCTAGTATTCACAGTTTTAGGGATGTAGTCTATCACATGTTTAGGGTGGTTAGAGTGGACGTTGATATATAGGGGTGTTTGATCAACTTTATGGAAGGGTTTAAAGGTATCATTAGATAGATTTAGTGTAATATCCAAAAAGTTGACTATTTTCATGTTGGAAGATATTTCAATTTTAAGGCCTAAGTATTTGAAGGCCCTAATTATCTTCTTATGTAAGCTAGAAGTCAAGGGGCCATTGCTATTTGGGACAATGATTAGGCCGTCATCTCTATAAATTCCGACTTGGCTAAGGTTAACTACTCTACTCAAGGTGTCGAGAATATATATGCCCACCAGATCTGCAATTTGGGCGGAATCAAAGGCCCCCATAGGTACATCGAAACTACCATTATTTTTCTTCACCCAAGTAGCGTCATTGTATGCAAGAATTGATCTTCTTGACGCTAAAATGATGTTCAGATCATTATCCGTTATATCAGTATATCCTTTGGCGAAATTAAGGCTGTTACTTAATAGTTCCTCCGAAATAGAAGGGTAAAAATCCAAGAAGTCAAATTGGATGAAAGTGGCTCTTCTCTTGTTAGGGATCTTTCGGAACCATTTAATCGTCTCGGCCGAGTCTTTCCAAAGGTTAGCAGGGTATTTCTCCAGGACACATGAAGTAATTTTCTCAATAATACTCTTAGAAATTAATCCCAACTCAGATTTGGAGGGATTAATTAGACGGGACTGCAAGCCATTGATGAAGTTCGGCTTATGGTCTTTGAAGAGAATGTATGCATCTTTCAAACCAAATTTGCCCATTCTGTCAGCAACTCCACATTTGTTAGCAAATTTGCAGATGTCTTCATTGATAGATGATAAGGTACTATTGTCTTTGTCTTTTTTATAAGAGCTGGTAATTTTGTCAGTGACGATTTTGTCGTATTCAGAAGGTGTAACTTTATAGAAATTTTTAGATTTGTCGGCTTTAATCCATAATTTATTGGATTTTTTTATGTTTTTAATGTCTCTACCAATTTTAGTCAGGAAGTAGTTGTTATGATTCTTGAACTTAATCTTTTTAATTAAATCGATCAGATCCCCTTCGAACGGTATAAGTAGCTTGTCACACGGTGGAGTTTTTTGGGATTTCAGGTTAAACGTTTCAGAATTTAATTCTTGGTCATTTCTAGGATTATGGTAGAAAAAAGTTTTCCACCTCATTCTTTTAATAAGGTCAATGATTCTTTCAGTAAGGCAGACAGAGAAAAGGTGCAATGAAGGGTAAGGAATGTTTTTCAAGGAATAATCCGGAGTAAATTTTTCCATCTCAATCTGAATAGGTTCGAATAAAAGCAGTTTAACTGGAAGTATATCAAGGAGAGCTCAACTTATAATGGTAAGGAGCAATAAAGTCTTTGATGATAATAAATTTATATACAATCTGGCCCTCAAAAATAGTGGTTTTAGACAGGAATTAAACTATAACGGAGAACTTGGAAATCAGAACAATAACAGATCTAAAAATAGAAAGAGGAAGGTAATATGGTTCAACCCACCATATTGCAAGCTCTCTAATATTGACATAGGAAGTTTTTTTCTGAAATTAATTGATAAGCATTTTCACAGTAAACATCCATTAAGTAAAATTTTCAATAGGAAGACTCTGAAAATTAGTTACTCATGCGTTAGAAATATGTAGAAAATCATATCTTCCCATAATTGCAGAATACTTAGAAACTACCATTGTAATGTGACTCAATCAAGTAACCCTACCTGCAATTGTAGGAATAAAGATCATTGCCCAATCGGGGGTAAATGTAACTACAAAAATGTAATATACGAGGCAACTATCTTTCCCGAGGAAAATATAAACGAGAAAAAAATATATATAGGTATATCCGCCGGTAATTGGAAGCAGCGTCTATACAACCATAGACACTCTTTTAGATATAGATGCCTTAGAAGTCAAACTTCCTTATCCAAACACTACTGGGATCTGGTGGATAAGGGGTTAACCCCACTTTTGAAATGGAGATACCTATCAAGAGCCAAAACACCTAATAACTTCCGCGATCGGTGTGATCTGTGCTTGGCGGAAAAAATTTTTATTATCAAAGATAAAAATCAAGATGAACTGTTGAATCTTCGTAATGAGATATTTTCTAAATGTAGACATAAGAAGAGATTCAAAACATAAACACCGTTTTGTAACTTTCTGTCATTTATGTCAGTTCCATCTTGGTTCAAAACATCGGGCATGACATTTTAACGGAATGACTATTATGTTTATTTTGTTTATCTCTATATAGATCATTGTGTGTTTTTGTGATGCGCTATGGTTTTTTTTTTTTTTTTTTTTTTTTTTTTTTTACGCCCAAATTGTTGAAATTTTACTTAGTTCTTAAATTCTAATTTATATGTATGTATTTGTACGTATTTGTATGAATGTGGGTATATGTGTATATATAAATTGTTGAAATTTTACTTATTTAGTTTTTAAATTCTAATTTATATGTATGTATTTGTATGTATGTGGGTATATATATATATATATATATATATATATATGTGTGTGTGTGTGTGTGTGTGTATGTGTGTGTATGTATGTATGTATGTATGTACTTGACTACGGGTATATGTAGGTATATATTTAGGGGTGTGTGTATTTGTATATATGTGTATGTATATGTATGGATATGTGTGTGTATGTGTATATATTCATGTATACGTATGTGGGTGTGGGTATATGTAGGAGAATATATATGCAGGGATGTGTGTATATGTATATATATATATATATATATATATGTATATATATGTATGTATATGTATGTGTGTGGGTGTGCGTATGTGTTGGTGTATATATGTACCCATATGTATGTATGTGTATATATATGTGTGTATGTGGGTATAGATGTGCGTGTATATGTGTATGTATGTATAGCTAAACGGATAGATATAGGGATACATTGTTTTTTTTTTTTTTTTTTTTTTGTTTAATTGGTTAGAAATGTAAGGTTTTAGGTATATATGTTTATGCGCATGTTCATATGTACAAGTGTGTGTAAATGGGTAAGGAGTGGATGCCTATGGATGTATGTGTGTATATGTAGGTATATGTGTGTACATTTTTGTATGTATATATATGTATATATATATATACATATATATATATATATATATATATATATATATATGTGTGTGTGCGTATATATATCTGGTTTTTGTATGTGTGTGTATGTATATATGTGTATGTGGGTGCATGTGTATTTATGTATATGTATGTGTATGTGTGTATGTATTTATATGTGTTTGTGTGTGTACATGTATATGTATGTGTGTATGTGTATATATATGTATATATGTGTGTGTGTGTGTGTGTGTGTGTGTAGTATATACATGTATGTATGGTTTTGCATGCGTTTTGAACATAAAAATATAGGTCCTCGCCAGATTAGATAATCGTCATATTTATTGTTTATAATATTTTATTTGTAACCTGCAGTCGATATTATTTTTGTCAAATTTTCTCAATTACACAGCGTCCCTTGCAATTTTAATTTCACCCGCCCCATCTTTCTTCCCCACCACTTCCTTCCTTACCTCTCCCTCCTTCTTTAAGATTTGATCGGCCATGGTGTGTGTATTGTCACGTCGATGTGTATCCTTATACTGTTTTAGACATCCGTCAACAGTCTTTTTCCCCCTTCCACTCACACCTAATTTCAAATAAAACTCTCTCTGTTAAACCCCTCTCTTATAAACTAACATTCGTCCCACACTCTCATAATTACTCTCTCTAAATTCTATTTTTATTTCCGGAGTAGGTTTTTTTCTGTTTTCTTTTTGAATTTGTAGGTCTGATGAATTGGATCGTATTTACGATTCCAATGGAATAAATTATGACCATGGAATATTAGTGTTTAAGCCTTTTTATTATATACTTACTCTGTCCTGGACATTGAGTTCTACCTGGATTTTATCCTCTCGGAAATTTTTTATTCTAAATATACATGTGTATATATGCACCTGTGGATTTTGCATATATATGTATATTTACCACTAATATTTTCTATATATATATATATATATATTGGTTGTCTAAATTACGAAATAATAAAAATATTATTGATATGTCATTTTAATAGAAATAATTACTAAAATTATACTCAAATATCTTGAAAAATAATAAATCTATACAACAGAATTTCAATTGGCTCCAACTTCGGCATCCAGATGACCCTGGGATATCCTGGAAGAATGCATCCCAAAATCTAAGTAAAGTAGTACGAAACAGAAAAATCTTCGTTGGAGACAAAGATAACAGTATAGAAGTGTTAGTGTTTGCGATAGAGAAATATGCTTTCCAAAAGCTAAACTAAGTATTACAACACAGGAAAATACGTTAGAATCAAAGAAAATAATACTGAACTACAGCATAATATTAGCCCTAGTGAATGCTAGACAATCTTCTCAGATGAAGACGAGAATTGAGGCAGCAGAAATACGGTTCTACAGGAGGATGCTGAGAATGTTATGGAGCAATCACAAAGATGAAATTTTAGAGAAAATGGAAACAAAAAGGAAGCTTATAATTAATATCAAGAAGAGACAGCTGAAATTTCCATGGCACATAATGAGGAAAAAAGGATTGAAAAATCTTATCATTGCAGGACATGTTGAAGAACAGGGGACAGAGAAAAACAACGCATAACATAGTGATATTGGTAAATAGATTGCAGACGAAGTTAGGACAGATAACCGAAATATAAATTTTATTAAGAGCTACAAAAGTCATCAAATTTTAAAAAGCCGCCATCTCCAACTCCCTGAAGAGATATGGCACGTAGAAGAATAAGTTAGACAAAAATAATAATATTACATATTTTCACAAATTTAATCGAATTTTTTAAAACTTCTTTTATTTTTACTCAGCACGTACATTTTTGATTATATGATGACGTAATCAATTGATTTGAGAAATAGGAGATTTCAGCAATATATATTTATTTGGTTTTAATTAAAAATAAGGTGGATATCCGTGTAGCAATTATCACAATAAGTGTGACCGACTTGACGTCTTCAAATTTCATTTGAGAATACTACGGTCACTTCCTTCCAAATGCGTTTGAGAAAGGTATGATTCCATCTTTTTTTAAGATCGACCTATGGGATCAGAGAAGTGCAGATTAGGATTGATTGCTCTATTTAGCAAACAATATTGCAGAAGTTTAATCGTGAACTATAAACCGGAATGTCTGGGAATTTTAAACATTAGAAACCTAACTGCTACGGAAAAAACCTGAAGGGATCTCTAGTTTTGTATAAATATTATATTTTGTCAGGGCGTAAATGCTGATAGGTATTCATAGCTTCTTTTTTAAATACCTTTACGGGTGGCCGAGTAGTTAGAGCGCTGGATTTATGAAAAATCGACTGTGGTCTGGATTTCATAGATGTTGAGTTTCGGATGAGGTGTCTTAATGAAACCAGGGCGTGGTACCGTTAGGACGTGTCTGAAACCTTACCCCGAATTGAAGAATCTATTCGGAAGTTGTCAATGGTTGTGCTAACAAAAGTTCTCATTTTATTGGCAGATAGAAACTGCTTAACTTTGGGTAGCAATTTATTTAGAGATGGTGTCGCGATAGAAACAAAGATCCCCCAGCAGACAGGCCACTCGGGACGATGACTATTCACAAATCATTAACAATGACACAAATTCTTTAAAACGAATTCTATGTTTCGAAATAATGCAATATGAAAAGTTGCGTTGCCAATTTTGTTTTGTTTTTTATTTGAGAATAGGAAGGTCGTCTTTTACGGCTAAATTCTCCGGGATTTTAAATTCAAAGTTCTCTCTTTAATAGGATAGTTATCATCCAAATGTATATATACTAGGCTACCCTGTTACGTAACCTGTAGTTGGATTTACGATTTTCAGAGTGTTATCGTGCGAAATGTATACAAACGCTGTAAGGCTGAAATTGAACGCGATTATAAATTTCATTTTCGGCTCTCATATCCGGTGCGACACTCGAAAATCCTGTTATTACCTATCAACGTGTAAAAGTATGTGCTTTTTTTTTTTTGTTCTGCATGTGTATTTTTGAATGCAGATTCGCCGACAAGCAGAAATCTGTCGATGTATTTTTTTTTTTTTTTTTTGTTTTCGTCAAATATTTTCGTCGCGTACTCAATATAATCCCGTGGACTTTTCGTATATTTCCAAATCACGCAAACCAACTACACCTCATCACCCAAGGTAATTAACTTTCTCGCATTAGCAAGCGTTACAAATATATATATAATCCAAGAAAAGGTTTGATCCAATTATCGTATATTTACCGGCTGCTTTCAGGAATATTTTCATAAATTCATTTCCAAGTAATAAAATTAACCGTATGAGTAGACGCGTTCGGAGTAATAATTGATTCTTTCAGTTCAGGAAGCTCTTGTTTATACTAACTTATCAAATTGCTTTTCGGATGAATATTTGAAACCCACGTGGCGTAATCTCATTAAAATATATTGTGTTTTTTTTTTCTAAAAATATTTTTGCTCTTGTTTGCCTTTCAGTGAAAATATAAATTAATTTCAACTCAACAAATGTATAAATAAATACGTAATGAATGAAGGAATGAATGAATGAAAGAAGGGAGAAAGGAATGACTGGATTAGTGAAAGAAAGAAAGAAAGAAAGAAAGAAATACAGACAGACAAAGAAGTCTAAACGACGAACAAAGGAACGAAAGCGTGAAAGAAATAAAGAAAAAACTAATTATCGAGCGGAAGAAAGAAAGCAAGAAAAAAAGCAATCAAGTAAAAAAAGAAAGAG
>OZ010595.1:61708047-61710547 GCA_963932145.1 Acanthosepion lycidas
CACCAAATTCATTGTTCAATACCAACCATATCGGCCGACGAACACTGTACAGTGATATCCTCAGGTTAATATTCACCATATGCTTTTCATATTGACCCATGAACCACGTGTTTTCGAATATATATATATATATATAAATATATATATATATATATATTGTTTGAATAAAAACAGACCACGTTAAGATTCCATGTAATAAATTATTTCACCATAACCCCTTTAACAGGGCTCTGGATCATCAGACTTTACTTCCATAAATTGAAATGAAAAATGAAAAATGAAAAGAAATTCACACATTTTGACGGACCTCATCAAGTATACGTAATAGATAATATAAAGAACATATATATAAAGAACAGTAAGATATATAATCCGGTGTTCTTATAGATATTTTTATTTTTACAATATAGTGCTCAATGAACTGTGTATAGAAAAAAAAAATTTAAATCAATTAATTTATATATATATATATATATATATATATATATATATATATATATATATATATATATATATATATATATATATATGGGGAGAGAGAGAGATCTGTGCTAAATAAGTGAACCCCTAAAGTAATATTAAAATATTGTCTCATTCCTCCAGATAATAAACAAATCATTGCTAACATATTTATACATTACGAAAAACATTTATTAAACGAATTTCAACCATTCCAAAAACTTTTTTCAAGCTGTAATAAAAATATTAATTAAACATTAAATAATAAAATGAGCAAAATTAAGCCAACCCTTAAATTTTTGTTTTACATGGTTGACAATATAAATGAGTTTTTGGCACATGTAAAGATCAAAATAACACGTGTCATTTTTTTTTTTGGTTGTGGGGTAAATTTTGTATACTGCCGTCAACCAATATAACTCATCATTCCGTATGCACAAGTTCAGTTAGAGACTAAAAAGGCCACGTTCAAAAGATCTCCCCAAAACCTTATAATAATGGCAGAGAAGGCTACATAATGTTATCAAAATGTCCGGATTGCACATCTTCAACGTATGAGAAAAGGTCTTTGGTATGATGATATCGCAGTCAAGAATTGGACGCTCGCAACAAATAACTACAATAGCAAGTAGATATCTAGATCGGTAGGTCCTGGTGAATCCTGCTCTGATCACTGTATCGTTCTCTGGACAATGTCGGTATCAATGTGCATACTTCTACAGAGCGACAGAATCTGAACGATGCTGGTTTTCATGTCAGAAAGCCGCTGTTTAGAAGAATCACAAACAAGCTCGGCTCAACTAAGCCAAAGCTGATATCAATAAAACTGAAACATTCTGGCAAAAATTTTCAATAAGGTACACGAACCCCGAACCTGTATATGAATGTTATGATCCCTGTTTATAAATTCCAGTTGCAGAAGGTCATTTTATTTTTACAAGCTTTCGTCTGTTCCTACAGGCATCCTCAGGTATGGAAATAGATTTGTTCTTGTTGTTTACTTTTCGGTAATAAGAGGACAACAAAAATAGAGATGTAATCCGAAAAAATGCTATGAGAAATGTGTTATTGTTTTGGAACGTGCGGTTGCAACGCTGAATTTGAATTCGAATTGTTTGCGAAGATGTATTCTCGCCATTTAAATCATTAACTTCTATATTTGTTTTTTTGTATGAATATGAATATTATATATTGAATATGGTGGCAGCAACATTATGATTTTGCGGTGCATTGCTGTAGCTGAAACAGGCAAATTAAAAAAAGAAAAACAATGGCGGCTGAAAGAACACTGCATGATACCAAATAATTTGGAACGAAATTGTCTTGTCCTCAGTTTTAAAATTGGGTTTAGATTTGGACTGGATCTTTCAATAGGACAATGATCCAAATCATCAAAGCAAATCCAAAGAAGAATGCGTTCGTAAAGGGAAAATTCTAGTCGGGAAATGCAATTTAAAAAGTCCTAATGTAAACGAAATTGAAATATGCGGTCCAGGTTAAAGACGGAAATTCAAGCAATAACCTTAGATCATTGTGTGAGGTTTGCCAATAAGAATATCTAAAAACTGATGAATGGTCAAAAACTGACAGAAACTTCTTAAAAAAAAACAAAAAAACTCATGACCTCAGAATGTGGTGTCACCAAATATTTAATTTTACAATATTTAATACTTTTAATTTGTATTCCATCTTGGTAAAAAAATAAAAGTGGTTTTAATTCCTATAATAAACTTTTGTTTTCATAATGAATATATAGCTTAATTAAGACTTGTTCACCATCAGAAAAAATAGACTTTTCAAAAAAAATATATTATCTAAGGGTTTCACTTACTGTTAAGCAGAACGGTATATATGCGGGTTAATAGGATAAGGAAAATTATCCGGACAAAAACTTCTTTTTATTTCGTATTGAAAACGTAATTGTTTACAATAATTCAATAGACTAGAGCACTGACTTAATAAATGCCTGTCTAATCAGAAGAGAAAGCTATCTATTGAGACGAAAATGCATTGAGAGCGCGCCGATCTCGCAATTTATGAT
>OZ010595.1:61715547-61730547 GCA_963932145.1 Acanthosepion lycidas
TAAATTTACAGAACATTAATATTATAATTTAATTGATTTAAAATATCGTTTTTTCGCTACACAGTTCTAGTCATGTTTCAAAAATGGAAGCTAAATGCTTCGAATTTAATTTTGTAATTAAATTACATCATTAGTTCCATTTCTTTCTCAAGCGAAGTTTGGAGTAACTTATTTTTAAAATTACTGGGTTTTAAAGGTAAAGCAAAAATTCATATTTCACGTTTTCCAAGAATACAGAGAAATCCATTCATCCTGACTAAGGGTGGTTGCGTGTTCATTAACGCTGTATTTTGTTGTATCAGTTATTAGTTACGTTTTGGTAGGGGTAGGGATGTATTTTTCAATGAATTCTGACGTCATTTAAAAATATGTCGTCTGGATTTTTTTTTAAATTTATTGTTAACGGCAAAAATTCTTATGACATTTTTTCTATTTGTATACTTAAAGATTTTTGGGTGTTTTTAGGTTAGAATATGTTTTATATAACTATAATTTAAAATATTTTCACTTTTAATTTTTAATATACTATATTTCTTTTTAAAACAAGTATTGGAATCACTTACAGTATGAAAAAATATTTTCACATGTTTGCCGTTAACAATAAATGTTTTAAAAAATCCAGATGACATGTGACTTTAAAACCCAATAATTTCAAAAATATGTTACTCCAAAATTCGCTTGAGGATGAAATGTAAATAATGTCTTTAATTTTATTACAAAATTAAATTCGAAGCTTTTATCTTACATTTTTGAAATATGGTTAGAACTGTGTAACGAATAAACCATATTTTAAATAAATTAATTTATAATATATATATATATATATATATATATATATATATATATATATATATATATATTCGGTCACTGAATGACAAAATTTTCAGAAGAATTCTTATCATCCCAGCCGCCATAAGTGCCGTGACTCACAGACTCAATTCTTTATCGAAATTATAACATACCTAATTCCCATTCTCCCTTAAATTTTACGTTCCTAGTATCGACGATTTTCAAGTGTGTTATGCTATTAGGAAACTTATTAGTTTGGTGCAAAAATAATGACGTAATAATGTCGATTTTTACGTATTTTGTAACGTCAAAAAACGACATTATTACGTCATTATTTTTGCACCAACCTAATAAGTTTCCTTTTCTAGATTTCTCTCTGTTACTTATGTTTTTATTTATTTGTTTAAATTTATCTGCCTTCCTTTATCATCCCTTCTGAGGAGGGTCACCAAACTACGGCCCTTTTATCCGACCGGCCGCTGTCGCCCTTTGACACAGATAAGCTAAAATATAATTATTTATATGAAATTATCAATGCATTGTAGTTGAACTTAACATCTAAAAAAAAAAAAAAATAAAAATAAATGTATGGAAAATGCCATAGTTTGTCCAATCTGATTTTTGCATCTGACAGTAAAGTTTTAGGAAAATCTGTGAACTAGAAAATTTGCTACTTTTGATATCCAAGCGTTTTTTGCGTGAATACCTCAGATTCCGAGCCTGCATTGTCGTGTATGAACCGTTTCAAAGAGTGACGTATATTATTTTATGTCATATATTTTGCCTGAAATCATAAAATCTAAAGTATGTAGCATATGTTGACTAATAAACATTTGAAAGCAATTCTATTGCTTGGATGCAGTAGTGACAAAGCAAATATTGAGTATATCTGAAAAGGTAAACGCCAATTTCATAAATCTCACTAACCATTTTTGCTGCATAGTTTGTGAGATTCGGATATGTGTGCACTGGGTGTGATAAAACTATTTTATTGCTAATGTCGTCTTCTGTGATAACTTTTTGGTAAATTAATATTTTTTCTTGTCTTTATTTTTTGTGTATTCAGTGTATTGCATTAAATAAAATGTTTTTCCAGGCCCCGCTCTTCATTCTCTCAGTTATTTGGCCCTCTGTGAAAAACTTTTGATGACCCCTAATATAAGCGATCATGACTCTCCCCATTTTCCATTCTTTTATTATCTGTCAGTTGATCCGACTTCATGGTAAACGGGGTGGAGTTATTTTGCGTAGCCTACTCTGCGGTCTGGAATTAAAAATTTTCTTTCTCTTAGATTAGTTACCACCCAAGGCTAGAGATCCCAGTTTGCCTTGCTATTTATTCTATGCCGAGACGTGGAAAGAGATAAGAAAGTGAATTCAACACAATATCCTGAAATTTAAACACGCTTCTTTGAATCCATTTTCATTACTAATAGCCGTCAAATTAACTGCACATGCGACAAGTGGTCCTCAGCAATCTGTGCACTCAGTCAGTTGAATTCGATCTTCACCGGGCTAGTTATCTGCTTCAATAGCTCTCATTTGGTGAAAAATGGTTACATTCAATATCTCGAAACCAAACTAATGATATTCAATCATCGTCGATCGAACCCAGAACTATCACCAATCAAGACGAACGGATGACACCTCATGGATACCCCATGACTTGAGTTGGGCTTTTAAACTCGTGCATACGACCATCGCTAAAGATACTGGTATAATGGCTGGTTCCCTGTACTGGTCTAGTAAGCATCTGTCTCCTGCTATCACCTACATTAACAAGAGCCAGATGAGAACATAATGTCCTTCTGTTAGTTTATTTTATTTATTTATATTCTTCATTTGATACCGAGACTTGATTAGGTTTACACGATCGAAAGAAACTGTACGTTTGGATATCAAAGTCTTTTAGTTTAATTTTCCTGGACAGTCGCCCTGTTGTTACATGACGTTATTTTTTTTTCGTCATTTTACATATTAATTTCATACGTATATGTTATGAATTTTTGCAGGAGGCTGTGGGAATAAGTTTCCTGAAATCCTCAACAAAAGCCACCTTAAAGTCATAAACTGACACACATTGGACAGTAATATTGATTCCCATAA
This sequence comes from Acanthosepion lycidas, assembly GCA_963932145.1. Classification (NCBI taxonomy): domain Eukaryota; kingdom Metazoa; phylum Mollusca; class Cephalopoda; order Sepiida; family Sepiidae; genus Acanthosepion; species Acanthosepion lycidas. The sequence goes on from OZ010595.1 coordinate 61,718,443, forward strand.
GCAAGCTGTATTTAATGCCACTAATTGGAGATAACAAAAACATACTCCGTAATAACGCACACATCATTAGTCATCGTTGTTTACAAAACTTCTGTACTGGTGTTACAAATTCTCAACCAAGAAACAGTAAAGAATAGCAGAAAAAATATCCATTCAGGTTATTTTGCTACTCCAATACGTATTCGGATTTCAATGTTGCACTTTGCCGTCCTCTTTTGAAACAATTCCCTGATATTTAAATATTTTATTGTTGTACTTGTTTGATTTTGGTATCTCCAATTTATAATTTACGTATTGGGCTGTTCATTTTGCCACCTATTCATTCTGTGTGCTTGCAATCGATATCTAGTGTTTTGTTGTCACTTTCATTTACTGCATTCTGTAAAGTAAATCGAACAGAAAATACTAACAAAATGAAGATATTATTATTATTCCGTTGTGCATCAAACCAATATTTAGAAAGGAATTCTCCATTAATACTGTAACGATTAACACTATTAACTGGGCGTGAGCAATCTAATTTCCATAAAAATTGATTTAATTGAAAGATTTTATAAATAAAAGAAAGTAGCGTCGGTTATTCGGTCAAATATTACTGCGAATATGCGTTTATCGTATAATATATAAAGCCCCGGGAGGATAAATTAGAGAGCCGAGTTCTTGAAAGACTTCAGGTATTTTTTTCTTTATTTCTGTTAATTGGTTTAAATAGTAGGGTTGACTGGAATCTTTAGACTTAGTTTGCCAACAGTATAGATACTTACCTCATAAAAATCTCGATGGTGACTCGATAAATGCATCCATACCACGCAGTGTCGCTCATAAAAATGCAGCATAAATAAAATGCTTGAGCTATAAAAGAATAGAAAAGTTTTCTAAAAGTCAAAAACATTTCATCACATCACTTATGAATATAATCAAAATATACTGGGGATATTTTCAAATTAAAAAATATATATCTTCAGCAACATTTAAAGAAACTACAATTGCACATAGACACCATTTTCATAGACGTATATCCATAATCAAGACGACTAAGATTTAATTTTGGAATAGGTCTTAAGTTCACACTGGTGTCCCAGAAATGTTAGTTGAAGGAATGATTATATAATATTTAGAATTAAGTATTTTATATGTAAATTTACAACGAATAGCATCAAATATTTTAATGCAATTATTTGAATTTTCTTATTCTAATAGTGATTTGATCGTTTCATTCTTTAACTCACAGACTTTGGTTACGCATAAAAATAATTGAAAAAGAACTGTTCGGACACAAATATATAATCTACGCGTTGTGTAAAAACAATATTCCTCAAAATTTTCTTCTTCCGATGGACACAAATATGATAATCAAAATATCCTTCATCAGCGAATTTTTTTCGCGTCTGTAATTTCATTTTTTTTTTTTGATATGTCCATCCCTAAAAAAAAATTTATTAATTTCCTTTAGATGGACGTTTGTCTTGTATATTCTCCGCCCCACTCCCGTTAGGTCGTTTTCCTTCTTACTTTAGGTGGCTTGCTGAATGTATTGTTTACCAATGTAACATTTCATCTAGTTAAGAAATTTTGTATTGGCAGTACAAAAACCCCTTTAAATAGAGGTGGTATCATCACATATCCTCTTTCATCAACAATGACTACCGTAATCAAACATCCCTTTCTAAATATTTTTGGCATTTAAAAGAAATTAGTAAAACTCCTAAGCTTAAATAAAAAATATTAAAAAAAACGAGAATCTGTAAATCCTTATATGACCCATGTCCTCTCTATTTACATGAAAAGCTGCATATATTATAATGTTTCCTTAGAAAACAACTAACAGTTTTATGTAGGCTTTGTCTACATTTTAAATTAAAATATAGTTAAAAGGATACTTCATATATATTTATGCATTACAAATACATTAGCCATTATTTTATAAGTATATAATGATCCATTCAATGTTTATCGAATATTTTCAACTTTAATATTGCCTTGTTTTTCCGACCATTCACTATAATTTAGTATCGGATATTAAAGTTCCACAAAAAAAGATATTTCTTTTAACTTTATCTTTTTGGTCCACTTAAGAAGTTTCCGTAGTATAATTTTTTTTTTGAAAAAATTGAAAAATTCTTAAAAATATTTGTTTTTGTTCAAGATTGCTCTTTGTCTACTTCACCAAATATGAACTTTGGATTTCTCTACATTATGTTCGACGCTGACATGTCTAGAGTTTCAATTTATCAAGAAATGAATTTTTAACCCACCTCCCGTCACACTCTGACCTTATTTTTCATTTTTCTATTTTAGTATAGATTTGCCTTTTAATTGGTTAATCCAGACATACCAAAAGAATGTGTTAATTCTGACATTAGCATAGATGGATGTGTATATATACGTAGAGCGAGAGAGCTTGTCTCACAAACACACACACACACACACACACACACACACACACACACACATATATATATATATATATATATATATATATATATATATATATATATATATATATATACAGCGTAACCCGGATATAAGAAAAACCAGGATATAAGAGAGATTTTCTCTGGTCCCAAATAACAGCCTGTGTTAATGAATATAAAATAGACCAAACCCGGATATAAGAGAAACCAGTATATAAGAGACTTCTTCTCCGGTTCCGACAACTCTCTTATATCCGGGTTACACTGTATATATATATATATATATATATATATATATATATATATATATATATATTCATCCACAGACAAATTGTTTAGGTGCATCACATCGCATAAATGTGGCTAGATATCTAGATATCCGATTGCTTCAAGCCGAGATCGAACATACACACACACACACACACACATATACATATATATATATATATATATATATATATATATATATAATCAAAGAAAGAGAGAGATAGGGGGGTGCGTGTATGTGTCTGTCTGTCTGTGTTTTTGTGTGACCGTAGGAATCAACAATGCAATGGGATGAAACCGTACTTGTCTTTCTTTGAATGTCGTTGCCATCCAAAACTAGAAAGAGTAGTCTCCCTTGTATGTTAAAACAAAGCTTTTTAGGAGAAGACACCTATACGTTCGTTCTCCAGAGGTATTCCGGTCTAAGTAATCGTCACAACGTATTCCAAAATCTGAAATCGTTTACTTGATACCACTTTCAGCGCATCACATACACAGTACAGTAGATATTAATGATAACCGCTTATATTAACAATCAGGAAATAAATATTTACACTTATGTTTTAGAATAAGACATTTAAAAAAAGAAAACATTATATGTGTTTAAATGACTATTTACATTACGATTACATACAAGCCATCATATTTTCTGTGTGGAAAAATATTATTTGTTCACGAATTATTTCTAAGGGATGCAGAAATTTGTTAAAAAGATTAATGAATGTTTTTTTATAATATTCCAACAAATGTAAAATGATCGAACTTATAATATTCTATTATTTATGTAATAAAAACGTAAATTATATTTGCGTATACTAGAGTAATATTGACTTCTAAATGTTGACAGATAAAAAGTTACCAATGCTTTATCTTAATAGTCTGACTTTCATATCTTACTGATGAGAATTATTACTTTGTTCATGCTGATGTCGATAGATATAACTTTTCTTTTTAACTCTACACGTATTTTTGCAATTTTAAAATTTATATTTATTTAACTTTACAAATGTTATTTTATATCGATTACAATCTCGAAGTGATAATGTTCAGGTTAGACATCATGCATATTAATATCAATTTATTTGAAGCTTGTAAGATATGGCCGGAACACATTCGATAAAAACGATAGACATAGTTTTTTTGGAAAATAATGAAAAAAATCGTAAAATGCTTGTCGAAAATAGAAAGAAATAAGCAAAAACATCTGAATTGAAATCATGTTTGCAAATAACCTTGTCCGTTCGAGTGTCATACGGATACGAGGCAAGGTGGAGTTATTATGCGTTGCCTACTCCGCAGCTTGGAATTCAAACATTTCCTTCCCTTAGATTGGTTACCACCCAAGGCTAGAGAGCCCAGTTTGACTTTGCCAGAATTTCTTTTCACTCGTTCAGAAAGGTGTAATTTATCTGTTGTCACAGATCAATTATTATAATCACATCAAGCAATTGAATCCTATTCGTCTTTAAAAAAAGACAATACTTCATCAGCCTTCAAATTCACAAACATTCAAGAAAAGCAGAAGGCTGTAACACGAGGGAAAGTGAAAAAATCAGGCATGACTCACCACATATGGAGAGAAAATGGAGATCACCGCCCTCTGTGGGATCACGTTGAGATCATAGACAAAGAACAACATTGGAAATTTCGTAAACTTAAGGAATCAGAACATATGCTAGGCCACAAAAATCTTCTGAGCCGACCTAGCATAGAAATGAATACAATATGGGAACCAGTAATAAGGAGTATCAGAGAAAAGCGATAATAACAACAAAAAATGCAATATGAGCTCTGGTAAAAAATTTGCAATGATAACATCAAAAATTGCAATATGGACACTGTTAAAATATGGTTGGTGAAGACATTAGGTTTATAATACCCAGAAATTCATACACAAATGTCATCAAAGACACATGGCACTGTGGATAAAGGCGTTAGATGGACCCAGTGACAGAACCCAAAGAGCGTGAGTTCAATACCTTGTTAAGGGAATTAACAGGAGATAACTGACATCTATTAGACAGTCTAAATAAAGGATTCCGTTCGACATTCCAACCACGTGAAGAAGGCCGGAGCGTACAACGGCCGAAACGTTGGGATAAACATGGCAACAAATATGATGACAATAGTCTGAATAATGTAAATAGTGTAAAAACACGCACATCAAACACGTGAAGACTTCCAACTAAATTGTATAGTACTTGTAATTTGTAGGAAAATAATCGTATAACCAATATGTAAACCTTCCACACTACCTTAAGCATAAGGTCAGGAAGGAAACCTCCATCGGTACTAGAAATAGTGATGCTCTTTATGTTCCGTGTCTACTCAGGATGTAGACGATAATGGATCTCCACACATTCTTGTATTTTGTAGCTCTTGATAAATGTCTTTCTGTTATTTCTCCTAAAACATTTTCCGTCATTTTCTCCTAAAACATTTCCGTCATCCAATTACACGAGCTTTCTAAGTATTTTATGCGTTGTTTTCCTCTGTGTCTTTTACATTCAATCTGTCATACGAGTAACACGTTTTCCAAGATCTCTTTCCTAACTATATGCCCCAGATACCTCCGCTCTCTCTTTCTTCCTGATGTTAAGTATATGTTTTCATTTTGATTTCATTTTATCGAAATCTTCGATGTTGTTCACATCTTTCTGTATTACAACAATTATGTTTTTTCTTCATCTTTAAGGTGATTGTCCAGCATTCACTGCCATTATAGAATGAGAGATATCACATAACAGCTTAGTTCTATTTTCCTTGTTACTAGCGAAGTTTTATTTTTATTTTTATACTGTATAACTTTAGCAATTTATCTTTGGCTATCCCGATTTTCATTCAGATTTCAGTGTCACACTTTCCGTCTCATGTTAAAAACACTTCCTAGGTATTTAGATCGTTTTACATGTTTGATTTTGGTATCTTAGTAACGTTCATGAAGAACTGTTTCAAGAGAAAGTTTTCGATACAATTTCAACCAGCAGCAACGCAGAATGTTCGGTCAATGAATGTCGAAAGTTTCTTGAATGGAAACGGTTTCTCACTATTATGAACACAATAACTTTTTCACAATAAGTAAATTGAGACTATTTTAAATAAGAATCAGAAATAAAAAAAATAATTTCTACGCCAAAAATATAAAGAAACATCAAAATAAATTGCAGATATATAACGTCAATCGTAATCAAGACAGAAGTTAGGTGAAAAGCAAGTTAACCTCAAGTCTGTCAAAAGGACATTGGGCGATCAGACAGCGAAGCTGTTAATTTGACCATCTGACCTCTTGCTCTGTAAGTGTACTGATCGATCTAATTGGCTGTCTATGTCGGTGCTGGTGACCAGGCGTTCTTGGTCAATTCAAGATTCCAAAATGAATAATGCAGCTAATAGAATTTGACATTTTCTTGTTGATGATGAAGTCATACTGTCAGAGAACCACTTGGTTCAGCTAGCTTGTTAAACAAACAAACTACATACATACAAGGCACAGCCCGCTCGTGCGCGCGCACACACACACACACACACACCCTCACGCACACATCATAAAATTTTCAATATAAAAGTAGCGCAATAATTATTATTAATATAGAAGTAAAATTGTTTAATTATCGAGTATCATTTCTTTGGGATTGTGTGCAAGAAAATCTCGTTGCGTGATTAAAAATTACGAAAGACAATTGTTAATCTTCCGTAACTATTAAAGGATTTTAATTCCATTTTAATAATAATTATCAACCAAACACACACACACACATACACAGATATATATATATATATATATATATATATATATATATATATATATATATATATGAACACACATTCACATACATTTTCCCAATATCACCTACCCTAGCAAAATCACAACTATCTCAAGACAACCTACACTACAAATATATCAAGAAATCAAAAGAAAACGTTTGAATCCATCAGCCCAATAAATCAATATGTCTACATGTAAAAATATTCTCTCAAACTTAAATAACTGACGTAATTTTTCAGTTGACCAAATCAATATACAAACAGCGTTTCTAAATTCCTCTAGTTACTAACGACATTTTGTTTGTTGTTTATAGATACTTTACATCAATAAATTCATTTCGTTCTTTGCCTTGAAAAAATCCACATTGATCGAAACCTGCCGACTACACTGTTTTCCTGTTTTCTTTATAAAATATTGTCTTTTTCTACAGGTTAATTGAGAATTTTTTACAGAGATATATATGAATATATGCATATACACATATATTATTATAATATTTTTATTATAATTGTATAAAAAAAACAAAAAAACATATAACATCGGTACACAAAAGTTTTCGTGTTTCAGTGTTATTATTGTACTTCCTCTGCAGAGAACTGATGAGCTGTGGATGAATATATATATATATATATATATATATATATATATATATATACATATATATATATATATATATATATATATATAGGTGTCTGTGTGTGCGCGCGCGAGTGTGTGAGTGTCTTTAATTATGTGTGTTTTGGGGCATATAATCAAGCCAATTCCATTTAGATATTTTTTTTGTTTCCATCATCTTTGTTATTAAATATCCTACCCTGCGACATCAAAAAATCACAGAATGGAGCATGGCTGTAAGAACCATGACGCAAATTTGCTCTAGATAAAAAAAAAGACAAATAAAACACTTTGTAGACATTTTAATCTTTGTGAATTCTTTTCTCTTATAATAATAACAGCATTTTTTCGTCAAAATTGTAGTCAGCCTCGTTACGGTGTGCAACTAATGTTAGGTTGGTGCAAAAATAATGACGTAATAATGCCGTTTTTTGACGTATTTTTCAACGTCAAAAACGACATTATTACGTCATTATTTTTGCACCAACCTAATACTTTCAATGTGTTGTTATTTTTCAAATGTCTCTTATTTTATATACAATTTTTAAGGTTTTTACAGGTAATAGTGCAAATTCGTACTTGACGTTTTAGCTTTTTGTTTTGTTTTGTATTGGTTAAGTATTTTATTCTTTTAGATGTACCTTTGTCAAATGTTTGGTTGAATCTTTTAATAAATCCTTTTCACTTGTAGTTCTGATAGTCTTAATGGATGGAACAGTATATATTTTGTTATTTGTTGGGTTTGTCTGTAGGGACTACCTATTCTTTGTTTTGGAATATATTATGAACATTGATTTTTAAATAGGGTATCAGATTTTCTTGAAAGTATTTTCAATATTTTTATCGTTTTCGTGTAAATATTGAGGGCTGCAAATTCTGAATGCTCTTACTCTAAATCTGATGTTTATTCTGGATTATATTTTGATGTTATGATGTGAATAGAAATTACTAGATCATTTTTATTCGTTGATTTTTTTGGACAGTAATTTTTAAGATTCTCTCAACGCGATATATCTGAATATCAAGGAAATGTTGTTTTTTTTGTTTTTGTTTTTGTTTTTTAAACAAACCACGAATATTTTATCTGATGAATTTCTCATGCTTATAACCGTAAATTTAACCTTTAGTGGATTCACACGAATGCGTAGACGTTCCTCTTTAAGTGAAATTAAAATCAGTTGCAGTAGAGATCGACGAAGTCAAACTAAATTTAAACTACAGAAAATATAAATCCCGATGGAAATAGTAATTGAATTCCATTTTTATATCTCCTGGGTATGAAAATAAGCAACAGCAAGATCTCTGATCTTGAAGTTTTCAGAAGCATGAAACCATCTCTTAATTGCTGTTGCTCTCAAGTCCACCCTAACCCATCGTGGTAGAACCTGTTTGTGTCCCAGCTATGGGTAAATAGTGAACCCTTAACTGGGGTGAAAACACTATGAAAAATATAAAAATACATTTTTTATAGTAAAAGATTTCAGTAATTGTTTGAATAGTAGAAGGAAAACTTTTTTACTAGCAATATATTTTAATAGTGAAAAATACCAAATAACAAAGAGAAATGAAATTTCGGCATTAAATAGCACATAAGTATTTGATATGCCGTTAAGCAAACCAGACCATTTTTTTCTGAAAGGAAACAACATTAATGGGTGTTTTACTACGGGAAGCACATTTTATCCACGGTTTCGAAATGCATGTCTTCCTTCACTTAGGTTAGGCGTAATCAAAGTCAAGAGAGCCAAGTCCACCCTGTTATCTAAAACATTGATATTGAGAGCGAAAAGAAAAAACACATTCACAAATTAATACAAAATTAAACTCAATATTTCTGGAATTTTAATTCGGCTAGTTGATTTCCCTTCCCACGCCAATAAAAGTTTTAATTATCTGAACACTCTCTTGTATGATAATGGTATCAGCCGTTTCCCTGCAATGAAACATTTTGTATTTATTGACCGAGTAGCAAGTACAGATATTTAGTTCGAAATTCTTAAAATCTTTCTATTAAAACAATTTCTCAGGAAAATAAGTTTTTCAATTGCAGCAGATGTTACACCTTTTTCTAGTATGGATGGAGGTTCGCTTCTTCTTCTTTTATTTGAAGGAGTGCTGAATGTCAGCATCGTGATTATTTCATTGTTTTCTCTACGATTTTAGTAGTCCTCAACTGATGACGTTTCTATTATATCGTACAGTTCTTTGTGATTAATTACCGTCATTCCACAGTGTTCAAAGAAGGATGATCTTTACCAAGACACTCAGGGTTCACTCGCTTAAAACCCAAATTTCACCATTGATCTTATGAAGCGGTTGTATAAAGCTGGCAGTTTGGATGTTTCTGCACGGGTTTAGGCGCTATGCATGATATCAATAGGAGACTTTCGGTCCGCCGAGTCCAAGATCGTGACTCGAGTTTGTTTCATAAATAAATTAAGATTAACAGAAAAATTATATGAAACGTAAGTCATTTTGAGTTGGGCATTCATGAAAACTTGTTACATGAACAGAGAAGGGGATAGAACCATAGACCCAGAAACTAGGCATGGAATCCACGCATCTTCTTATCATTTACCACAAGAACTATTTCAACTAGTAGGTAAACTTGATTTATTTAATAAATATATTAGCATGACCCAGAACGCATACTGGGAGAAAACCGTCTGCATATGGTCTGAAATTAAATACAGAAAAAATATAAAGGGGCCTAACTCATGTATGTATCGCCTCAACGTATTTATTCAACATTTGTGCTGAGGCAACCCTAAGGGATTTATTTATAAGGCCTAGAAGGACGCCACGTATGCCGGTGATACACAGCTGATAGCAGAGACAGAAATGAAGCTAAAGGCAATTCTACAGAAAGTGGTAAAGGAAATAGTATGCATCACTAGTAAGAAGAGAGAGCGTATCGTTGTCAACAATTGGAAAAGCTCTTGTTGCAAGCTACTTGGAAACACTAAAATCCAGCAACTACAAAAATTCAGATAATTTGGAAATATTATGAGACGACTGAAAATTCAACACCAAAATTTAAAGATGCGTGGCAATAAAGAAACATGTCTTTCACATCTAAGAAAAGTCTCAAGTTACAGTGAGTGTACTATTATATAATATCGATCCTGTTACATGACAGTGAATTATGTGAAATCTCCTCACACAAGTAGAAGAGACACGTGGCAACAGAAATATTTTTCTACAGAAGATTACTGAGAATAACGTATACTGGTCAAGTGAGTAACGAGGAAGTATTAAAGAGAATCGAAACTAAAAGAACACATACTTAGAAAGAGACTCTGGACATTTCGAGGGCGCATATTGGGGACAGAAGATTTCGAGATTATCTCATTCACAGAATATATTGAAGACAAAGAGGGAGACATAGGAAAGTAGCGAATGACCCTCCAAAGAATTGGCAGAATAGGGATCAAGAGAGATAACAAACATACAAAACTTACTAAGTGCGATAAAAAAAAGAAATTGTGAAGATCCATGATCGCTATATTCCTGAAGGAGAAACGCATATTTGCCATGTATTGACAGCGAGTGTGTAAGAGAGATTTTGTCGACAGATTAAAACGTACATTTTCGTCTAAGTATCTTTCTCTCACATTTCAGCTGTAACTATTCTTGAGAATTTGACATTCGAAAACTCTATAATTTTCGATACCGGGGAAACAACACAATTCGATATCAGCTTGTTCAACCCGGCTAGCTCAATAGACTGGCCACACCACACTAGAAGTTTTCATAACTTCCCTTGTTAGAAAACTGCAAGAAGAATTCTGTATAGTAGATTAAAGGGTCGATGGTTAAATTTAAATTTTTAACTTTGCGCATGCACTTTGTTTGTTTTTTATTTTGTCGACTGCACAGAATGGTAGTGTATGTTGCGCATCATCTGTGAAAAAAAGAACACTATGATGCAATTCAGTCCGCCAAAAATTCGGAACCGGCATGCTACAGCGATTGGCATTCACGCTGGAAGCTCCACTACGAACATTTGAGTGTTCGGGTTTCAATCTGGGCAAAGTATTCGGAAACAGTTTGAGGAGTCCAATGGTGATTACAAAGGTACTGCAGCTCGGAAAACTCACTCTGATGAGAAAAGAACACCTGAAATTGAAGGCGAGGGCCTCACATTCAACACAGAGGCTTACATCAAGTCCCTTCAGTAGATAGTGCTGTCCTGGGTTTAGAGGTTGGCTTTTAGAAATCACTATGTCTGGTAACAGGGTTCTGCACTATGCTACACAAACAGCAGAACCCATTCTAGCAGTCAGAGAATTTCTGCGAGCACACTCCCACCTTAGTTTTGGCCACCTAACTCTTCAGATTGAAACCCTTTCGATTATAATGTGTGGGGAGCAGTAGAGAAAGAGAACATCAAAACACTTTGTAACAACATTGTTGAACTGAAGGCAAGGATTATGGAAACATCGCCATTAACAAGGAGAACGACCAGAAGTGTTGCAGGAAATACCAAAGTTTTCTGGAAGCAATGGTTGACGCCAATGACGATTATATTGAAGAAATTTACTCTTTCGTATTTCAAGGTATTTGTTGATAAATATATCTTTCAAAACGACATGTTCGTGTTGTTTTCATTTTTGCTTTATGTAGACGACAATGTATCCTTTTTATAATAAACATAATCTGAGGATAGGTGGGTAATATAATGTTGCACTACATAAATATAATTTTCTACTAAAATACGTAAAGAATTTTCAGGCAAATAAATCATTATGGATAAGTATTCATTATACCTTACTGGAGCCGCAAAAAATGTCGGAATCCAAAGATTATATAGTTTTTGCCTTTCTTTATCAATTTAAAAAGAATACTATTTTCGCATATCGATATTTGTGTTTTCAGAGATGAATCAAGAGCTTACGTTTTTTTGTTATTTTTATCAGTAACAATGAAAATATAACGTGGATATCACAAAGTAAAAAAAAAATATTGGCAGTAATTATTAGGTTGGTGAAAAAATAATGACGTAACAATGTCGTTTTTTGACGTTAAAAATACGTGAAAAAA
>OZ010595.1:61738047-61750547 GCA_963932145.1 Acanthosepion lycidas
TTTTATCCCAAATAAAAAAAGGATGTATATAGTATCATTTCCAACTCGTATTGTTTTCTTTCTATTCTCTTCTGACCACAATTGACAGTTCGTTGTACTACGATGCTTGACAAAGCAGCATGTCTCGAAAGTTAAATGTATTATACCAATTTCTTTATGGACGAAATCCGATCGCTAGTAAACAGACGTTCATTTTGGCCAATATATAGAGAGTAATGGCTTGTGAATGTAAGTCTCCATGCATATTGATTATGCCGGGTGTTTCCAGTAGAGCAGACCTGTTGAAATTGGCGCCAAGAATATACTTGAATTCTTTGTCAAGTACTAACACATGTCCTCCAATTCTCAATGCCTCAGCATTCACGTTTACTCGCCTTTGCCTCGGATGTAAACAGCGGCATTTATATCGCTTGTTTACATCACAAGATACGCAGTCTGATGAAAAATATATTTGATGGCTTTAAGCAAATAAACGTAATAACCTACACGGTATTGGGTGCGGAGTTAAAAATAAATATTTCTACAATAATATTTTTAGATGACGATCGATTTTAACAAGGTTATAAAGAAAATATTCAAAATCTCGCCAGTAACTTTATTATATATTATCATAAATGAATAATTTCATTGCATATTAATTTTAATTATTTCTGTATCAAGTATGAATGGTTCAATGTACGATTCTCTGCTTATATTATATATTTTTGATGCTGTTATTTAGATTTTTTCGGAGGAAGCCCAAAAAAATGAACTTTTAAAAAATTACTGCGTCTGTAGTTATTGATATTACTTTTTTAAATTTATTTTTTTAGTGCATTCAGCAAAAAAAAGAACAAAAAAACCCAAAAAAAACCTCTGTAATTTCAATGTTCTATAACAATAAAACGCAGTGTACGTGTGTCCGTCCGTCTGTCCGTTTTCCGAAATCGACGAATCATAAAAAAAAAAAACAGAATTAACAGGTGTAAAGTAATCCAGGGTTACCTCTCTTATCAAGAAATGCTCTCTGCCTTCGATTTAAAGACGGAGTATGAATGAGGAGTGTTAATCTTAAATTCTTCACTTTAAGGAGTTTGGAGGTTTTAAAACAAACAGGTAAAGACTCCATTTCACGCACTTTCATGCACTTAAATTATGACACAACAGTTAGCAACTACTGCAGTTACACGCGATTAAAAAATAAATCATAGATAGCAGCAGATTTTACTGCTTTCAGTACTAAACAAATGGCTTGAAGTTTCGTAGGTAGCGATAACATGGGTGCAAATGTTGGTAGATATCATAAGTACTTCTGCGGAATGATAATTCAATGTCAATACATGATCGACTAATATACCAACCATCAGAAAATTTGCGCATAATTAAGTACGGTTCGGCAAATCTGCTGAGGATACCAGTATCTGTGAAAACACTCATTATATATATATATATATATATATATATATATATATATATATATATATATATATATATATATATATATATATATCGTCAGGCAATGGTAAGTAATAGGTTATGAAGTGATTTTTAAACGGAAAGTTAAAAAACAAATCTATTTGTAATTTTTTAACTTGTGACCCCTACACTTAAGTTTGAAAAATAGGAAAACGATTTTAACTTGTCCTAAAACTCATTTTGTCACCAGTTACCTACACTCATCTGAGGAATTACAGTTATAGTATTGAAACATGAAAGCTTTTGTGTAGCGATTTCAAAATGTTTATATTAATAATCTCTTAAAATAAAAATATGATAATAATATTTTGTTCTATTTTGTATTGAAACTTTTAAAAATGCAAGTGCTATGAAATGTGTAATTTTAATACATTCGTTTTTCTGTCACTGATATATATATATATATATATATATATATATATATATATATATATATATATATATATATATATATGTGCGTGTGTATGTGTGTGTGTGTGTGTGTGTACTTCTTCGAAAAGAATCGAAGCTGCAACCTTTATGGGGAAACGCCATTTGGTCAGACGCGGTGTTAACCATTCAGCCACAGAGAAGCCTCTAGATAGTGAAGTCATGATTATAAGCACACAGCTTGAGATTTAAATGACGGTTCCGCTGGGGTTACTGCTTCAAGTGCTCTCAGAAAGTGCATATTCTACGAAATATCTCGAAAATTCAGGCCGGTAAATTTTATTAACACTGTTTAGTTGAAAAAAAAAAAAAAGGAAGCGTTTACATAAATAAATTATATCTTTATAAATAACATATAAACAGAAAATATATTAAATAATTGTTAGGCTTACACCATTACACACACACATGCACACACATGCATATATTCATTATATATATCTATCTATCTATCTATCTATCTATCTATATATATATATATATATATATATATATATATATACACACACACAGACATATGCATATATAGAAACACACGCGCACACATACACACACATATATATGTATATTTATATATACACACACATAGATACACACAGAACAGAAATATGAACGCATATATATATATATATATATATATATATATATATATATATATATATATATATATATATATATATACGTGTGTGTGTACAGATATTTATACACACACACATACATATATATATATATATCATATGTCATTATTGGTTTATTAATGAATATATTTTGTTTTTACCTGTTACTGATAATGTTGACGTATGCTGAAATTCAAAGTCTTTGTCTGAAGCATTTTGAAGTCAAGTGTTTAAATTAAATTCCAGATTTTATTTAGATAAAACTGTAGAAACAAATACTATTACACATCGGATGGTGTAATCTATGATTTGGGATATATAACATTTCCAAGCTCAGAATATGCCGTTAGTCGATATAAAAAATTATAAGTTATATATAAGCGAAGTAAAGCAGTAATTATTGTAAACTCTGTTATATTTCTCGTCGAAGTAATTTCTCCCTAACTTTATTACTGTTATTTCATTATACCTATGATTAATGTTACTAAAACCAAAATGTTGTAGGTTGTCAGACGATATGGGATTCAATTAATTATCTGCTAATCCACGTGGATGACTTAAAGTAACCAAACTTGCTTCCTTGTTAACCTAATCTTTTCTCCGTTCAAAAATAATATAATGTGAGAACTTCAAATTTTGATGTTTGTGCTATTAGGCTTACGCTTTGTAACTGGTTAGAAGATCAATGGCTCTGGCAGTCACGTGGGAAATGAACTGAAGCTATACAGAAAATGACATAACAAATGAAGACATATATATTAAGGGGTCAATTAAATATATTAGCTCGCCCCAAGCAAGGCGGGAGCCACTAGGACGCAAGGGGTTACAGAAAAATTAGAGCAAGATCAGATAGGAGTGTTTGAAGAAAGGATGACGGTAGTGGATAGATCAAGGCAACTGGAGATGTCGATTGACATTACACTTGAATAGCTGGAGATTATAGCTCACAGGGAAACAGGAGTAGGGAAGGGAGTTCCACAAGCGAGAGGTGCGAGACATTAAGCTATTGGAGTAGAAGAGACGGCTACATTTAGGAGTTTCGACAGTGAAGGGGTGAGAGCGGGATGCCAGCCTCGTAAGGCGCTTGAACTCATGATGTCTGGGAACCAGCGAATGCAGCTCCTCGGAGCAATTTCCATGGAAGTATTTGTAGAACAGACAGAGGGAGGTGACGGCGCTTCTGTGAGAAAGTGACTGTAGACGAGACGACAGAGCAGGGCCAACTACATTGCATATCCGCCCCTGGAGCCTATCAAGAACCCCGAGGCAAACAGAACGAGCACCAGACCATATATGGCAGCAATACTCCCTGCAAGTGCGAATTGTTGATTTGTAGATCTGGAGGATCGACTCCGGGGAGAAAAACTTCCTGGCTCGGCTCAGGGAGCCAACCTTCCTTGCGGTGGACGAAGCGATTGACTCAATGTACTTATTCCATCTCAGGTCAGCAAAATGATAAAAAATTATTATGAAAGATATTAACTCCAAGATTTCAATATATATATATATATATATATATATATATATATATATATATATATATATATATATATATATATACAAAAATAACGATAAGAAACAGAGAGGTTAAGTATACATGGTTTTTAGCATTTAGTTTTTTAGAAAAGTTCATGATACAAGGTAGTGCAAGATATAAAATAATTTTTATTATTAAATATTTTAAATCGCTGCACAAAAAGTTCTCTGTTTCGGGATTTATAAATGGTTCCATCATCAGAAGATTTTGGAAACGTCGTGATGAAAATGATTTACTTGGAAAATCAGAAAACTTTTGCTAGCTTATATAAGAGTTAAAATGTAGGTGCAGAACCAAGATACATACATACAGGCATACATCCCAAATTTTATGGGTACGTCTTGATTAAGTTTTATATTTATATATATATATATATATATATATATATATATATATATTAAGATATGTATATATACATATATATATATATATATATATATATATATATATATATATATATATAGAGAGAGAGAGAGAGAGAGAGGGGTGGGAAAGCTTAACGATTGCGTTTACTGTCGACTTTTATATTTATATTGACATACGCTCTATCCATGATATTGCACACTTTAAAGCATACATGTATATCTTAAAACTATATTTTATTATATATATGTATATATATATATATATATATATATATATATATATATATATAATAAAATAAATATTTTATTATGAATATGTACACACACACATATATATATATATATAATATATTTTTAAGATATATATGTATGTTTTAAAGTGTGCTATATCATGGATAGAGCGAATGTCAATATAAATATAAGTCGATAGTCTGTTTTATGCTAAACGCAATTGTCAAGCTATCCCTCTCTCTCACTCTTTCTCCCTCTTTCTCAATATATATATATATATATATATATATATATATATATATATATATATATATATATATATATATGTTAGATAATCTAGGGTAAAATATAAAAACATGGTTCAACTGTGAAGAAAACTTTTTTAGTATGTACTCCAAAATCACAGGTGGTATTAAAAAGGTTAGACTATTCAACCTACAAATAGTGTCTTTGTCGGCTTTCCATTTTCGATTTTATCAAATAATATTGATTGCATGATTTCCAGTTTGTCTTTTATTTTTGGTTTGTCTGCAAATTCAACAAACATTAATATGCGCATTGAACTGCTATCGAATAATCCAATTAGCATCGCAATTTTTTCGATTAGTTTAGTGCTTCGAAAAATCAAATAATTATTTTAGTCTGAGGACGGGGGAAAATGAATCAAATATATTCTTGAATAAAAATGGAAAAACATGAGAAATATTATTGTGAAAGATAAAAAAAATACTCGAGCCGTCACCTTATAAAATGGGTTAATGATGTAATTTAAGATGTTTTAATTCAATTTCTCTGGAAATTAATCCAAATTTTAAAATAAAATAAGAAAAAATGCTCTATTTCAAACTAATTTGCTCATATATACATACACACACACATGTATGTATGTAGGTATATATATATATATATATATATATATATATATATATATATATATATATATATATGTGTGTGTGTGTGTGTGAGTGAGTTCATGTGCGTGAGTGGCCGTGTATATATGACAATGTGAGTTAAATCATGAGATTTGTAGCATAAGTATTTTTTAAGTTGTGAGTTTTAGTTGGCAATATATATACCACCCAAATTTAGAAAAATTATTCAAGTAACTTTTAAATTACAGTGATTGAATGAACCTTGATATAATTTTTATTATGTATACATATATATATGTGTGTGTGTATGTATGTTTGTATCTGTGTATTAGGAAATTTAATATATTGTACCATAATTAATTGCCTAATATATATATATATATATATATATATATATATATATATATATATATATATATATATATATATATGGTGCACTCTCCCGTCATATTCTACGTATGACATTCAAGTAGCTCAGGTTCTAAGAATTGGCAGCCAGACACCGGCTCATACGATTTGATAAAAGTGATGAAGTCTTTGCGCAGAACCAATCACACATTTTGAAGGACGGATACAGAAACCTGTGCACTACATGCCACTAATTCCCAGAACGACCCTCCGCATCCTTTGAATTCAGAGTATTCCTTCTCCTAGACCAGTTGACATTTACCCATACCTGGAGGGAGGAGAAGAGGGTTAATTAATATGTAATGGATTCGACTGAAATTCGAATTTAACTCTCCCTCAATCCGCTTCTGTCTGTCTGTCTTTCTGTATCTCTCTATATCTATCTATCTATCTCAATTAATTCTCTCTATATATTTCTTCAAATAACGCAAACCTAATTTTTACTGGATGCCAGTAATGGACGAAGCACTTCGTTTAATATTAATAGAGAATGTGGGCCTTCTGACTTTTTTATGGTAGACCAAATTCATGATGTTTACAATAAACGGAGCTACCTCTAAAATAGGTCCATCTTTAAATAGAACATTCGAATTAATAAAAATCTACTGGATGGAAGAAGTAAATTCATTAATTCATCAGAAATGATGTGCTGATTCCTTAATGATCCATCACTACAGCTGCATTACATTTGTCCGCCGGTAGTATGATGATATTTTCGGTCCTCTGCAGGTTCCGATTGCCAGTCTCTGCATTTCGTGATGTTTGACCTGGACGGCTTGGCTTTCTCCAAGGTCTATCTCAATTCCATCTCAGTTCATCCACCTGAGTTTGAGGGAAGTTCAAAGCCACCTCCTCGACTGTGACAATGATGTCTAAATATGGCACTCGGCTGAACACATATGGAGAGAAAAGGGAAATCACCGCCCTCTGTGGGATCACGTTGAGATCATAGACAAAGAAAACCATTGGAAAATTCGTAAACTTAAGGAATCAGCACACATGCTTTGCCACAAAAATCTCCTGAGCCAATCAAGCATAAAAATGAATACAATATTGGAACCAGGAATAAGAAGATCCAGAAAAAAGCGATAATATCAACAAAGACTGCATTATGAGCTCTGGTAAAAAAAAATGCAATGCTAACAGCAAAACTTGCAATATGAGCACTGGTAAAATATAGATGCTGAAGACATTAGGTTTATAATACCCAGAAATTCATACACAAATGTCCTCAAGGACACATGGCACAGTGTATAAAAGAGTTAGATCCAGTAACAAGACCTAAAGAGTGTGATTTCAATACATGCTCAAGGAAATGGAGAACTTAGAGAGGGGAATTAACAGATAACTGATAACTGACACGTGGAAATAGAACAGTCTACCCTAGTTAGCGATACAAACCACCTGAACCTGAAGAAAGCCGGAGCCTACACCGGCCGAAACGATGTAATAGATATGGCGACAAGGATGAGGACAATAGTCCCTATAATATATATATATATATATATATATATATATATATATATATATATATATATATATATATACGATAGAAATTTCGGAAGGAAAGACGGATTTCTCAAAGAAACGTAAAAACATAATTTATATTATTTTCATGAAATTTCAGAATTCAAGTAAAAACTAAATGGAATTCATCTGTCTATTACGGCAGCGAATGTTGGACGATTTCCTCAAAGATGTAGAAAAGACTTGATGTGACGGAGATGTTCTTCTACAAATGGATGTTATGTATAACATGGACCGATCGTATAAACAACGATGAGGTCTTAAAGAGGATGCAGACAAGGAAGAGGCTTATATCTAAGATCAGGAAGAGGTAGCTGAAGTTTCTGGGACACATAATGAGTAAGAAGCATCTGATACTCACAGTCCGAATAGAGGGAAAGAGAGAGACACAACGGCAAACAACTCAGGGCATAACTAGCGGGCTTAAGAAAGAAATTGGATGATAGACTTGGTCTGGTGAATTTTTTTTTTTTTTAACTGTGTTGTTTACCCTGAGTCCACACGATTTAGAGGGTTACAGATTAAGAGGTACATCTTATCCGAATATGTACGGAAGATAACTGTTAACCCTAGACTTGAACAGCTTAAAATTGTAGTGATCATGGTAGTCTTTTAGGAGCCGGTTCCACAAGGCAACGGTTCGTGGGAAGTAGTTACTTGAGTGGATCCTACACCTCACCAAGGAGACAGGAAAGGAATGAGAGTATCTTGCTACAAAATGCGTGCTATGGCGGGTCTTAACCGCGAAGATTAGGACTGTTGGATCGCAGGAGAATACCTCATTTGAGAACTCTCCATGGAAACAGCGATAGAGCAGCGAGAAGCTTGCGACGACACGTCCGTGAAAAAACGGTTGTAGGGTGGAAATAATCCCATTGATACTGAGATCAAACCTATCATTAATAAAACTGCTAATATCGTCTAGAATATTGCAGAAATAGGAAAGCTTTAACAATTCACCCCATAACTGATATCTTACACGGATCTATATCTCAGCACGAACTCAGTCTAGATTTAATGGCGTCCCGTTGTCGATTGATAATCCTACGGCAATGGACTTCTTCAAGCATGCGCAATAATGTGGATGCCAAGTGAAATCAAGGCTGCGCAACCCGTACTATAGGTACTGAATATCGATAAGGACTTTGGGATCTACTTCTCACATCATTAAAAATTCAGATTTTTTTTTTACAGTGCTGTTCAACCTCGAGCCATTCATGTTAGAGGGTTACAGATTCAGAGGTATGGATTATCCGAATGTGTACAGAGGATAACGGTTAACAGCTTCAGATCGTAGTGATCGGGAAAGCAGCCGCTTGGAACTCGGTTCCACAAGGTAATGGTTCATAGAACGAAACTGTTTGAGTGGAACTTTCATCTCACCTGGAGGATATGAAGGGATTGATGGTGTTCTCTATAATGTGGCATTGGGTTTCTTAGCCGTGAAGTTTAAGACTGGTTAAACTAAGAAGAGTAGTTCATCTAAACACTCACTATAGAAATATCGACAGAGCGATGAGAGGCTTTCGACGTCTCGTATCTGAGAGAGGGTGAGTGGAAAATAATGTGTCGCCTATAAGGATGAGGTGACGCTTATGGACTATCGAGAGTGGAATGTGAAGACTTGTCATCTCCCGCCTTTATATGGCGGCAGTATTCCATTGTCGGTCTGATCTAGCTCTTTTAAAGGTAGACGATAGCAAGAAGCGTGAGGTACATGCTAGGGCGGTACAGGGAACTGAGAATTTTGCGATGGATCGTTGAAGATTGTGGAGAGTCATGATCACTCATATTCTTTAGGGAAACGTCACATAGAAGAATACTTGGTGATGCTAGTTCAAAGGAGATGAATTTGAGTACATAAACAAAAATATATAAATGTAGTTTATTGCAAGATTATATTATTTTTTTTATGTGAAAATGTATTTTTTCCTTTTCTACTTCGATATATTCTGTGGGAAAACCCACAGAAAATATCGATGTAGAAAAGGACAAAGAAAGGTTGTCAGCTACATATCTGGTAAGATTCGATGAATGGATGACAAAACTGGTAGGTGGAAGACTCGAGAAAGGAACTAAATTTGCTAACGTTACAAAGGATAGAAGGTCATGCAGACCCATGAATACCCAACTCCCGAGGGGACGGCGCATAGATGCTGATCTTAAGCAACAGGTACATTCATTTTTGTGTGGATTGTACTTAAATATCTCTTTTTATATTTGTTTATATTCTCTTTATTTCATCTTTATATTTATTATACTTTCTTCATTCTTTTCCTTGCCACTCTGCATTGTCTTAATATTATCTTCTTTCTTTCTTTCTTTCTTTCTTTCCCATTTGATTTATTTCCCATCGTTTGAAAAAAAAAATCTTCTATTGCCATCTTGTAACTGCATTGCCACTTGGTCTCTTTTTCTTTGGTTTGTCCGTGTGATTTGAAACTGTTGTAACCTAGTGAAGGTTACTGAATAGAATAATCACCCGGAGGTTTGTAGTCAACGATAATACTTAGGTCACGAAAAACACATATAAATTTCGCCAGTGGCGCGTAGTTGTCAACTGCTAGATGTGAGACAATTGAATTCCACGATGAATCTTCCACTGCAAGATATCTACCAACAGCCCCACGTGGTCAAATGTGGCACAAAGCCGAATTTAATGTGGGATATCCGAGCCCGTAGTCTCACCCAAAAATTCCCCGTAGACGCCGTATAAATTGGGGTCGCGTAACTGTTTTCCGAGAAGAGACTCTATCTTTTGACAGAGCCTCGTCTGGGGATTCTCTCTACTCGGAGGCGGAGAGTTTGTCCAGCATAGCTGAAGATTAATCTCGAACTGCCGGATATCTACCAATCGCCCTACAGGGTCAGATGTGGCACCAGGTAGAATTTAATGTGGGGTATCCGAGTATGTAGACTCGGCGAAAACTTCCCCGTAGACTCCGTATAAAACGGAGTCGTGTAGCTTTTTTCCAAGACAAGCCTCGTCTGGGGATCCTCTGTTTCCGGGGGCAGAGAATTTGATCAGCAAAACTAGAGACGAATCTTCAACTGCAGACAAAGGTAGAGTATTTACTATTGTGTTTATGTGAATGGGGACATACATATTATCGCCCCTAGGTATGCTACAATGCAAACCTTTCCGTTTTTAGTTACATTTCACATTCTTTACCGTCACATCTTTGTTATCTCTCACTACCATCTTAATTCATCAACTTCTCTAAATCTTTCTATTCAAATTTGTGTCGACATGCCTTACACTTCCCTTTTGATTCTACTTTCTTCATTCTTTTCCTCTGTCAATCTGCATTGTCTTTTCTTATTGTCATCGTTCTTTCTTTGTTTCACCGTTTCTTTCTTTCCTGTTGATCTAATTCACATTCCTTTGCAAATGCAACTTCTCTTCCTATCTTGTTACTGCATTGCCATTTGACATCGTTACCTTTTCTTCTACGGTCAGTCCGTGTGGAGTCATGCCTTGTATTTTTCGAAAAATTACCATTCTTTCCTATTTCTTATACATTAACTATCTCTTGTATTTTCATTCCTTACACTTTCCTTTCGATGTTCTGATTATACTCTCTTCATTCTTTTCAATTGAATTTCTCTATTGCTTCCTGTAATTGCCCTCTTTCTATCTTATTTTCTTTCATTTTCTTTCTTTCTTCTTTCTTTCTTATCTTCTTTCTTATTTCTTTCTTCTTTTCTTATTTTATTGTATTTATTTATTTCTTATTTTTCTTTCTTACTTTCTTTGTTTCTTCTTTTCTTCTTTTCCTTCTTTTTTCTTTCATATTTTCTTTCTTACCTTCTTTCTTTCTTATTTTCCTTCCTTCTTTCTTATTTTCTTTCATACTTTCTTTCATTTTCTATTTCGTTATTTTCTTTCTTACATATTTTCATTCTTTATTTCTTACTTAGATTCATTCTTTCTGAAGTCCGTTTGATTTAATCCCCATTCATTTGCAAAGGCATCGTCTTCCTTTCCCATCTTGTCCTCTTTCTTTCTTTCTTTCTTAATTTCTCATTTTCTTTCTTTTTGTTCTTTCTTTCTTTCTTTCTTTCTTATTTTCTTCTTCTTCCTTTTTTCTTATTTTCTTCCTTTCTTTCTTTCTTTCTTATTTTCTTTCCCTCTTATTTTCTTTCTTTCTTTCTTTCTTTCTTATTTTGTTTATGACTTATAATCTTTCTTACTTTCTTTCTTTCTTATTTTCTTATTCTTCCCTTTTTCTTATTTTCTTTTTTTCTTATTTTCTTTCCCTCTTATTTTCTTTCTTTCTTTCTTATTTTCTTTCTTATTTTATTTCTGCCTTATGTTCTTTCGTTCTTTCTTTCTTATTTTCTTTCTGTCTTATATTATTTTTTTATTTCTTACATATTTTCTTACTTTAATTCCTTTCTTACATTCATTCTTTCTTTCTTACTGAAGTCCGTTTTATTTAATCCCCATTCATTTGCAAATGCATCGTCTTCCTTTCCCATCTTGTTCTCTTTCTTTCTTTCTTTCTTTCTTTCTTATTTTCTTTCTTTCTTATTTTCTTATTCTTCTATTTTTTCTTTTTTTCTTTCTTTCTTATTTTCTTTCTTTCTTATTTTCTTATTCTTCATTTTTTCTTTTTTCTTTCTTTCTTATTTTCTTATTCTTCCTTTTTTTTCTTTCTTTCTTATTTTCTTTCTTTCTTATTTTCTTATTCTTCCTTTTTTCTTTTTTTCTTTCTTTCTTATTTTCTTTCTTTCTTATTTTCTTATTCTTCCTTTTTTCTTTTTTTTCTTTCTTATTTTCTTTCTTTCTTATTTTCTTATTCTTCCTTTTTTCTTTTTTTCTTTCTTTCTTATTTTCTTTCTTTCTTATTTTCTTATTCTTCCTTTTTTCTTTTTTTTCTTTCTTATTTTCTTTCTTTCTTATTTTCTTATTCTTCCTTTTTTTCTTTTTTTCTTTCTTTCTTATTTTCTTTCCCTCTTATTTTCGTTCTTTCTTTCTTATTTTCTTTCTGTCGTATATTCTTTCATTCTTTCTTTCTTATATTCTTTCTTTTCCTTTCTGTTATCTTCCTTCTTT
>OZ010595.1:61755547-61763047 GCA_963932145.1 Acanthosepion lycidas
AGAACTGATGAAAAGCAATTTTGATCTCATGTATAAATAGCAAAAACTTTGAATATAACTTCAGTTTATATCAAATGTTCTTAGAAGTTTTTATCTAAACTAGCAATAATTAATACATACTTTTATTTAATTCAAATTCCCTTCTAAAAATATTAACGACTTGTTAATTATATCTATCTATAAATATGTAACATTCATTTGTCATTCGAAAAAAAAAATGAACACCTCACCCCTCCTTCAACAAACTGCTACCAATAATCACTATTGTTTCATTCCGTTACATTTTTGTTTATGTATATTTTTTTTTCTCAAACAAATGGAAAAAAAGGAAGTGACGTTTCACATACGAATTGCTTGTAAACAGAATTGTTCATATCCATTTTCGGTTCTCACCCGTCGAAATGCAGTTGAAATGCACCAAAACGGAGTTGCATCTTTGTAGTTACTTACTGTTTTTGTCTATTTGATAAAATTATAGTAAATAATTATCGCTCTGCTATCCGTATTGAACCCTCTTTGAATTAATATTGTGAACGTTAGAATTCATATATTACTTTCGTTCTCATTGCATCGTATATATATATATATATATATATATATATATATATATATATATATATATATATATATACATACATACATACATATGTATATATATATATATATATATATATATATATATATATATATATATATATATATATATGAATGTGTGTGTGTATGTGCATGTGTGTGTGTACCCTAGTTAAGGATTGTTGCAGACGGAATAAAAATCCAATAATCAAGAACGCTATTCTTAAAAGAGTGCACAATACGGAGTAGACCAAAAATTATTTATTCAACAATTATAACATAAATATGTTATAACATCGCTACAAAAATAGCCATTTTGTTTCAAAAATACTAGTGACTTCTCAACAGGAAGACACAAGAAGTACTAAGACAAAATGGCTATAGTTGTAGTGATGTTATAATATATTTTCTGAATAAAATAATATATATTTATATATATATATATATATATATATATATATATATATGCGCACGTTTCATTCAATAAGATAGACAAGGTACTTTGGCTTTGGTTTATTTTTTCATACAATTTCTCATGTGATGTTATATATTTGTTTTTCTTTTCGTTGGAAAAATATAACGACTATCCAATCTTGACCGTGTTTTGAAATTGAAAATAATATTATACAAATAAATACATATACATTAATCTATACCTTTTTAATAGTTAATATATCTCAACCTCGAAAATGGCTAAATGTACGGCTGAAAGCGCACGGAAAGATAGGACAATTGAACAGTTTTTATACAATTTATCCTCCGAAAAGAAAAACAAAAAAAACAAAAAATCACATGAGAAACAGTATAAAAAACTAAATGAAAGCATCTTTTCTGTCGTATTCAGTAAAACGTGCAGGAAAGAATGATTATTGCCTAAATATACACACACACACACACACACACACACACACACATATATATATATATATATATATATATATATATATATATATATATATATATATATATATATGCGAAGTACTTATTGGAAAGTCCTCGATATCAGTGATAGAGCTAACATATTTAGCTGTACTGATATGATTTGTGACCATGGGTTTCACGCTCTTGCGATCAACAGACAAAGTAGTTTATATTTTAACAACTGAAACTATTTATGCTTCTTTCTGTTTGATTAAGTTTGGTGGTGGGAGCAGGAATTCCCCTCTGTTCGCCCCCCACCATCAAACATAATCAAACACAAACAAGGATAAATATATTCTGCTTTATTGTGTGTGTGTCTGTGTGTGAAAATGAGCTAAATAATAAGATACGAGCAACCGTATATGCGTGCGATTATTTACATATACAGATGAGAAAATAAATATACATGTAAGTTTTTGGTATAGGCAAAACAGTGCTCAATGTAGTTAAACAGATCTATTAGTTTGGTGCAAAAATAATATCGTAATAATGTCGTTTTTTGACCAATTGTAACGTCAAAAAACGACATTATTACGTCATTATTTTTGCACCAACCTAATATAAAACATTAATAATTAAACATATACCTGCGTTTGAAGTACACGATGAATGAGATAACTATGAAATTCTGTGTCGGACGGCAAACAGAGACACTTTCTTTTGAACATGTTTCGTTAAATATGACAAACGAGGAATTTTAATGATTTCTTTTTATTTAGTTCTTCAAGCATTCGAATATTTTTCCGTTCGTTGTGAGGAAGGATGTGCAAAAAAATTGTCCATTGTTCCAAGAGCTTTCGTTCGGCGAACTCTTTAGCCATTTCATATGTGTGTATGTGTGTGTGTGTGTGCGTGACGATTTGTGTCAGTAATCATTCTTAGAGAATTCTTGGAGAATAACCTCTTCCGAAGCCAGATTTTATGTAGACAGAAAAAGGATGGCGCACAATATAAACGACTATACATATGGCGTCGTAACGACACATACACTACTTCCAGCACCCAATATATATATATATATATATATATATATATATATATATATATATATATATATATATATATATATATTGATAGATAGATAGATCTGTATGTGTAGCAGGTTGTTTTGCACGCGCGTATGTGTGCGTGCTATGTATTTCTGTGTTTGTATGTACTCTTGTGTGTGTATATATATATATATATATATATATATATATATATATATATATATATATATATATATATATATATATATACATACACACACAAAAGTAAAGCCGTCCCTATGCAGTGATTTTTCTTCTATCTACGCTGCCTATACTTAGAAAAGGTCTATTTTAGTTAATGAAAATTATATTTGTTTGTATGTTTGATAAACACACACACACGCACACACACACACACACATATATATATATATGTATATATATATATATATATATATATATATATATATATATATATATATATATATATATATAATTTCGTGTTTTCCTCTTTCTCTTGTTCTTTATGACTATTTGTGCCTTTAAAGTAATATGGCTGCTGAAACCCTTTCTGCCACGTTAATATGATTGACTTGCTTAACCGGTATGAAATCATATATTCAAAATATCTCATATATCATTCGCAGTAGGCTGCCTTGCTCTCTAAATGGAAATGCCTCTATGCCCACGCTTATTTTCACAAGTATATACTGATAAATATAGCTAGGCATACCTGACGCTAAAAAGATCTGTTAAATTAAATATTGGCTTCACGCTGGAATTGACACGAAGGTATCTTTCATCTGCCAGAAACAAAAACATTTGTCTCAGTGAGTTCAGACGCTCGCGCTGAATTAATTAATTAATTAATTTTAAGCTATAAAAATACTCGTATTTTCGTGAATTTTCTAATTAATTTAAGTTCCTATTTCTTTTAAATGTATCTTAATTTTCACGATGTTCAGAAAATATTTCCCTATTTTTAAAACTCTACGATCATATTTTTTTTTTTTATCTCTATTCAGATTTTCATATAGTTATATGCAGTATGGATATACAAAAAAGAAAATGCCGAACGATACATATGACGTCACTTTTCGGCAACAATTTATCAGTTATGTGTCATACGTGATACACGCTTAGGCGATCATGTATCTTTCGATACATGACTGGCGAGGCATTTTTTTTTCCCCGGGGTGGGTTGCCATTTCTTTCTGCGGTAGACCATTTGCTATCCAAGGCTATAGAACTCAGTCTGTCCTGCTATTTACCCATAGATGGGGGGTGGGGAAAATAAGAGGATTCATAACTTTCCTAATGTAATTATCATGAATTCGAATAGAATTCGATCTCGGCTCTCCGATTCTGCAATCCGAACCGCTCTCCATTACTCCAACGTGCCTAGGTTATCCAAAATGTTTTTGTCGACTCCTCTCAATACGTCTGCAACGTGGCCTTTTAAATTACATCAACAAAAAAATGAACAATAACTTTCACTAAGATATAACGTACACTCGTCATTTACATACATCTCACTTAATGAAGACATTTCTTGGACAGACATTTCCCAAATTCGAAGGAAGAATGACACAATACATGCAGGTTTTGGCTCGATGTGATAAGCTTGTTCTCTGATAGTTATTTCTCTTCCCAATAGTGATAGAGATTTCCCCTAAAACATTTTCGTCGATGTAGCGTGGACTTTCAATATCGTAGTTATGTCATTATTTTTTCTTCGGGCTGCATATGCATTCAATGAAAGTTCTTCGACGTTTTAAGTTCTGTTATTTGAAACAGTTCTTAATTTCTGATTCTGCAGTGCCATTCCACAACACTCGAAGAACGATTGTCCTCGCTAAAGACCGACATGCTCCATTAGATCGAATCCATTTTTAACCACTCATCCAAGAAAATGGTTATATAGAGCTGTTTAAATCAGCGTTTCTTAGCCGGTACTTCCCTGCTCACTAATCCACTCTGAAAGGGGCCATGTTATCAGAAGAATTATTTATCTTTATATATTAACATAAAACAAACTCTATTTTTTAAATAAAATCTATTGTTTTTCCAATTTTAAAATTTCATGACTACTATGTCTTTATTAAGATATAAATTGCACCCCAATGTTATTCTTCAAGAGTAAAACACGCAAATGTTGAGAAAAACTGGTTTAACTATTTTTAAACAAGTTTAGAGTCATGCATAGCATCCATATGAAAATCTCTATTTGCCTAGACTATTTAAAAAATGACTTAAGTTTTATGTTAACATTATGGTTTTGTAGCAATTTGTGATCTTGTGTGAAACTTCTTGTCGTGGTCGTTGTGGGTGATGATCCTATAGGGAAATGGTACGAAATCCGAGAGATCCACGCGTCGCGGCGTGTTCCACGCTTGTGTTTCTTCGAACGATTGTACTAAGCTCGAGGTGTCCACTATTTTCTGTCGCGGTTGGAAGCAGATGCCGAAATTCTGATTCTTTTCTTTGCGATGTCTTGCGAGGGTGATTTGTTTTTGAAGTTACCTTCCCACCTTTTCCTACAAGGCATCAGATGACTTCAACTCAGAGTCTCCTTCGCCTAAACTGTTTCCTCTATTATTGAAATATATTTACTGGATTTTTCATAATATTATCTTTGAGTTTTTCCCTGTAATGAGTGCCATATAATATTTGGTAAAATCTACGAGTTTTTTTTGCCAATCGAATTTTTGGTTGTCTGTGATGTGATGACCAATATTTACACAAAATTGTATATCAATAAATGATCAATTGGCATCGTAGTCACTGAGAATGTTTATATATATTTTTTTAAGGATAATAAGAGATTCGACAAATAAATGGAATTGGATGTCAAATAAAATATTAATTAATTAGTGTAGATATGTTTGTAAGGGGTTGTAACGTTAGAACATGCTTCCCAGGCATCGACTGCGGCATAAGCGCACTAATCAATGAGAGTGGACGAAATAAATCGGCCTAAGAGTACAATGGATTCGTTGATTTTATAACCATATATTATTCTAAAATAAAGGAAAATTTTCTCATGCGAAAATATCAGTACGAAAAAAGTTAGGAAATAATTCTATTTCAATATAAACATATATGCATGTACTTATCCTATGGATTTCTAAATAAACATAGAGTAAGTCTATATTTGGGTAGGAATTTTTCATTAAAACAAACTTGATTGAAGACTACAGAAATTTATTTTTTTCTTTATTTCGCTATATTTCGCGCCAAATTTCATTTTTGTAGTTTCTCGTACATATTTAAGCGATAACCTGAAAAGTCATAAATATATTTCCTCATCTATTAAAACGAATTGCTTCAATATATATATATATATATATATATATATATGTGTGTGTGTGTGTGTGTTTGTGTGTGGGAGTGTAGTATAGTAGGGATGCTAACGAACTAAGCACTCAGACACGCGATATGCATATTTATATATATATATATATATATATATATATATATATATATATATATATATATATATATATATATATATATATCACTGCCAAGAATAGACTAAAACTAGTTTTATTATTCCCACTCATGATGACAAAAAATAAAAATGAAAAACGGCCTAACTAACCGGTTTCTTACCTCGCTCAACAGAGCTAAATCGAGGTAAATAGAGTTAATTATATAATAAAAAAAGAACAATGGACAAAGTTTATTGTTGGGAAAAATTAAATGATATTTATTTGGAGGTATAATATAAAGTCCTTCTGTTTAAAAAGAGAAGGCTTTAAAGATAGAATATAGAGGGCATCCAACATTTGAATGGGACTTTCGAAGGATGCTAAAAGCGTCCGCACTAAAACGAACGTCACACGCATGCCTATTTATAAGGTGTTCTGCGATGGAAGACCCATAAGTATTGCCCAAAATGTCTGAGAGAGTGTACTTCCAGTTTAGGATTTTCGCTGGAACGTGTTGTTTTACACTTGCATCTAGCCTTTGCGTCGTTCTCCCTATGTAGTGCGAACCGCAACTACATTTAAAGGAATAAATTACTGAACGATTATGGGGTGGTGGGTGGGTGGACATCCTTACGTATAGACGGAAGAACAGACCTGGCAGAGAAAACAACACGAGTGTTAGCAGCAAAGTAACAATGTAGAACTGCGGTAGAAACCTGCTTAGCTAACCTATCGCTGATACTATCTAGCCAAGAAAGGCGTAGATACACAGGACATCTTTTTACTATAGCAGATTTCACTTTGTTAAATTCAGCAACTTTGTTCTTAATAATTGCTTGAACAATGCCTAATGGGTAAGCATTTTTGCAGAGAGTAGAAGTAATAAACCTGAGTTCAACCTCCAACTTGATGTCTGAACAAATCATGAGAGCCCTATGCGTAAGGGTCTTAATTAAATTGATTTTGCGTTTTCTGAGACAAAAAGAATCCCAACGGATATACAAACCAGTAAACGTCGGTTTACGGTACACAGAATTAATAAAACCTGACGTAGATCTGCTGACGAGTACATCGAGAAAGGGAAGAGATGTATCAACCTCCTTTATCTGTATAAATTTCAAGGCCGGGTGTATATGGTTAAGGGACGCAAGAAACTTGTCCGCTTTAATCTCGTTATCGAAGAGATAAAAAGTGTCATGAACGAAACGGAAATAAACATCAGGTTTATCAGATTTTAGTAGTACACTCTCATCTTGGAACCCAACAAAGATATTTGCTAAAATGGGCCCCAAAGGGGAACCCATCGAAACACCACAAATCTGCCTGTACACGATGCCGTCAAAACTGAACTCAACTGATATCGTGGCAAATTTCATCAGTTCAACAGACACGTCTTCTGGAATAACAGGCAGATACAATTGACTACGATATAGTGCATCAGCATATATATATCGATAGTTTCAGCGAGTAGAACGCAAGTAAATAAACTGGCGATATCATATGAACACATAAATGTATCCGTAGATGAAAGATACTGTATAAAACAGGAAAATTCAAATGAATCTTTAATACGAGCAGAGTTATACTGCTCCAAAACCGGTTGCAGT
>OZ010595.1:61770547-61785547 GCA_963932145.1 Acanthosepion lycidas
CAACATGGATGTCCCTATGGGTGCTTATGACTCAGCCCAGGTTACTGATCAAATATGTATTTAAATTTTACATACCCTTAGTAGAATAGCAGACTCTAAACGAATATACCTATACAGAGATGATGGACTCATGCCCATCTCCAATTGTAATGGTCAAAGAAATTCGAAAATCCAAAAGAAAATCATTAGGATAATTAAATTTATATGATTTATAATTGAGATTTCCTCTAACTTTAAAAAGTTGGTTCTTTAGATATAACCATAACCTCAATAATAAAACGTTTAAAACATACCATAAAGACAATGAAACTGCGAAACAGATACCTATCACCGTTAACACTAGGAAGAGTCCACTGCCATCCAACCTAAATGCCTTCAATGAAAAAAAAAAAATGAATATGCTCTCCAAAAATGTGGTTTTAAATATAATTAGTCTTACCTAACATTTATAAAAAACACCAAGATATGTGAAATGAAAGAGAAAAAGAAAAAGAAAACAAAACTCGATGGTCCAAACTCCGCTTCTGCAAACTGTCATCTATTAACTCCGGATAGTATTTTCTAAAGTTAATCAATAAAGACTTCCAAAAGATAACCCCCGAAATAAGATTTTCAAAAAGAAAATCATTAATATTAGCTACTCTTGTACCAACAACATGTCAAAAACTATTGTCTTTCACAACAAACAAATTTTAAGGAATTTCTTTAGGATCGATAACAAACTAGGTATCGAACCCTCCTGTAGTTGTAGATCAAAAGATTTGCAATATGTCAAGTAAAGGGCAAATGCGAAGCTACCAGGTGTATATATCAAGCGATCAATTCCACCAAAGAAAACATGGAAAAAACGTTTACATTGGAATTTCCACAGGTGAGTGGAAACAATCATTTTATACCCATAGGTACTCATTCTCTAACCCTAAACTGAAACACTAAACAGCTTTTTAAAAAAGATTTTGGGAAATGAGGTACGAAAACTAAACCCACATATAGTTTTAAAGATTATAGGTTCTACGAAACGAATTGGTGTTAAGTGTCTACATAAAGTCTTATTCAAATTTCCATAATATAGTTTTCCCTTGATTGGCTATCCATATATATATATATATATATATATATATATATATATATATATATATATATATATAAATGCGTGTGTGTGTGTGTGTGTGTGTGTGAAATTTATATAGAAAATAGGAAAGAACTTGTTAGGTAAATAATCCAAAATTCTTTAGTATTTGTATTATTATTTTTAAAGATAGTGCTCGATATAAAAGTAGAGCATAAATATAATTATTTATTTAAAAATATGATTCCAACACACTACATAAGAGTTCTCATGTTTCAAAAGAAGAGCGGAAAACTTCAATATAATTATTTGAATTAAATTGAATTAAAGTACTAGTACTTTAAATAAATTTAATTCAAATAATTATATTGAAGTTTTCGACTATTGTTTTGAAACATGAGAAATCTTATGTAGCGTGTTGGAATCATAATTTTAAAAAATAATTATATATATATATATATATATATATATATATATATATATATATATATATATATATATATAACAAATTTAAAAAAAATAATTCTAATTCTTCTCATAGTGTAATTTTACTTATTTCAGATGCCCTAAGTTACTTCCCTCCCACCCCTAAAAGTTTTTATACCACCAAAATACCCCAATTCCCCATATGAAAAGGTTTTCTTTGATTCTGATTATATATATATATATATATATATATATATATATATATATATATATATATATATAGTAGCTGGGCACTCGTATTCGAGGATACCCGTCTACAAGGAAGTCTAGCTAATCCCTAATTCAGATGTTCGCTCAACACCAACAGAACAAGCTTGTAGTTTGTATTCCAACTATGCTGATCAGACATTAGTTATAGTTTCTAGAAAATAGTGTGTTATCTAGCGTGATCAACACTCTGAAAAAAGCCACTAAAATCCTCGGTCATGATGACTTCTAACTTCGTGCTAGCACAGCTATCGACGGTCCCCTAGTGTTCAGTCTATCCAATTTCACTTAGAAGGCTTGTGTCCACACGTGGTATGCTGTTCAGGCACTTTCCAGAGGTGCCACACGCTAGAATCGTCCCCCTTCAGAAGAACCCGTGTTTCATGTTCAGATAGTGAACGTTTTAACCACTCGTCTACGCACCCCCATATATATATATATATATATATATATATATATATATATATATATATATATATAATACGCCTACCTTATCCCACTTTTACAGTTTATCCTTTTAAATAAGCGGCATCGAGCGGTGACAAATATTTTGTTACTCTCATTATTCTTTATTTCTTGTCTCGCCGAATCACTGTCTTTTTCTCTTTCACACACTCACAATCACACATGGCCATATATATATATATATATATATTACTTGCTTGGACAAATTGCTTCACCTTGATATTGTATTTTTTCACCTAATTTAATCTGAAAAATCAATGAATACAACGACATTATTTATAGGTATGAAGTGTAAAAAAGAAACAACAACTATTCTTTGAATATGTAGTAAGGTAGTGAAGGTTACTGAATAGAATAATCAAAAAGCTTGGTAATGACCGATAATGCTCAGGACAAGAACAACACATATAAGATTATTCAGCAGCGTGTAGAAGTAGTCAACTGCTAGAAGTGAATGAAGTTAATTCCACAGTAAATCTCCAACTGCAGAATATCTACTAACCCCACCCCACGAATTTAATATGGGGAATTGGAGCCCGTATGCTCTGCCAAAATTTTCCCGTAAACTCCATAAAAATCCGGGTCGGGCTGCTGTTTTCCGAGACAAAATTCCGTCCCTCAGCACAATACCGTCTGGAGTTTCCCCCTGCCCGAAGGCAGAGAGTTTGACCAGCACAGCCAGAGACAAATCTCCAAATGCAGAATATCTACCAACCGCACCAGCGGCCAGATATGACACAAGGCCGAATTTATTTTGGAGTATCTGAGACTGTAGGCTAGGCCCAAAATACCCGACGTATAAAACGGACTCGCGGCGCTGTTTCCCGAGACGATACTCATCAGGATCCTGCTTGACCGCTGGCAGAGATTTTGACCAGCACAGATGGAAACGAATTTCCGAATGCAGACCAACATACAGTTTTTACTACTGTATTTATATGTATGGGGACATACCTATATCGTCCGTACGTAAGCTACAAATGAATTATTCTTTTATATTTACTTATTTCCTGTCTGTACATGTCGCGGGAACACAATCTCACTCACATACACTCACACAAAAACACTGGCACTCACAAATACAAATAAAAGCATAAACACATGTCACATATAAATGAAACGCACACACAGAAGCACAAACATATATACATGCCATTGGATATTTTGTTTCTCTCGTAGATTTTTTTTCAAGTAGACTATCAAGTATTTTTTTATTTTGATTGTTTTTTTTTACGTTTAACATTACAATGAACAGAAAATGAATTCAAATCAATGTTTAAAGCGCATCGGGTCGTCAAGATGTAATCTATGAAGTTGAAATAAAAAAAAGTATTCTTTGAAAAATAATTAAAGTTTGGGATTATTTTTTTTATAATTCGACTAGAAATCTGTTGGCCCGAGTCATGCTATTGGCATATTTCCAGCTGGACATATTGGCTTATGTGAGGGCGTCCCACGTTCATTTATTTCTTTTCCTTTTAATTTTATGAAGACTTTTCTTCATTTTATTAAAATCAAGATCACCCCAAGCAAGACATGGAAAGCCACTGAGACACAAGTTTTTTCTTCGTGTGTGTGAATTACAAAACAGTAACATTAATCAGGAGCGGGAAAAAGAAGACCAATCAGGGACGGTAGCAGACAGCAATTAACATTGCATTTCAGTTTTCGGAGATTAAAGCTAACTGGAAAGCATATATATATATATATATATATATATATATATATATATATATATATATATATATATATATATATATATATTAATTAGTACATATACGCGTACCTACGTTTTTCGCGTACACCCCTACTTATATTTGGGCCTTTCATGCATCCGATCTACACACACACACACACACGCACACACACACACACACACATATATATATATATATATATATATATATACACACATATATATATATATATATATATATATATATATATATATATATATATATATATCGGCACATCTATCTATCTATCTCGTTTCCTTCTTATTTTTTCTCTGTTTATCTATCTCGATCAGTACAGATCTATGTATCTGTCTATTTACTAATCTCATTACCATCGCATGTCGCTCTTTCACACTCATCTGTCATTGTCTTTGTCTTTCTCTCTCTTTCCCTCATATATATATATATATATATATATATATATATATATATATATATATATATATATATATATATATATATATGCATGCGTGTGGGATATATAAACTGCTTAATACACACACACATATATCAACTGCAAAAAATATAGTGATTAATGCGTAAATATACTTCCTGATTGATATTCAACTGTCATGTTTGTTAAGTAAAAAAATTGACGGATGGATTCTACGTTATTATGCTGAATTGTCTTGCAGCTGGTAAGTTTTCTTCGCACGCGTGAGTAGAAAGCATATGAATCCTTTGATAACTTTCAACTCTCTTGAACTAACATACACATACGTAAGCAAATATATACAGAAATGGTTAGACACACTAATTACAACTGATGCCCTTTTTTCTGTTTATTTGTCAAATTCGCACCAAGAATCTTCTCAAATATTAGCAGAAATTCATGAAAATAAATTTCATTATATTTACTCCCGCTTGTTTAACACTTTCCTCATTACGAAAGTCAAATATGAGAAAATGAATTGTGTTTTTTCTGTATATTTCTTGACTAAATTGTGAATGTTGTGCAAAAGCAAGTGAAACTCATTCAAAATAAATTGTTAGGCCACACGTAATTAAAAACGTCATCGTGTTCTTATTAAAAATGTCCGATTCTTTCAAATCTTCCGAATCAATAGATAAAAAGTTATTCTTTAAAATCTTATCTATCACATCTTATGTATGAAATAGGTCTAGAAATATCTAACCAGCCAAATGTATTTTATACAGCTTCCTACATTTAACCGAGGGCGATACAAAGTAAAGCAGCGCCGACTTAGTCAATACTTAGATGGGTGACTGCTAGCAAAAATTGCTGTAAGCTTCCATGTGCGGTTGGTGTAATGAAGGTTCGCTTCCATTCGGTTCGTTATATTCACATGTGTAAATACGCTTATTCTTTGTTTATGTGATGTGTCCCTTAAGGACGTTGCCGATCATGGCTCTCCACTTCCTCCCTATCATTTGTAGCTCTCAATATGTTTTCTCCACTTCCTACTTCTCCCGGAGCCTGTTCTGTCATTCACTTTCTAAAGTCCAATAAGTATGTCACACATTGCTTTCACGTATTTCTCTCTTTCTCTATAAGACCTGATACGTCAAGCCATCCTTTCCCATTACGCATCCCAGAAATTTCAGCGGCCTCTTCCTGATGTTAAGTATATGCTTCCTCCTTGTTTACAACCTCTCCCAACCTCCATCGCTGCTCACACGGTCGCTCCATGATGTCCTTAGCATCTTTCTGTAAAACAATCCCTCAATTGCCTCGAGTCTCTTCTCCATATTTGAGTAGACCGTCCGACATTCGCTGCCGTAGAAGACAGATATCACGTAGCAGTTCAGTACTCTTTTCTTTTTTACAAAGGGAATCCTTCTCTCTCGTAATATTCTGATTAACTTTTGCAATGCGTCTTTGGCCATCTTAATACGTCTTCGAGTCTTTGCGACGTACTTACCGTCCTCTGTCAGAACACTTCCCAGATATTTAAATTTCCGCACTTGCTTGATTTTAATGTCCATGAGCTCTAAATAGTATTTCGACCTCATCTTTATACTGATGACCACGTAACTCTGTTTTATACTTTTTGCTTAGTCCCTTCTTCTCGCTTTCGTTCGCTACCATCTGTAAGAGGTTTTGTAAAATCTTTTTCTGTGTCTGCTATCAGTACTGTGTCATCTACGTATCTTATATTGTCAAGATTGTGGTCGGCAAGAGTGTGGCCGCTAATAATGCATACTGGTAGTACTTTTAATTCTTTCAGAATTGCCTCGTCGTATAGTTTGAAAAAGTCCGGTGAGAAGACACATCCTTGCCTTAAACCCCTTTCACTTTTTTATATCTGCTGATATTATTCTCTATCCAGGCGTTCTCTGCCAGTACAGGTTTTTGATTATTCTAATATCTTTCCCAAATATTTCAAGGTTTCTGAGCAGTTCCAGTGGATTGTTGTGGTGTACTTTGTGGAACGTCTTTGCGTAATCTATAATACATACGTATACGTCTTTCTGCATTTGTATTGCTCTTTCTGATAACATTCTGAGCATGAATATCACTTTCCTTGTTTCGCACTGTTCCTGGTCTGAATCTGCTGCGCGCTCTATTTATCAGAAGACGGGTGATGAGTTTTGTTATGTGACGCATTAGGCTGATTTTTCGGTGGTTTCTTAGGCAATGTTATGAAACAGATTTGCTGACAGTTTCGGGTACTTAGGAAATGTATTAATCCACCTCTTTTCCCCCAGAAATCGGTTAATTGATAGGGCATATATGAATAAATAATTATTATTTGAAAAATTCTTATAATCAAAATATTTTGTGGCTTAAAAAATCGAATCAAACTTGTATCTTACATCGAATCATCATTTAGATTGGACATTTAGCTACTAAGGAAGCGTATAGTTAGCAAATGTTTAAGATACAGTTTTAGATTCCTGTCGGAGGACACCTATTTTGCATGAAATTGCTAGGACATTCAGGCCTGTAGATGTAGTTAAACAGTGCTTTTACTTACATATGTGTATCCACAAAAATAACGTAAGAAAAAAAAAAAAAAAATATATATATATATATATATATATATATGTGTGTGTGTGTGTGTGTGTGTGTGTGTGTGTGTGTGTGTGTGTGTGTTAGTGATAACGGCATATCAATTGTTATATATCAAGAACATTTTTCGGGGAAAAATGTATGTCAAAGTAGAAAAAAAAACTTTTCGTGTGAGGCGTTTCGACCGTTAGACTAAGTTTAATTTTACCTTGATGCAACTACACATCTATGGGAACAAACGATTCTAGTGAATTAAATTTATATATATATATATATATATATATATATATATATATATATATATATATATATATATATATAAAATAAAAAAACAGACTACTTTAAGGTACCATTATAAAAATTTATTTCACCAGAGCCCTTTTAAACGACGCCGGATCTGGACGTAAATTTACACTGGATGAAGTAGTAATTAAATGACTTTTGTAAACATTTTAGTCTCAGTAAATTGTTCTCCTTTTCATTAGAATTCCATCTATTATATCAAAATTGTGGTCAGTCTTGTTATGGAGATCAACTAATGCATTTAATATGCCGTTCTATTTAAAAAGATCACATTCGGGTTCACATAATTTGTATTTAAATCCCTTGTATTTTCTCCAGTTTATTCTTTGTAGCAATTATTACGGGTAATACAATGAATTCTTCCTTCACGTTTTAACTTATTGTTTATTTTTGAATTAATTAAGCATTTTATTTTTTTCGTAGTTGTGACAAATTTTATTTTCAGTTGTAGTTGTCGGTTAAATTATATACCCAAATTACATATTAAAATAAAACATGAGAATTTCAATTTAAAATCCCAGCCTCACTCGGTCATACGCATGTATAGTTCTGTCAGCATAAACACAAACTTATTCCGATCACGTCCTAAAGGACGAAAAACGCCAGATGAAAATTTTTTCTACTTTGTCCTACACCCCACCACACACACAGTCATATACAGACATACAGTATCACGGCTCATGAGTGTAGTTAGATATCAGATTGCCTCAAGTCGGTATCAAAACCTGACTGATTTGTTATAAGTCGGAGAAGTTTTGGTGCACGGCAAAGATGAAGGTGAATTTAGACGTATTTATTTTAGATAAACACGCGAGCGAATAGAGAACGCGATTCGTTTTAAAGAAGTGTCTTGCATCACCAGCAGCAATAGTCACTGTTATAAAATTCACTTTTCTCCACGAGAGCTCAACCGAAATATTTTTTTCTCGAGCGGGGGTACACACACACACACACACACACACACACACACACACACACACACACACACACACACACACACACACACAAGGGGTTACGGAGAGTTAAAATAAGAATAAAGAAGGGGATTTGAAGACATGATAAAGAGAAGGACGGGTATCATTTGAAGGTGTCAAATGACAGAACATTTGAATATCTGAAGATTATAGGTCCCAGGGAAGAAATTAAGAGGATGCATGTTCCACTACCGGGAATTGTGGGAGAGTAAATTGTTTGAGTAGAAGTGGCGGTTACATTTAACTGTTCGATAGCGAAAGGGTGGGACCGGCATTCCAAATAAGTAGCATACTTAAATTCATGCAGTTGGACGCACCAGTGAATTCAGTGCAGTTGCAATGAAAATATTTGTAGAAGCAAAAACAAGGCAGAGAAGTCACATCACGCCGATGAGAAAGTGACTGAAGACGAAATGCCAGGTCAGGGCCTATCATATTAAATATTTGTCGTGAAATTCGAAACGAAACACCGGAACACCAGACCATACATTGCAAAGGTATTCAATGCAAGTACGAATGGAAGATTTTGCACACACACACACACACACACACACACACACACACACACACACACATATATATATATATATATATATATATATATATATATATATATATATATATATATATATATATATATTATAAATTCATGAATCATTCATACAAAAAAAAAATAAATAAAAAAGTTAATGATTTAAATGGCGAGAATATAAACGGGGATCATATAATTCATATACAGGTTCGGGGTTGATGTATCTTATTTATATTGTTTGCGACGATGTATTCTCGCCATTTAAATCATTAACCTCTATATTTGTTTTTTGTATGAATGATTCATGAATTTATAAATTATATTTGCA
Organism: Acanthosepion lycidas; assembly: GCA_963932145.1. Classification (NCBI taxonomy): domain Eukaryota; kingdom Metazoa; phylum Mollusca; class Cephalopoda; order Sepiida; family Sepiidae; genus Acanthosepion; species Acanthosepion lycidas. The sequence continues at coordinate 61,779,622 of OZ010595.1, forward strand.
CCTTTTAATTGAAATATATATATATATATATATGGATTGATGTGAGTTTGTGACTCTAGGTTTCACGCTATTTGCGATCGTCGGACAAACTGATTAATTTTTAAATTTTTGATTTTTATATTGTTGCATCTATCGGTATTTTTATGGTAGTGGGAGGAAAAATTGTCGTCGGAACGACACTCATACGTATGCAGACATACATACATACATACAACTAAATATGTTATGTCTATCACTGATATTGAGCGCTTTCCATTAAGTATCGCGCATATATAATATATGAATAATATATTTAAAAATTCCATATATATTTATGTATATTTATATTTATATATTATACATTATATACATGTCAGTGTCTGTATGTGCGTGTGTTTATTAATGCATTTTATTTTTAATCCGTTTCATATATTTATTTAAACCTTTCTTTTAATGCATACGCCATGTTAATCTAAAGGCTTTGAATATTTTTCTACCAGATTTGAATTCGGTTTTCTTAATAATAAAATCCTTTGTCTTTGGCTCTCTTTATTTAAACAAAAACCTTTGTGAAACTTTCAGACAATTTCTCCCCATCCTTTACTTAAGCTGCAATTGCTTTTTAGGAATTTTTAATATATCAAATAAAGTTTCGCCGTAGAATTTCCTAAAAAAGTGCATAATTGCCCAACCCGTGTATTTGAAAGAGAAAAAGTATTTACGTACGGCAAGTTTTAATTTTCCCATTAATATGATTAGGGATTGACAATGACAATACATAATACATTCCAGAAATTATTCCAACACCCTGTATAATAAAAGATATGTGTAAATCTCAGTGCCGATTTTAGTAATACAGGCATACGGTTTTAGATTTCCTTATTAAACGAAAGCTTTTAACATTTCACTTAAATGAAGAACTTTACGACTTCACTTTTCCGTATCAGAATTGCTAGCATAAGAGTCCAGAATTAAGTACGTGTTATGAATTTTTATTTCCTTTTGTTGGGCCTAGTGCAATATAATGAGGTAAAGCGGAACCCTGCATAAAGTTGATCTTACGATAATATTGCTGTAGGTCCAGGCCTGAGCTGAGGGTTAATCGCTTATGAAATGAAATCGGCGAATTCAGAGCGTTCTCCTATACTGAACTTATATTGATTTTCCAAGCGTAGCTTAGATGTGGCACAAGGCCGAAAGTATGAGGCACCCAGTGAGGATCGAACTCACTATTCAGTCGTAATTGTTCTAGCGAGACAAGCTTGCTAACCATTACACCGCCTTTACTGAACTTATATATCACTGTTAAATGCAGAAATCCTAATCTCGAAACAGGTCAGAAAACGAGTTGGCAGAACATTATATGAGCATTTTTTATATCATCACGGAATAAAGATAAGAAAAAATCTTCTAGAAAAACAAAAGACAAAAAAAACAGCTTCTTTCCAACAGTTTCAGAACACATGCAATAAAAATTAAAAACATCAATCTCGTATAGCTTGATTATTGGATATATAGAAAAAGAGATGCAAATCATTCACTTATGATAGAAATTGCTTACAATCTTCTATGGTTTAATAAAGATTTTACAGGCAACAGATGAAATTAAAGCTTATTTTTTTCTTTTCATATGTTCGAACAATTTCAGCTTACACAACCTTGTTTAAACAATTTCTTTTCTAACATACGAGGGTCATTCAATAAATAAGGTGAATTTTTAGGTATAAGAACCTCTAATACAGATAGAAGCTTACTTTTTTTTTATTTTTCAATGTAGTCTCCCAGCTCTGTCACTCACTTTTCCCATCTGTGCACAAGATTCCGTATTCCCTCAGCGTAAAAATCTTTGGACTGATGACCGCTGTTCAATCCTGGAGCATGCTTCTTGGTCGGCCATCTTTGTTAATCACCAAAACTCTCAAAGTTTTTTTTTTTTTTTTTTTTTAAATCTGCAAAAGAAATTAAATCCATGTGAAAAAGAAGTAAAAAAAAAAAAAGAAGAGAAAAAGTAAGCCTCTATCTGCATTAGAAGTCCTTATACCGAAAAATTCACCTTATTTATTGAATCACCCTCGTATTTGGAATATCTTCTCTCTGTTTTTATATAAGTCTGTCATCTCAACATCAGTCACTTCCCCACCGTTGCAAGTTTGCTACAATTTAGACTTTTTTTTTAATAAATACAACCATGGTAATTATTCAGAGGATCTCTTAGCTATGGTGCTTAGACTCTTTCGATTTCAGCACACTACTAGGCCGGCGTTGAGTTTTCATTAATTAAGTCGTCGACATAACTAGATATAACCGTAAATTCTATGCTAACAATTTCTTTTCATGAACTTCTCTCTCGTGAAACTCCCTTCCGGCTCCATGCTTTCCAGACAACTTTAATCTGCACAAATTTAAATGCTATCTCTTCGCCTCCTGATTACTCTTCCTTTGTTCTCGCCCCTTTGCAGTGTTCCAGTTTTACATATCCTCCACCCTGCAAAACATTGCTTCTCTGTGGTTTTACTAATATGTCTGTAAGATCTTAAGTAAAAGAAAAAAGAAATATTTCATTTATATTTAATGAAAGATGTGATTAGAAACTAACCCGTACTGTGGATACGGACTTTCATGAAAACAATATTTCCAACCCTTTTATTTGATATTCAAATTTACTTGCATATGGCAAAGTTCTAATTTTTGCATAGAGCTCATATTTTCTTGATTATCATATGAAAACGTAGAAATTTCACGGAAGATCCTTTTCTCCAAAATTATTGTTTGTCATTTTCTGTTAAGAAAGGAACTCCCGAATTGGTTGGTGAGGGCTTTGAAGTCGTAGTGTTTCTCTGGTTCAAGAGAATGGCTGCTGGAAAACCCTATATCTGGCAACAGGACTCCGCACGATGCTACACAAGCAGGAGAACACCCTCATGGCTGTCAGAGAATTTCTTCAACCAAGTCACCGCTTTCATCTGGCCACCTAACTCCACAAACTGCAACCTCCTGGATTATGTGTGGGGTGCAGTTGTGCGAGTGATCAACAAAACTACTTGTAACACCAAAGATGAACTGAAGACAAGCATTATGGCAGGATTCACCATCTTAAACAAGGACACCGTCTAGATGACTATTCAAGAAATTCCGACGTCGTCTGGAGACCGTGGCTGCAGGCAATAACAATTTTATTGAATATAATTGTTCTTTATTATTTCAAGGTATATTTGCGTAATTTTGGTAAAAAATAAAAAAATGAGATGTCAGTGTTATGTTCATTTTTGAATAATTTAGACGACAATTTATCCATCGCACACCGTTTTTATATATGTGAAATGATGTAAGTTTATATCGTGAGATTAAAAAAAAAAAAAAAAGATAGATTTTAATTTCATAAGCTCACTACAGTTCAGGGGTGAAATTGTACTTAACAGATCGTTAGGTCACGAAATGATTTGGCCACTCACAACAAACAACCGACTATCTAATTTAACCCTTCCCTTTAATCCTTCTCTCTCTTGAACTCTCTTTTTACGTCCATCTCACTCACTCTGCTTTACTCTCTATAACACGCTTTCGTTTTGTTACCCTACTAGATAGTCGACACAGTCCGAGTTTAATAGGGTTTTTCATATGAAAAAAAAAAAAAAAACTATTTTTTACTATATTACAAAATTATTTTAATTATTAAGGAATTATTATAATTTCAGAAGATCACATTCATATTTGTCCATAACAGATCGTTAGATCACGAAACATGATTTAACGTTTTACTACCAGAAACCACAACAACCTTCATCTAGAATAGTCCACACAATTTCTCGCATTCGCTTGTTGTCTATCTACGTCCCTTCTTCTCTTTCTGCTTTACCATGTTTTACTATTTATGTTCATCTCTCTTGCTGTTTCCCTCTCAGTAAATGTGATAGCAAGCGTGGCATATACTATGGTAATTGTTGTATTAGCCATTCCATCCCATATAAGAAACACCCGGGTTTCACTGAACAAGAAGCCAGTACAAATGCCGTTTGAAATCTATAAAATCTTCTCTTAAAACTACTGTTTCTGGTAAATATATTTCTCAAGTCCAATAGTTGTTATCGCACTTTCCAGCTTTAAAAAGATGGATGACCCTGCTAAACATTTAGTTAAAGTAATGTGCAGTGTCAACATCTTCATTATGCCATCCATTATTTTATCTTCGAGTTACATGTGTTTTGCTGTTCTTTTAATTGTTTCTGCTTTTGGTGCATTTTATTTGATTCTGTAGCTCCAGTCTGTAAAATTCGAAGGGGGGATGGATTTCGCAAAAGCTACGGGCTTCCCTGGCTTGGAGTTATTTTTAAACATTGATCAAAAATCCCGTGTGTATAGTGTTGACAGCTTAGATATTTCTGATCGAGTTTGACGCCATGCATGAAATTCACGTTCAGCCAAAACTATTTAGGAATATAACACAAGATTTACATAGATACAGGCACACAAACAGACTCACTCACACACACACACGCACACACACACACACACACACACATACACATATATATATATATATATATATATATATATATATATATATATATATATATATATATATATATATATATATATATAGGAGCCAGACAAACCTACCTAGATTTCACCAAAACGGATCGTCAGGGCAGGTATAGTTCTGACGATCTGTTTAGGTGGAACCTAGGTAGTTTTGCCTGGCTCCTTAGGATCATCTTTTATATATATATATATATATATATATATATATATATATATATATATATATATCAGAGAAAGAACAGATGAAGTAAAAATTCACAGTTCGTGGCATGTATTTTTTTTTAAAAACACTACTTAATAGAAAGTAGAGCAAAATATTATTATATAATTTTATTATAATATATTACAATAAAAACATTTTACATCGCTACAGAAAATCTTATCAGAATGATAATAGTTTTTCCTAAGGCGATGGTTGATAACTTGTGATATAAATGATTTATTTGGGAAATTTGAAGACAGATAGTTACCTCTATTTGGAAGTTAAAGCTTCTGACATTATGTCCCCAATTTTAACTGTTTTTATTGTAGTCTATTATAATAAAATAATAATAATAATAATATATATATATATATATATATATATATATATATATATATATATATATATATATATATATATTGCATGTTTTATTAAAAACGAGAGACAAGATATTACGGTTAAGTTTTTTATTTAATTTTTCTTGTATTCGAACAAGAGCTTTCTTTTCTGGACAAAAAATGTGTAAAAACTGTCCAAATGTTTTATATTTCCGAGCGCTTTCGGCTATACCTTTAGCCATTATCAAGGATGATTCGATTTTTCAGCTTAATTGAGTGTGTGCATTGTATGCATGTCTTAGTGTGTGATAGGGATGTTTTTTAATTTCCGAATACGGTTGACACATTGTGGCCTTCGGAAATTGAAACATCCCGTTAACCTTAGTACCTTGTCTGTCGTTTTTAATGAAACATGCATAAATGAAGGATTGCTGCCTAAATATAGAACTATATATATATATATATATATATATATATATATATATATATATATATATATATATATTATAAATTCATGAATCATTCATACAAAAAACAAATATAGAGGTTAATGATTTAAATGGCGAGAATACATCGTCGTAAACAATATAAATAAGATGCATAAACCCCGAACCTGTATATGGATGATATGATCGCTGTTTACAAATTTCAGTTGAAAAGGTCTTTTACGACGATGTATTCTTGCCCTTTAAATCAGTAACCTCTATATTTGTTTTTTGTATGAATGGTTCATGAATTTATAAATTATAATTGCACCTTTTAATTGAAATATATATATATATATATATATATATATATATATATATATATATATATATATATATATATATATATATATATATATTTATGTGTATGATTTTTTTTTATG